>JARNME010000110.1:0-162655 GCA_030179655.1 Scaptomyza flava
CCGTGGTGTGCGAGCGGTGCATCCACGAAATATAGTGTCACTTCACACCACGACAGGCGTGATCAGCACGAAGGAACCGTTGTTGCTAGGCAAATCTCACTGAACATCACGCCACTTTGCCCTTGGCGCAACATTGGCATCGTTGCAGGCCGGTCCAGCGAGACAGCAGAACGAGTATAAAGGAGCCGCCTTGACAGAGCGGCGAGTTAATCAAGCGGATTTAATCGAGTGCAAGAGGCGAAGTACGGAGTCAATACGAAAAGTGGAAATCAGTTGCGACTAATAAAGAATCCTACGCGAAAGGATTATTTAAGAATTTAAAGGATCCATACGCAATAATGACAAAGCTGATCGTTTCCTTCGCGACTAACCAACATTACTGTGGAATCGATACGCGAAATTTTAACAAGTTTTGTGCGCGTTGCACTTCAAAGGCAACCTCTATTAAACCAAGTGTCATACAAGCCCTGAGCTGGGAGGCCGGTGAGCTAAAGCCAGAGCGTAGAGTATGCGGCATATTGCGAAATCCTGTGTACAAGGAGGCCATAGTAGAGCCTGGCGAATTCGGCGTTGCTAGCTAAAACCTCGTTTAGTAGCGTAACCTTGACTCTGAATATTTGTGCAACGAAGCGCCAGCCTTGCAAGTAAAACTACGACACAAGAGCCGTTGTTGCGATTACCAAACTACTCAAATAAGAAATATTATTAAGTGCAAGCATTGTAAAACCAAACGTGAAAACATCAGAGAGTGCAGTTTTAAATATATGCATTAAAAATAAAAACCAAACTGTGTTCTCAATGCGCAGCCGCCACAAATATAATTTGTTGTCACTTACCCTCAACACCGCGATAGTTAGCCCCTAAAAACGCGTAACTTTAGGTTCGTTTACAACTGTCGCCCAAACGGTGGATCCTACGGCTTAATACACATAGTTTGGATATTTATTTATTACAACAAACTAGTGATATTGCCGTAGATCCACAGTTTGGGCGCCAGTTGTAACGAACCTAAAAGTTACGCGGTTTTTAGCTGGGCTAACTCTCGCGGTGTTGAGGGTACGTGCCAACAAATTTATATTTGTGGCGGCTGCGGCATTGAGAACACAGTTTGGTTTTATTTTTAATACATATATTTTAAAACTGCACTCTCTGCTAGTTTTCACGTTTGGGTTTTACAATTGCTTTGCACTTAATAATATTTCTTATTTGAGTTTTAGGGAATCGCACGGCTCTTGTGTCGTAGTTTTACTTGCAATGCTGGCGCTCTCGTTGCACCAAATATTCAGAGTCAATGTTACGCCTACTAAACGAGGTTTTAGCTAGCAACGCCGAATTCGCCAGGCTCTACTATGGCCTCCTTGTTACCACAAGGATTTCGCCAATAATGCCGCCTACTCTCCGGCTCTGGCTTTAGCTTCACCTGTCCTTCGCCAGGCTCACTTGTCTGACACTTGGTTTTAATTCGAGGTTGCCTTGCAAGTGCAACGCGCCACAAGAACTTGTTAAATTTCGCGTATCGATTCCACAGTAAATTGTTTGTTAGTCGCGAAGGACACGATCAGCTTTGTCCTTATTGCGATATGGATCCTTTAAATTCTTAAATAATCCTTTCGCGTAGGATTTCTTTATATTTCGCACTGATTTCCACTTTTTCTTATTGACTCCGTACTTCGCACTCTTGCACTCGATTAACTCGTACTTGATTAACTCGCCGCTCTGTCCAAGGCGGCTCCTTTTATACTCTTCTGCTGTCTCGCTGGACCGGGGCCTGTCAACGCTGCCAATGTTGCGCCAAGGGCAAAGGTGGCGTGATCGTTCCAGTGAGATTTGCCTAGCAACAACGGTTCCTCGTTGCTGATCACGCCTGTCGTTGGTGTGACGGTGATCACTATATTTCGTGGATGCACCGCTCGCACACCAACGGCACTTTGCCACGACTTTTGCGGTACGTGTTTTGTGGCTCCCATGTGCCAAACACGTACCTTAGCGCTGACATCCTGTGTCAGAGCGAGACAGCATGCGAATTCGCCGCAGCTCAGGTCCGGCTGCGGCTATAAATGCAATCGCTTTTTGTGAGGCGCTATAAGTGAATATGGCTCCTCACAGTTTAAATATCTTTTTTTATCGAAACTCGTGGTATCCTAACAAAATTCGCGCGCTGATCAAGCTTTAAGCCGCTCTTTGTGATGCAGACATGCATATATTCCCTCAGCTGTGCATGCTGCTTGCAGTGAGTACCATGAACAGTTATATTTCTTCTTCTTTGTTCTTCTCTCTGTTCTCTTACTGTGGCTACAAAATGTAAGAAAACTTTGCTTTGAAAGCAATCGATGCGTAAAATATTAAATTTTTTTTTACCCTGAACCATGAAATGGATAAAAAAGGGTATAATTGTTTTGAGCAGGCAGAAAGAAGCATCTCCAACCCCATATAAAATATATATATTCTTGATCAGCATCAACAGCCATGTCGATATAGCCATGACCTTCTGTCCTTCTGTATGTCTGTCCATCCGTCCGTCCGTATGTATGAACGCGTCAATCTCAAAGACTAAAAGAGCTAGAGACTTCAAATTTGGAACATAACTTCTCCTAAGCCATAGGCAGATCAACTTTATTTCAAACTATCGATAACTATTCCTGCTTTCGATACACATATGGAATCGATAGCGAAAAAATTTCGAATTCAGAAAGTTTAAAAATAGAATTTGAAACTATGGATAACTTTATAACTTCCATGAAAATTTGATCCAAATCGGTTAAGAAACACTGGAGATATTTTATATTAAAGTTAAAGTCAAGAAAAACTCACTTCTGCAAGTCATTTAATACACTGGTTCAGGGTATCTTTTAGTCAAGATTTCTCGACTAAAACCTTCTTACTTGTTTTCAGATTCGCTCGCGCATCGCTCTTCATGTTCGGCGCTAGATGACACATTATTTTTAAATCGCGCCTTCGTTGTTGGCTATTTCGGCTAATTCTCTTATCTATGCGCGCGAGTTACCTCCGCCAACCTCGCCCCCCAAATCAGCCCTCCAGCAAAGCCTCCGCGTATTGCCTAACAACAGGGCTATACGCGGAAGCTACTGACCAAGCACAAATGCAGAGACACTTCGTCATCTACAACAAATGCCTACGCGGCATATTTCCGATCAGCGACTTCAACCAAGCCACTTCACCCACTACAATGTTTCGCAACTGCTGAGTTGCGAACAGGATACATATATAGGGCACACATATACACATACACATTCCATATATTGTAAACACTTAGTTTTAAGTCATATATATATTCCGTTATGCAGAATAAAGCTTTTAGTCTCGTTTGACAATTCAAAAACAGAACTACGTCTACATAATTTCTTGCCGTCGGAAACCTCTACAAACCTTAACTCGCGCTCTGCAAGTCAAACAAAGAGCGTAGTATCGCTACCTTCTTCACACGCACTGAATCAATGCAAAACATATCTAAGAGGCTGCAGTTAAGTGAATTGTATATTGCCTTTAGCTTTAATTTAGTGTATTTGCGGAGGAGGTAGGGTTGTTAAACTTTATGATTGACATGCAAGATAGGAGCGAGATTTCAAATTATCTGATTATCATAAGAGGAACACACACGCTTATGTGAACGCCCTTTGCTTATTCGCAATTGTATATCAATAATATATCAATAATGTTAGTGTGTTACGTTTTGTCTAAGTTATATAAGCAGCAAGTAGGCGAATCCACCCCCAAAACATATTCTGGTGTGGGAAATTTTTCTAGACGCACCAAGTTTTGTTAAACTGACAACAACGACAAACGCTACTTGGATCGTAAATCAATTGTCATAGGCACACAAATTTGAAAAAAAAAGAATGTGCACTGTGCGAAGTGATACATGTACATAAAATTATGAAAATTATTTTCAAGCGCATTGTTCACTTAATTGTGTATGCACTTATTCATTAAGACGCGGAAATCCGTTTCTTTTTTGCAAGTGTCAAAACATTTTTTTATGACTTTGCTTGTGCGACGCGAAGGCGTCACTAAGCATTTGTTTTGTTTTTGTATTCTCGCTCGCGATCAAACCCTCAGCTTGTGCGACAATCAGGCGACAGTAGTGGAATGGGTACTAAAAATTCCCTTCTTAGTGCTCACCTCCTACCTGAATGGAAAATTGTGTGAAAATTTGAGACTTCTAGATCTTTTCGTTTAGGCTGTGGCTCTTCCATCCTAGTCAGGACAAACTCTTTTATATATATAGAGATTATATATTTTTATATTACTTTATTTATATTTTTGATTTATTATTATTATTTTTTTAAACTTTTATTTTTAGTTTTCACGTTTAAGTTTTTCTTTTCTATTTTCTACTAACATCTCTAATTTAAGTATAGAATCTATAATGTCACTGACAATTTTGGCTGTGGAAAGGGGCATAGCTGGCCGGACTGGCAAATAAAACACCCCCATCGGTCGGTGATGTTATTAGACATTTTTGCTCCCTGCCTAGGCTTTTTACTTCTTCCATTTTATTGTAACTTATTTTTTTATAAGTTAACTCAAGATTTGTCAACAAATTTCAATAAAGTAAAATAAAAAATAAAACACAACGGTCTGCCAGGACAAGGATTTGTTGAAGCTAAAGGAAAGTACTTGCAAACCGAGACTGCTCAAAATAGGACACGCTTCCTGTGGCAATTTAAAAAATAGTCAGGAAATCGTCAAACTGGTCGATGACGGAACAATATTCCTTTCCAATTTTAATGGAACGCTGTCCGAACAAACAAAGGATTACCACCTTCTTGGATCGTTTATTGTACGATTCGACAATGAAACAATTACGATCAAAGGAAGGAATTACAGCAGTAACATTTCAACACACCTAATGGCTATGTCGGCTGCCCTTACAAATGTGTCAGCAACCGGCTACGAGTTGTCTTTGGAATACGTTCACGCCTTCAGCCTCCGGAACCTAAGGAAACTCTCGAGCATGTCCGATAGCATTTTGTTCTCCTACTTCTCAGAGGAAATGATAGCCTCGGTCATCACGGCATCATCAAACGTAATATGGAGGAAACTTACGTCAACAAGCGGCATCCGAAAAGCAACCAACTTGGCACTGGGACTCCCGTCGCAGGCTACTACCGAGGCGGCGAAAGTCTAACGATCTGCGGGACGCAGATCTTGTGGCGGGGAGGAGTTAACAACCGGATTCCCAGTAATACTCTTCGCGTACCCCTCGCGCTCACCAATAAACCATAAGCCACGTTCCGCGGAGTCAGCAAATCTACAACTATGTCGCTGACGTCGTGACGTAACATGATCCGACCTCTTGGCGGATGTGTTGCAACAGCGAACGTTCCAGCACAGCCACTGCACCAACCGCCGACTCAGCAGAACGGAAGCCTAAACTGCTGATTCGAAGCATGCGACGATCGCTTGGCAGCGGCGCAAGTCAGTTCTATTCTGACGGTCAATGCTGGAGTTTGGATTTTGATTGAACATAATATTTTAAATAAACTAAGAACATATAAACCGAACCAAAAACGTTCATTTATTTGAAGGGATTAATTTAACTAACAGGATTAGCCCGCACATCATAACAGAAGAAGTCAGGATTGATATTAAGGTAGTATTCGTTAACGACCGGTTAACATGTCTGGTCGAAACTTGTATATGTGGTAAACTTTTGCTCTTCCACAGAGTACATAAAACATTGCACGCTTCCAAACAAAGAACCTTTTATCAACACTGACATTAAAGCTTTAACTTTTAAATGAGTATCTCGAGCTATAATATCGGATGGACCAAGTTGAGCTGCATCAAAATCTTGTTGGCCTATTGCATCTTGTAGATGTATATAGCTATCTGCTCTGAGTTTCGCTTGACTGTAGCGAATATAATTTAACCTTTCTGTTTCAATTTTAGAAAACATATCAACCTAAAATTAACTCTAAAGGGAACGACAATAAATTAAACTATTTATCTCAGATTGACGAAATATTATATGATAGGTGTAAAGCTTAACGCATTTATTTTGGTTCCTATTTTTATACCCTTAACCCATAAAATAAATAAGGGTATAATGGTTTTGTGCAAAAGTAAGCAGAAGGAAGCATCTCCGACCCTATAAAGTATATATATTCTTGATCAGCATCAACAGCCGAGACTATATAGCCATGTCCGTCTGTCCGTCTGTCTGTCCGTCTGTCCGTCTGACCGTCTGTCCGTCTGTCCGTCTGTATGAACGCGTGGATCTCAGAGACTACAAGAGCTAGAGACTTCTGATTTTGTATTTAAGTTCTCCTATACCATGAGCAGAACAAGTTTGCTTCAAATTATCGATAACTATTCTGGTTTCCGATATACACATGGAATCGATAACAAAAAAACATTGAATTTGGAAAATCTAAAAATGAGGGTTGAAGAAATGGATAATGATAGAACTTTTCTGAAAATTTCGTCCAAATCGGTTGAGAAACACCGGATATATTGAACTTAATCGATGGAAGCTAAGCCAGTATACCAAAGTCTTATATAAATTAAATATATTTATTGCAACTGGGTTCAGGGTATCTTCTAGTCGGGCTCTCCCGACTAGAGCCTTCTTACTTGTTTAACAATGGATTCCATTGTGGTATACCCACTGAATAGCTATCTTCGCCATAAGGAAATAGCAAAGGGTACTGTAAGGCATCGTATGATCGATGCACCTCACTTATACGATGTAATTTATTATTATGACTTTCAAAAATAATATCGCGCTTTTCAAATTGTTGACCAACAATATCTATAACTACTTCGCTTGATAGAGGTGTATTGTACAGCCCTTAATATGCACCAGCGGGTGTTCAATCAGCATGTATAACCAATTTATAGTCTTTAGTATTTGTTGGTATTTTATTGAGAGCCATTTTTAGATCTTTAACATAACGATTATGATGATTAAACATACATTGAAGATCCTGTACTACGCTACAATCAACATTTGAAATATTTTTGCAACGTAGTTGAGCTTCCTTTTCATCATCACCAACAAAATAAACTTGAAGAAACTGCATTTCTTCATATGGCAAAGGTCGGACACTACCAATTAGGTGATACACTTGTCCTTGGACTTTAAAGGTTGACCAACTTTCATTTATTGTTTTTATACTCGATACCGAAGGTAAAGAGTATATTGGTTTTGTGCAATGTTCGTCATGGTGTCTGTCCGTCTGTCCGTCCGTATGTGTGCAAGTTTTTTCCACACCCTTCAAGCTAGGGACTTGAAACTTTCCAATTCTCTTTATCAATGGTATAGTAATTTAAAATGTCAAGATTGGGGTTCAACGCTAACTGGGAGGCTGGCAAATCGATGAATTCGACAACTCAAAAATGATAAATCCGCATATTTCACACACCCTTACAGCTATAACTACTAAATTTGGTAAATTTGCGCACCTCTTCCACCCCCTTTCCACACCTTTTACAAACTTTGAGCTAGAGTCACCAAGTTTTTTATGAAGGTAGCAATTGACATTCCACATAGATCTGCAGCCAAACTTTGGATGCCACGCCCACCCATACCGCCCCCAGCCCCCCTTTCCCCACTTTTTACAAACTTCGAGCTAGAGTCACAAAATTTGGAAGGAAGATAGCAATTGACATGTCACATTGATCTGCAGCAAAATTTTGGATGCCACGCCCTTCAATACTGCCCCCAGCCCCTCTTTCCCCACCTTTTACAAACTTTGAGCTAGAAACACCAAATTTGGTATGAAGATAGCAATTGACATTTCGCAAAGATCTGCAGTTAAAATTTGGATGCCACACCCACCCATACCGCCCCCAGCCCTCCTTTCAACAGCTCTTACAAACTTCCAGTTAGAGTCACCAAATTTTTTATGAAGGCAGCAATTGGCATTCCACATAGATCTGCTGCAAAAATTTGGATTCCACACCCACCCATACCGCCCCCAGCCCCCCTTTCAACAGCTCTTACAAACTTTCAGCTAGAGTCACCAAATTTTGAAGGAAGATAGTTGGTGGCATCCCCATCTGCATCGGAGAATCTTTAATTCAACGTGTGAGGTAGCATTTTTTCTGGCAAAATGCTACCGCACAAAAGCTGCCAGACACGGAACGCGATCATGACACAGCCATGGTCACCCGCGAATGGCAACGCCGCGTCTTGGCACAAGCGACGGCCACCCTAACAGCGGCAACTTCACGTTGTGCTAATACAGCGATGGCATTTTTGGATGGCAAATCAGTTTTCGGTGAGACTTAAAACGAAGCGGGACATAGATATATAAAACGGAGAGACGAGCAACAACAACAGAATCAGCAAGGAGACACATACACCCGGCATCGACACCAGCGTTCACACAGGCATACGCACACAATATATACCTATACACACGGCAGTGACACCAGCACGCACTAAGGCATACGCACACACCACACAACTACGGAATCGACCCCAGCGTTCACACACGGCATACGCACACACCATACGAAGGGTGAGGGGGCTCTGGTGACCGAAACGGGGCGGTATAACCCCCACCGGTTAAACCGAAGGGAAATCTTTGGTCACCGAGGGATTGCTATCAGAGTTCGTAGCAAGGTAACCGCGTCAACTCTAGGATGGCAGACGAATCGTCGCCATTCTTCCGAAGGCCGGCGTTGGCGCGATCTCCACCATCGCTGCAGCCTAGACTGGGCTTGTCTCTGCCTCACGTAGAGGCTGTGTCTCCGGCAATGGTGGCTATGGAAGCATCTTCACCGACGCTTTTGGTAGCGGCTGTTGAGCGGCCAACGACACAGGGAGCTGGTATCACGGTGACAACAGCACACCCACCCAGGTTACCCGTTAACCTAAGGAGCATTCTATCGCAGATGGGGGTCTGCATAGACGGAATAAGTGCCCGGTTTGACACCAAGAGGCACATCAATAATCTGGAGCGCGAGGAGCTGGCAAGGTTAGTGGACTTGCAAAGGCAAGCAATGAGCTGCCTGAATTCTGCAACAACTGAGAAGGCCGTCCAGACAACGCCAACTTCTGAGGGCCGTTCCAATAGAATTCCTAGGAGCACGCATGGTTCGGTGGTACAAGCTAAGGGTACACCGAAACGTTTGCGCGAGGTCTCGACATCTCACCGCACTACACCCCCAAAACGGAGCAAGGTGACAGCGACTGCGTCTGCAAGCACGCAGAATCCTGAGCCCCCCGTGTACCATCCCTGCCTAAGGTTAATCCCTGGTCGAAGGTGGTTGGCCGCAAAAGCAAAGCAGCTCGTACAAGGGCTGATGCAGTCACCGTGTCTGGTCTGGGCGACTGCAGCTATGCAGACATCTTAAAAGTGGTTAGGAGCGAGCCATCACTTGCGCATATGCGAGAGGATGTTAGCACAATCCGCAAGACGGCTAAAGGCGATCTGCTTATTAGGCTAAGTAAACAGCCGGTACACAGTGCAAACGAGTTGCAGCTCGCTGTTGGTAAGGTACTGGTTGGACGGGCTACGGTGAAAACCTTATCGGAATCCAATCAGGTTGAAATCTGCGATCTGGACGAGCTGGCGACCAAGGAGGAGGTCCTGGATGCTGTTAGGTCTGCCCTTGTAGACCCAACGCTGGATGGCAGCGTCGTCAAGTCGCTGCGGCACACGAGGGCTGGCCTGCAAACTGCAACCCTGGGCTTACCGTCGGCTTTGGCAGTCAAGCTGGTTGAAAGGGCGAAAATCCGCATCGGATGGGCGATATGCCGCATTAGGCCTTTGATGCAGCCAAGGCGTTGCTTCAAATGCTTGGAATATGGCCACATCGCTGCCCATTGCAAGTGCACGGCTGACCTGAGTAAGACTTGTTACAAGTGTGGAACCCTAGGTCACATCGCGAGAGCGTGCAATCAGCCGCCAAAATGTGCCCTATGCACAAGAAAAGGTGAAAAGACGACTGACCATGCGACAGGCAGTTACAGGTGTCCTGCCTACCGGGAAGCTGTTAAGCACGCCAAATGGTGAAAGTCCTTCAACTAAACCTTAACCACTGCGTAGCTGCACAAGCTTTGCTGGAGCAAATCATTCTTGATGAGAACATCGATGTCGCCATGCTTAGCGAACCCCACCACCGGGCGTCATCTAACCGCGGGCTGTGGGCTTCAGACAGCTCTGGAAAGGCTGCTTTGTGGAACTGTGGCGATCAGCAGTCCCCCTTCACTCACACCCTAGTCTCTGACAGCTTTGTTCGAGTTAAGGTGGGCGGTTTGTGGCTCTACAGTTGTTACTTGGCGCCCAGCCTTACGATCGAAGCCTTCGAGGCGGTGGCGTTGGAAATTGCAGAGGACGCAAGGGCCCGTAGCAACGTCATAGTTGCTGGCGACTTCAACGCGTGGTCTACGGAGTGGGGCAGCTCGTCGACGAATACTAGAGTAACCATCCTCGTGGAGTCGATGGCAAATTTGGACTTGGTTCTTCTCAACACTGGGACAAGAAACACGTTCAATAGGGGTAGTGCTGGATCAATCATCGACCTAACATACTTTAGCAGTGCACTCGCCCGCACGGCCCAGTGGCGTATAAGCGACTGCTACACTGGAAGCGACCATGAGGCCATCGTCTTCGCAGTAGGTGAAACCCTGCGGTCGCCGGCAAGGCCACCCTCTGGAAAAGCGTTCCGTGTTGAGTCCCTTAACACAGACATCTTCGTCGAATCCATCTCACGAATGGCAGCAGGTGGACCGGCGCTGGCTATGGTGGAACAGATAGCTGAGCAATTAGGCGATGCTTGCGCTGCAAGCATGCCCTTGCGCAAGGCCTATAAACGCCATCATACCAGCATGTTCTGGTGGAATGAGAACATCGCTGAGGCCAGACGGGAATGCCTGAGGGCGAGAAGGCGCTATCAGCGTGCAGCGCGTAGGGACTCGAGCTCAACACGCTCACTGCAGTTGGAGTATAAGTCAGCAAGGGCAGTTCTTAAAAACTCAATCAGGGCCAGCAAAAAGGAATGCTTTCTCATGTTATGCGACTCGGCGGACAACGATCCCTGGGGCAGAGCCTACAGGATGGTAGTTAAGCGCATTGGCAGAGGCAGAAGCGAAGCGCCAATGGAGTTCGCCCGAGTGAGGGACATTGTGGAAACCCTTTTTCCTCAAGGAATTAGTCCACTACCACCTGTTCTTGGACCGTCTACATTTGAGGGCTTCATTCCGGTCACCGTGGAGGAGATGGAGACTGCTGCACGCAAGCTCATCGCCAACAAGGCCCCGGGTCCAGACGGTGTGCCAAACCGCTGCCTGAGGATAGCAATCACCTTGCAGCCCGGTCTGTTCGCAGAGTTGTACTCTAAGTGCCTGCGCGAGGGTACTTTTCCGGACAGGAAGGTACAGCAACTGGTGCTCCTGCCCAAGCCCGACAAGCCCCCTGATGACCCCTCGGCATACAGGCCCATCTGCCTCATCGATAACGGTGGCAAGGTCCTGGAGATGCTGATCTGTGCTAGGCTGGACGTCGCCGTACGGAACGCTGGTGGCTGAGGCTATCGCCGGCACCCGCTGGCGCTTCGGCAGTAAGCACTACTGTCTTGTAGTGACCATCGACGTGAAGAATGCTTTCAACACCGCCAACTGGAGCTGCATCCTGGATGCCTTGGTACTACTTCGGGTTCCAAATTACCTAGTAGCAATCGTGAGGAGCTATTTTGATAACCGAATCCTTCGGTATCAAACGGACGAGGGGGAAAAGGAGCACGCTGTCTCTGCAGGAGTTCCTCAAGGATCTGTTTTAGGTCCTCTCCTATGGAACATCATGTATGATGGTATACTTCGAATTCAGCTACCAGAGGGGGCTACCGCAGTTGGCTACGCTGATGACGTCGCCTTAATAATGGTGGCTAAGGATTTACGGCGAGTCACAGAGCTTTGTAATTGGTGCATAGATGCCGTGACTCAATGGTTGTCATCCGTGGGACTTCAGTTGGCTGCTCATAAGACGGAGGCGGTGCTCATCAGCAGCAGAAAAAAGGTGGAATATGTTGACTTCACGGTGGAAGGCGTCACGCTGAGGTCTAAGGACTGGATCCGCTACCTAGGCGTGATCATTGACAGGCGCCTCAGCTTCGGAGAGCATCTTGCGTTTGTCCACAGGAAGGCGGCGGTTACCGGGCGCGCATTTGCGAGGTTGATGCCTAACACGCGAGGTCCGAGGCAGCATACGAGGTTGCTTCTAATGCACGTCATGAAGTCGGTCATCCTGTACGCAGCACCAATCTGGATCGGCGCTACATCGGTGGCCAGCTACATGAGGGGCATAGAGTCAATATATCGGCTCTCTGCCCTGCGTGTATGCTGTGCCTTCCGTACCGTGTCCTCGGAGGCAGCGCTTGTGATTGCTGGGATGACTCCAATCCGTATCTCTGCCTTGGAAGCCGTGGCAGTTCTGGAAGCTGGTCCTTCGGAGAGAAGAGCTGTTCGGGCGGCTGCCCGCGAACGGAGCCTCGAGTCCTGGCAGCAGCAGTGGGACTCATCCAATAAAGGGCGTTGGACGTATCTTCTGATCCCAAGTATACGGCGATGGGTGGAGAGAAAGCACGGGATGGTTACTTTCTACCTCACCCAGCTCCTCACAGGCCATGGTTGCTTCAGGAGCTACCTGAAGCGTTTTCAGCATGACTCCTCTGCTACGTGCAGCTGGTGCGACGACGGCAGGGAGGAGGACGCTCAACACGTCTTCTTCGACTGCGGGCGATTCGCCCAGCAACGACTTGTGGTGGAAAACGTGGCGGGCCAGCCTCTAACTCCAACCACCCTGGTGGCCCTAATGATAGAGAATCAAGATGTTTGGCATGCGGTCTGCGCGTTTGCAGCCTCTACGATGGCAGAGCTACGACGGCTGGAAAGGGAAAGGGCGACCTCATCGTAGTCATTGCCATTGTTTCTGCGAAGCAATGCTTCACGGCGGTCCCGCAGAAGCTGGCAACGGCTACGAATGTTTACGTTCACATTTTAGCATAATTTAACACTAGGTTTAAATTTTTTATTGAAATAAAAAAAAAAAAAAAAAACACCATACGAACACACGGAATCGACCCCAGCCCGCACTAAGGCATACGCGCATAACATGTACACACACGGAATTGACACCCAGCGCTCACACAGGCATACGCACCCAACATACCCACACACGGAATTGACCCCAGCACGCACCAAGGCATACGCACACACCACACAACTACGGAATCGACCCCAGCACACACACACGGCATACGCACCCACCACACGGCATACGCACACACCATACACACACACGGAATCGACCCCAGCCCGCACTAAGGCATACGCGCATATCATCTACACACACGGAATTGACACCCAGCGCTCACACAGGCATACGCACCCACCATACCCACACACAGAATTCACCCCAGCACGCACTAAGGCATCCGCACACACCATACACACACCCGGAATCGACCCCAGCTCGCACTAAGGCATACGGGCACAACATATACACATAAGGAATCGAACCCAGCGCGCACTAAGGCATACGCGCACAACATACACACATACGGTATCAACACCCAGCGCTCACGCAGGCATACGCCTACACTACATCCACACAGTTGACACCTGCACGCACACAGGCTTACGTACACACCTCACACACGCGGCGTTGACCCCAGCGCCCACACAGGCAAACACACACACCACGCACACACACCCAGGCTATACACACTCAGGCGGCCATACACACCTACACACTCGTATACACCCCCCCACCCGAACATGAGCCTGGTAGAGCGGGGTAAGTTGGCCAACGACCAAGAACGTAGCGTTGCAAACCAGTACCTGTTCCCTACTCTCTTAAGTGTGAAGCAATAAAGAATTTAACTGTATCCCCGTTAGTGTTTCTTTTATTGCTCTATTCCCTTTTCAGTGGGTAGTCGAAGCATCTGGCTTCGGGTCACCTCCCCCTACGGCCCACATGGAATCGGCATGAGTAGCCAGACTAGCGAATCTTCCGAGTTTTACTCTAGATTCTGTGACGTCAGCTGCTTGGCCTATTCCGTGTGTAGCGACAAGCGGGTAATACCCGAGCGTTGCAGGTTGTGGTGGGCTCGGGTAGGGGAGTCTGTGCGCCCCAGATCCCTGCCTGGGTCCACCACACGCGTTTTCAAAAGGCGCGGCCGGTGGGTGAAAGCGGGTCGAACGGGATTAGGTGATCGCTTGGTAAGGCTTCCGGGTCTTACCCTTAGCCGAGCCAGGTGAGTACCTGCTCCCGATCCTCTTTGCGTCCCCGAAGTCAAAGGTTCTACGCCTGGTCGGTACTGAGGAGGGGTCTGAGGGGAGGGGTGGAAGGGTCTTCCGGGTGATCACCCTGGACTCCCTACTTCTCCACTTAGCCCACTCCGAAGATGTCGACCTGAGCGACCGTACTGCCCCTCATCCCCCCCTTTGTGTTTGCATATTGGTGTTCGACCAAGGTGCGGCTCACTCCAGTGTCCCAGCACTTTGAATCTGTGAAAATACCCCGGACGCGACTGAGACGCGGACCCCGGCCTAGGAAACGTCCTTACAAGCGTACACCCCTGCCCCATCCGTACCCCTTTGCAATCAGGCCTCTTATTACCTGTTTTAATACTGGTATCGAGTATGCCGCAGTCGGTTGCGTCCGACTGCAACGTTTCCACTTGTTTTATTTCCAAAAGAGGTCAGAAAGCAGCTGTTATACTTTCTTATACGCTCAATGAATTTATCATGCTTGGGATGTCCACCAATTATTAAGCTTTTAAGTGGATCAGGCAAACTTTCATTTTGTGAAAGTTTAACTTTTCCTGCCTTGCAACAGATACCCAAACGCTCATTTTTCCATTTTAAAGCATTACAATGTTTGCATATCAAATTCATACTACCAAGTTGAGTAATTTTATCTGGCTTGTAAGCTATTTGAAAATCATTGTTTAAGCCAAACATGGCTTTAACAGTCCATGCACGCAAACGCCTTTCTTGACGTGCATCAGGATTATTAGCCTGATGTCATCTCACTGCAACTCTATGAGCTTCAGGATTATTAGCCTGATCTCTTCTTACTACAACTCTAATAAAATCAGGATTATTAACACGATATCTTTTATATATCTTACCCTCACTTTTTTTTAAAATGAACGTTTTTTTTACCTTCTTTCCTGTTTTGCCGGTGAACCGACTACGTCTATTAACAGGATTTTTAACATTTTCAGTTATACTGTATAACTTATACATTTACTTGACGTATCAGAATCTTGAGTTAATACTTCCTCTGAAGGAATATAAACATCAAAATGTCCATTCATTAATGGACCGGTTAAACGCAATCTTTTTACAGGATGCATATTATTTCCGAATGCTTGTTATAAATTTCCATTCTGAAAAACTTGAAACTTTACAGCATAAATTTCAGCTGCTGCTTGAAGCTCACATGCAGTACCATAAGTATTTGAATTTGACATATCGCACTCTTATTGTTCAGAAGAGCTTTAACACTCTCCATTTAAGCTTATGCTAAAGCAAGCAAAAGTTTCCCAGTTGGTTACAACATGTTCAACAATATTTTGGCGTATGGTGCCATGGAAGCCTTGCCTACAAAATAAAAGGTAGGAAATAAATCTAAAAAGACAGGCTCCATCACCAATTATGACAACAACTGAATGCGGTACCAAAACACCACTAATATCTTAAGTTTCGATGGACATATTTTAATTTGGCTGTGAGTCAATTGAATTCACTGCAAAACGATTGTTACAACGTTACAGAGTCTATACGTAAGTATAGAATTCAATAAAATTCAATATACCAACTTATATTAATTTAATAGAATATTCAGACTGCTTAGCTTTATTTGATTTTTAAATGCACTAAAGCAGCGTCTATATAACTGTTATATAAAATGCAAAATAGAAGACAACTACATAAAATGTTGCTTCAATTATTTAGTTTAAGATCGACTTATTAATTTTGTTGAAAAAAAAAAAAACAACAAAACAAATTAACAACTTAATTTAAAGTAAGTAGTAAAAATAAACAAATACTTTAAAATAAATCAAAAATTGACTTCACTGTACAACGTTACAGTGTCTATACGTAAGTATAGAATTCAATAAAATTGAATATACCAACTTATATTGATTTAATAGAATATTCAGACTGCTAAGTTTTATTTAATTTTTGCAGTACCACTTCAACCTCCGGAGAGATAAGACGTGTTACACCAAAACCTAAAACCGCGACAAACAACAAACAAAACCAACACCGCTGAGATCAACAAACTTCAAACACAAAACGCAAACCAAACAAGAAAGAAGGCTCTAGTCGGGAAAGCCCGACTAGAACATACCCTGAACCCAGTTGCAATAAATATATTCAATTTATATAAGACTTTGGTATACTGGCTTAGCTTCCATCGATTAAGTTCAATATCTCCGGTGTTTCTCAACCGTTTTGGACGAAATTTTCAGAAAAGTTCTATCATTATCCATTACTTCAACCCTCGTTTTTAGATTTTCCAAATTCGATATTTTATTGTTATCGATATTATGTGTATATCGGAAACCAGAATAGTTATCGATAATTTGAAGCAAACTTGTTCTGCTCATGGTATAGGAGAACTTAAATACAAAATCAGAAGTCTCTAGCTCTTGTAGTCTCTGAGATCCACGCGTTCATACAGACGGACAGACGGACAGACGGACATGGCTATATCGTCTCGGCTGTTGATGCTGATCAAGAATATATATACTTTATAGGGTCGGAGATGCTTCCTTCTGCCTGTTACATACTTTTGCACAAAACCATTATACCCTTATTTACCCATTTTATGGGTTAAGGGTATAAAAAAGAAAAAAGCAAAGCATGGCAAAACCTCAAAAGAGACATTAACCAAACAAACATAATAACATTTAGAAAAGCCAATGCGCGCTACAGAAGAGAAATCAAAATATCAAAACAAAAATCTACAGCCCAATTTACAGGAGACATCAACCCAAACACACCCACCGCAAAAATGTAGTCCAACATCAGAAAATTCTGCGGATTAAGCCCCCCCAAAGCCATACACTCTATCATAGACCCACAAACCCACCAGAATATTACTGTCATACAAGAAATAGCTAACACCTTCGCCCTACACTGGAAAAATGAGTCCAGCGACACAAACTTCTCACCCAAATTTTTCAACATAAAATACTCGACAATATACACACCAACAAATAACACACCCTCACAAACAGCTCAATTGATAGAAACAAATATAACAATGATCGAAATAGAATCTGCGCTACGCAAACTCTCAGGCAAAACACCAGGTGAAGATCGCATATCATACCCAATGATCAAAAACTCCTCACCTACCCTCAAACAAAGACTTCTTAACCACTTTAACAATATTCTGCAAAACTACCTTCCCCAAACCTACAAAACTAGCCTAACAATACCCATACTAAAATCCAACAGAGACAAAACATCCATCAACTCATACAGACCCATCTCTCTCAACCCATGCATCAGCAAACTACTTGACAAAATAGTAGCCAAGAGGGTCTGGTGGTTTGTAACCACCAACAACCTCATCCACCAACACCAAATGGGCTTTAAACAGGGAAAATCCGTTATAGATTGTCTACTGTACATAGACTATCTGATAGCTGGCTCCCTCGCAAAAAAAAGCCACAGCTCTATAATATCTTTAGACTTTTCTAAAGCTTTTGATAGAGTGGGAGTACACTCCATTATCAACCAACTAAATGAATGGAAAATAGGGCCAATTATAATCAACTACATAAAAAACAAACAAAGGTTGTTTTTCGACACCTCCGTCCTGCGGTGCCCCTATCAGCAGTTTTCGGCGCTTTAAGTTGTCTGCGTGACGCTTTGCGGGTGTGTGTTCCTGTGCATTTCTCACAATTGCACTTTCTTTTGTGTTTTTTTTTTCGCTTGAACACACTCTTAGCTGTGCTGTTTGTGTTTTGGGTGCCCACATTCCCTGCTGATCCCACAACTTGCCAGGGACGTCAAGCTCACTTGCTGCGCAAACAGCCCATTTCGGCTCCTCCTGATTGAGCAACAGGTGGCGCCACCTGCGTTCGGTTCTTGTACCGACTGATTGCGTGGCCTGCTCTAGCTGTTGCATACCCTAGTGGGCAACAGATTAGTGCAGCATATCCAACAGGCGGGTTCTTTGCTAAAGAGACTTCTAGCAGAAAGGTGTAAAAGACCACGGAACTGGTTATAATCAAACCCTCCCCGCTGCGGCGGTACACAGAGAGAGGGCTCTGGTTGACCGAAATGGGCGGTATAACCCCCACCGGCTAAACCAAGGGGAAACCTTTGGTCACCGTGGGACTGCTATCGGAGTTCTTAGCAAGGTACCCGCGGTATCGCAAGGATGGCAGATGAATCGTCGCCATTCTTTAGGAAGCCGGCGTTACAGCGATCTCCACCGTCGCTACAGCCTAGACTGGGCTTACCTATGCCCCTCGTTGAGGCTGTGTCTCCGGCTATGGAGGCGACTTCACCGGTGCCTTTGGTACCGGCAGTGGCGCGACCGACTGGAGGATCTGGTTGCACGGTGACAGCAGCCCACTTACCTGGGTCTCCCGTTAGCCTTAGGAGCATCCTAGTGCAAATGGGGGAATGCATTGATGGCATAAGTGCCCGGTTCGACACCAAGAGGCACATCAACAATTTAGATCGCGAGGAGCTTGGAAGGCTTGTGGAGCTACAAAAGCGAGCTATGAGCTGTCTGGGTTTTGCAGCAACGGAGAAGGCCGTCCAGACAACGCCAACTGTGGCGGGCTGCTCCAGCAGAGAAGCTAGGTTCGGGCATAGCTTGGTGGTGCAACCCAAGGGAACCCCAAATCGCATGCGCGAGCCATCAACATCTCGCCGCACTACACCCCCAAAAAGGAGCAGAGTAATGGCGGTTGCTAGCAATCAAAATCTCGAGCCCCCCTGCGTATCATCCCTGCCAAGGATAATCCATGGTCGAAAGTGGTTGGCCGCAAAGGCAAAGCTCGCCAAGGGCGGATGCAGTCACCGTGTCTGGTTTGGCGACCTGTAGCTATACAGACATCTTAAAGGTGGTTAGGAGTGAGCCATCACTTGGCATCTGCGTGGGGATGTAAGGTACAATCCGTAAGACGGCCAAAGGCGACCTGCTGATTCGGTTAAACAAACAGCCGGCACACAGTGCAAACGAGCTGCAGCTCGCTGCTGGTAAGGTGCTCGCCGGACGTGCTACCGTCAAAACCCTGTCGGAATCTAACCAGGTGGAGATCTGCGATCTGGATGAGCTGGCGACAAAGGAGGAGGTTTCGGACGCCGTAAGATCCGTCCTTGATGATCCAACGCTGGATAGCAGCGTCGTCAAGTCGCTGCGGCACACGAGGGCTGGCCTCCAAACAGCAATCCTGGGCCTACCGACGGCTAAGGCAGTTAAGCTGGTCGAAAGGGCGAAAATCCGCATCGGGTGGGCTGTTTGCCGCATTAGGCCTCTCATTCAGCCAAGGCGCTGCTATAAGTGTCTGGAGTATGGACATATAGCTGTCCATTGCAAGAGTGGTGCCGACCACAGCAAGGCTTGTTACAAGTGCGGAGGTTCTGGACACGTTGCGAGAGTCTGCAACCAGCAGCCAAAATGTGCCCTATGTACGAGAAAAGGAGAGCGAAAGACTGACCATGTGACAGGCAGTTACAGGTGTCCTGCGTACAGGGAGGCTGTCAAACACGCAAAATGGTGAAAGTCTTGCAGCCTCAACCAACTCAACCTTGTGTCGCTGCCCAAGCCTTACGTGGAGCAATTCATCCTTGATGAGAACATCGACATCGCCATGCTAAGCGAACCTCATCACCCGGCGTCAACTAACTGTGGGCTGGGGCGCATTCCGACAGCTCTGGAAGGGCTGCCTTGTGGAATGCGGCGGTTCAACAGTCCCCCTTCACTCACACCACTTGTCTCTGACAGCTTTGTGAGAGTGAATGTTGGCGGGCTGTGGCTCTACAGCGGCTACTTGGCGCCCAGCCTTGCGATCGAAGCTTTTGAGGCTGTGATTGCGGAACTCGCGGTGGACGCAAGGGGCCGTAGCAACGTGCATAGTTGCGGGGCGACTTTAACGCGTGGTCTACGGAGTAGGGCAGCCCGTCTACGAATGCCAGAGGAATCATCCTTGTGGAGTCGTTGGCACTATGGACGTGGTTCTTCTCAACACTGGGACCAGAAAACACGTTCAACAGGGGCAGCGCTGGGTCAATCATCGAGCTGACCTACGTTAGCAGTTCACTCGCCCGTACGGGCCCAGTGGCGCATATGCGACTGCTACACTGGAAGCGACCATGAGTCCAGCGTTTCTCAATAGGGGAAACTCACGGGTGCCGCCTAGACCACCCCTCTAGAATGGCGTTTCGTGCTGAGTCCCTAACTTGGCCACATTTGTCGATGCCGTCTCATGCATGGTGCAAGTGGTCCGGCCGGGCTATGGTGGAGCAGGTAGCCGAACAAACTGGGCGCTGCTTGCGCTGCAAGCATGTCTGTGCGAAAGGCCTACAAACGCCACCACACAAGCATGTTCTGGTGGAACGACGACATCGCTGAGGCTAGACGGGTATGCCTGAGGTCGAGAAGGGGTTATCAGCGAGCAGCGCTAAGGCACTCGAGCACAACACGCTTACTGCAAATTGAGTACAAGGCGGCAAGAGCAGTACTCAAGAAAGCAATCAAAGTCAGCAAAAAGGAGTGCTTCCTCAAACTTTGCGACTCCGCGGACAATGATCCCTGGGGCAGAGCATACAGAATGGTGGTCAAGCGCATCGGCAAAGGCAGAGGTCAAGCGCCCACTGAGTTCGCTCGAAAGAGGGACATAGTGGAAACTCTTTTTCCTCGGAGAACGAGCCCACTCCCACCAGCCCTTGGTCCATCCACAACCGAGGGCTTCATACCGGTCACGTTGGAAGAGATGGCGATCGCTGCTCGAAAGCTCACCGCCCAAAAAGCCCCGGGCCCAGATGGAGTGCCAAATAGATGCCTAAGCATAGCAATCGCCTTGCAGCCTGGTCTGTATGCAGAGACTTTCTCCAAATGTCTGCGCGAAGGTACTTTTCCAGATAGGTGGAAGGTACAGAAACTTGTGCTGCTTCCAAAGCCCGACGACCCCTCGGCATACATTGACAACGGCGGCAAGGTCCTGGAGATGCGTATCTGTGCTAGGCTGGATGATGCCGTACGTAGCGCTGGTGGCCTTTCACCTCACCAATGTGGTTTCAGGAAGGCAAGATCCACCACCGATGCAATCAAAGCTGTTGTCGGTATCGCGGCTGAGGCTATCGCCGGTACCCGCTGGCGTTTCGGGAGTAAGCAATACTGCCTTGTAGCAACAATAGACGTGAAGAACGCCTTCAACACTGCCGACTGGAGCTGTATCCTGGATGCTCTGGTGCTTCTCCGGGTGCCAGAGTATCCAGTAGCTATTGTGAGGAGCTACTTCGACAACCGAATCCATCGGTATGACACGGACGAGGGCGAAAAGGAGTATGCTATCTCTGCAGGTGTCCCACAAGGATCTGTTCTAGGTCCTCTCCTGTGGAACATCAATTATGATGGCATGCTTAGAAACCAGCTTCCAGCGGGGGCCACAGCAGTTGGCTACGCTGACGACGCGTCGCGACGTTGCCTTGGTGCTTGTGGCGAAGGACTTACGGCGTGTCACCGAGCTCTGCAATTGGTGCATGGATGCAGTGACTCAATGGTTGTCATCCGTGGGTCTACAGCTTGCTGCGCACAAGACGGAGGCGGTGCTCATCAGCAGTAGGAAAAAGGTGGAGTACGTGGATTTTAAGGTGGATGGCGTCACGCTGAGGTCCAAGGATTGGATCCGCTACCTCGGCGTGGTCATTGACAGGCGCCTTAGTTACGGGGAGCATCTCGCGTATGTTCACAGGATGGCTGCGATTACCGGACGCGCATTGGCAAGGATGATGCCAAACACGCGTGGTCCGAGGCAGCAGACAAGGCTACTGATAATGCACGTTATGAAGTCAATTATCATGTACGCGGCTCCAATCTGGGTCGGTGCTACGTCGGTGGCCAGCTACACAAGGGGCATAGAGTCAATCTTTCGGCTCTCTGCCCTGCGGGTATGTTGTGCCTTCCGCACTGTGTCCTCTGACGCTGCGCTCGTGATTGCGGGGATGACCCCAATTCGCATCGCCGTCTTGGAAGCCGTGGCAGTCCTGGAAGCGGTTCCGTTGGGGAGAAATGCCGTTCGGTCAGCTGCCCGCGAGCGGAGCCTTGACGCCTGGCAGCAGCAGTGGACGCACCTCCTCATCCTCAACATAAGGCGATGGGTTTAGAGGAAGTACGGGATGGTAACGTTTTACCTTACCCAGCTTCTCTCCGGCCACGGATGTTACAGGAGCTACCTCAAACGATTTCAGCACGACTCTAGCGCAGAGTGCACCTGGTGTGGAGATGGCTGCGATGCCGAGGATCGACTCGCGGTGGAAAACCTGACGGGCCAGCGTCTATCGCTAACTAACCTGGTGGCCCTTATGCTTGAAGTCTGGCATGCTGTTTGCTCCTTTGCATTCTCTACGATGGTAGAGCTGCGTCGGTTGGAGAGGTTAAGGGCGAGTTAATCGTAGTCGTTGCCACCGCTTCTGCGAAGCAATGCTTCACGGCGGTCCCGCAGAAGCTGGCAACGACTGTGCATGATACACATATCGTAATTTAATTTAACATAGGCATATCTTTTAAAAAAAAAAAAAAAAAAATAAAACACATTAGCCACAAACACAATTGCATGGTACAGATAACAACACACAACTACACAATACCCAAAGTCGCAAACATGCGAATCCTAGGACTTTACATAAACCAAAAATACAAATGGGATACACATATAGGTAAAACAGTTCCAGCACTCCACAAAAGACTGAACATAATAAAATGCCTCGCATCTCCAAAATTCAACTGCAACACGTACACCCTCATTGCCATTTTTAAAGCACTAATCCTATCAAAAATCAACTTCGGTCTTATTTTCTACGGAAATGCACCCAACACCAGACTAAAACAAGTAAGAAGGCTCTAGTCGGGAGAGCCCGACTAGAAGATACCCTGAACCCAGTTGCAATAAATATGTAAATTAAATGTATAATTGACTTTGGTATACTGACTTAACTTCAATCGATAAAATTAGATATCTCCGGTGTTTCTTAACCGATTTGGACGAATTTTTCAAAAAAGTTCTATCGTTACCCATTATTTCAACCCTCATTTTACATTTTCCAAATTCGATATTTTATTGTTATCGATATTATTTGTATATCGGAAACCAGAATAGTTATCGATAATTTGAAGCAAACTTGTTCTGCTCATGGTACAGGAGAACTTAAATACAAAAGCAGAAGTCTCTAGCTCTTGTAGTCTCTGACATCCACGCGTTCATACAGACAGACAGACGGACGGACAGACGGACATGGCTATATCGTCTCGGCTGTTGATGCTGATCAAGAATATATACACTTTATGGGGTCGGAGATGCTTCCTTCTGCCTGTTACATACTTTTGCACAAAACCATTATACCCTTATTTACCCATTTTATGGGTTAAGGGTATAAAAACCACAACAAACAACATCAACAGTTATCGCGGGCGTCTGCCCAACAATAACAAAAATGCACGAACCAGCGGACATAAGAACATACGGAGTAAAATCCAACAACACAAACCTAGACGAACCGAAATATATTACAATAAAACGAAACGACAACAACACCTTTGAAAAAGTTTCACCGTTTGTCATCAAGAAAACAATAGATTACGCTTGTAACGGAGAAGTCGAGACATGCAAAAAAACGAAAGACGGCTCACTCTTGATCAAAACAAAAAACCATTACCAAGCCATTCAACTATTAAAACTAAAACTTATGACAACTATTGAAATCACCGTCACCGAACACAAAACACTTAACTCCACCAAGGGAGTCACATACAGCAACGACATGCGAAACATAAGCGAAACTGAAATTCTACTAGAACTAAAATCGCAAAACGTAACAGAAGTCAAAAACATATTAAAAAAACAACCAATAAACACCAACACAGATAAAAACAACACCACTCCCACAGAAACCGGACTCATAATAATTACTTTTGCAACATACAAACTCCCCGAAAAACTAAGAATTGGCTACGAATCAGTACGCGTCCGCCCATACATCCCACTAACCCTGCGATGCAAAAAATGCCTCCGCTTTGGTCACCCAACTCCAGTCTGCAAAGGCATAGAAACATGCATAAACTGCTCAAACGCCAAACATACAATTGAAAACGAGCGATGCGAAAACGAAAAAAGTTGTCTAAACTGCAACAACAACCCCACATTCATGAAACAACAAGAATTAACAGCTATAAAAATCACAGAAAAAACAGACCACAAAACCGCACTTCAAATTTATCACAACCGACACGGCCAACACATCAAAACATCCTATGCAAAAACTCTCGCCAATACAACACAACACTCAACTATCACGCAAACACCAAACACACATACACCAACTAACACACCGCCAATCACCCGGCTAACAACACCATCTGCTACAGCACACCAAACCATCTCAACCATATCTGCTACACCCCACAAACAAGGCACACTTAATCCAACCCCCCAAACAACACCACCAAACAAAACACCACCAGCATCTTTACAGCGACCAACGGAACCCGAAGACATGGAAACCGAAAACACATACCACACCAACGCAGTAAACAAACCATACAAATCACACCTAACCGAAGATCTAAAACTAAAACTTTATTCTAAAGACTAGGGGGTCCCCCCCTGCTCGCTTCGCTTGCCAACCCCCTCGCGCTGCGCGCTCGATTTTCGAATGCAAGCAATTATAACGTTTGAAAATAACCGTGTGTTGAAACCCCTGTGTATTCACTTGCAAATATGATGAAATCCTACTTTTCCGTTTATACGACATAGTAAGTGCCCCGCTTACTTCGCTGCGCAGATAGTTTATATTATTTTAGCAATAAAAGATAGATGTAAAATAAATAAATTAGAAAATATTTAACAACAAATTAAAGCAAAGTATTTAATATTCTCTTTTCCACGCCACCATTGAGGTAGAGAATCAGGTGCGTAATTTTTTATTGTGGTTTCCCCAGTAGGCCTTATCCACTTGTTGAATTTAATTTGCAATTATTAACAACTGTTAAGAGCTTCTTGATAAACGACATTAGTTGTTTTTCCGTCAGGTGCTAATACAACTAAACTTTTTGGTGAACTGACTCTTGAGCAGGCTACATAAAATTGGCCATGAGAGAAGCAATCGTGTCTTAAATCTAGTCCGGCTAATTTGAGAGTTTGTCCCTGTGATTTATTGATTGTTAGGGCAAAGCAAACTTTTAAAGGAAATTGCAATCTTTTAAATTGAAATGGCAATTCAGAGTCAGAAGGTATTAATGGAATTCTCGGTATAAAAACCGTTTCCCCTATACCACTGCCAGTAAAGATAATTGCTTCGACAACATTCTTATGAAGGACTTTAACTTCCAATCTTGTACCATTGCACAGTTTTGGCGGTTGTGAATCAAGTTGCGAATCAACATTACAGGTGAACCAATCTTTAAAGTTAATTTATGTTGAGGCAGGCCAGCCGGATTTAATGAATTAAGAAACTCGACGGGGTAATGAACTGCATCTTCGACTTCAGTCACAGAATCAATAGAGTTATATGTAATTTCTTCTTCTTGAAATGATTTTAATAAAAACTCGTTTATTTCCAATCAATTGTCATTTCTCGCAGTCAAAATAGCACGTTCTGAAAACCATTCGAGTGATTTTTCAGAGATATTTGTAATATCCGGAAATATTTTGAGAGTTAGTTCTTCAATACTTTTCACAACATGACACAAAGTTGATGGTAAAGTTATTTTGCCATCATGGGTTGGAAATAATCCATTTCCTATTTTAAGAAGCATTTCTGCAAATTCACCAGCTATGCTATCACCTTTTAAGTGCTTTCTGTATTTTGGGCCACAAAATTGAAGACTTTAAGCACGCATTTGTTTCATCTGCTCTTGTTCCTCTGGGGATCACTGGAAGAGTTTGTCGAAAATCACCAGCTAAGAGAACAGTTATGAAACCCATTAGGTATTCACTATCTCGAATGTCTTTCAAAGATCGATCTACAGCTTCAAAAGCACCTTTATGGGCCATAGTACACTCATCCCAAACAATAAGCTTGCAATCTTTGAGCACAGCAGCCATATTAGATTGCTTTGAAATTGAGCAATGTGGTGTTTCTAAATGAAACAAATTAAATGGAATCTTAAGTGTAGAATGCGCTTTGCGACCACCATTAAGTAAAGTGGCTGCGATACCGGAAGAAGCAACGGCCAATGCAATGTTTTTACTTTGCCGTACCTTTGCCAATAATAAATTTAAAAGAAACGTTTTACCTGTTCCACCAGGTGCATCTAAAAAATAGATTTATCCTTTTTCTGCTTCAACGCTATGTGGTATCTTTTCGTATACTTGTTTTTGCTCAGCAGTAAGGAGTAGCTCATTATTAACAACAAAATTATCGCAATTTTCATAATTTGTTTCTCTATGATATTCATTATTTTGAACAATTTCCTCGGATCTGATTGGTAGTGGAAGTCCATAGTTAGTCAAGTTTTGACCACCAATAGACAGTACTATATCTTCAATGTACAAAAGACATTTATTAAATACATTATTCAGAATACTTTGATCAATATTTCTGTCTTGTGAAATATGAAAGACTCTTAAAATATCTTCTGAGAAACTCTCTTTATAAATATTCCAAAGTTTAAGAGCATCCGAAATTTGACAAAATACTAACATTATTGCAAAAAGTTCCCTCAGTTTTGTAGGATTTTGACATATGACAGCTTCGGCTATAGTTGAATCCCAGTGCTTATCATCTTCTAGTAATCCTAGAGCTTTACACGCCAATTGAAATAAGGCGTATGCTATACCATTAACGGTTTTTAAAATTGAAAATGAAGTTGGCCCTCTTACAAAATGTAGTAAGAGTCTTAAATAAAAACATTCTGTATTATTGGGATGAATAGTGTAAACTCTTCCCAAAGCTGAATCTCTTTTAACTCCAGGAAAATTTGGCACATCATGCCCTCGTTTTCTTCTTTGAAGTTCTTTATTGTTCCATGTAAAATACGATGGAACTTCACAATATAGAAGCGTTCTTGCAAACTCATCACGTGTGCATAGCTCAAAGAAGGCTAGCAAAGTGGTTTTGGGTGTAATGCTTAATCTGTCAAGTAATTGTTGCGGATTATTGGGGTTAAAATATATTCGTTGACCATTTTCTAAATGATTAGCTAAGTGTGTAATAGCGGGAAAACGTTCATGTATGAGAAATGCAAAGATTCTCCATACCGCTTCTGAGCTACTTATATAACGGCCACTTTCGTACATATTAATTTCATTACGTTGGTCTTCAAGAGTAAATGATGCTTGATCACTGCCCTTGTTAACATATTTACAGATGTATTTAATAGACTTTACAGAACTACAATACTCAACATTTATGTGAGCTTCAAATGTTCTCAAAAGTACACAGTTGTAAGGCACAACCCAACGATTATCTATGCAATTACCATTTATATTAATTGCATTAACTATCGCTCTTCTACGATATAGAGGGTAACTATATTTTCCAGTCACAGTTTCTTTAAGTAGTTGTCGAGGAAACCTTTTGGTACACTTTCCATTTTTCATGCATGGCGATTTATTATTAAATGCACCGCAAGGACCATGAATCATATTTGACTTAACAATGTTAAATAACAAAGGATCCTCATCTGCGTTTGGTATTTCGGCACAGATAATCTTATCGATTTTATCTGGTCTTATTTTATTTTCTAACCAAAGTAAAATATGAATATGTGGTAAGCCCCGCTTTTGCCATTCCACAGAGTACATGAAACATTGCACGCTTCCAAACAAAGAACCTTTTATCAATAGTGACATTAAAGCTTTAACTTTTAAATGAAAAACTCGAGCTATAAAATCGTGACGATCATGTGGCTTTTGACTCGGTATCAAAACACTTTTGATGTCATTCCATTGTGGATTGCAGGTGAATGTTATGAAAAGATCTGGTCGCCCATAATGGCGAACATATGTCATAGCATCTTGAGTCTTTTCATGCATATATCGTGCAGAGCTTGTAAAAGAAGATGGTAAAATTACCATCTGACCAAGTTGAGCTGCGGCAACATCTTGTTGGCCTATTGCATCTTGTAGATGTATATAGCTATCTGCTCTGAGTTTCGCTTGATTGTAGCGAATATAATTATATATATATAATTCTGTTTCAATTTTAGCATACATATCAACCAAAAACTGACTATAAAGGGAACGACAATAAATTAAATGATTTATCTCGGATTGACGAATCATTATTTTATAGCTTTAGAAGCTTAACGTAGATATCATTTTTTTTTGGATCCTCCCTTTTTAATAATGGATTCCATTGTGGTATATCCACTGAATAGCCATCTTCGCCATAAGGAAATAGCAAAGGGTACTGTAAGGCATCGTATGATCGATGCACCTCACTAATGCGATGTAATTAATTATTATGGCTTTCAATCATAATATCGCGCTTTGCAAATTGCTGACCAACAATAACTATAGCTACTTCGCTTCATAGAGGTGCATTGTAAAGCCCTTTGTGTGCACCAGCGGGTGTTCGATAAGCATGTATAACCAATTTATAATCTTTAGTACTTATTGGTATTTTATTGAGAGCCATTTTTAGATCTTTTACATAACGATTATGATGATGAAACATACATTGAAGATCCTTTACTACGCTTAAATCAACATTTGGAATATTTTTGCAACGTAGTTGAGCTTCCTTTTCATCATCACCAACAAAATAAATTTGAAGAAACTGCATTTCTTCATTTGGCAAAGGTCGGACACTACCAATTAGGTGATACACTTGAAAACAGCTGTTATACTTTCTTATACGATCAATGAAATGATCATGCTTTGGATGTCCACCAATTATTAAGCTCTTAATTGGATCAGGCAAACTTTCATTTTGTGAAAGCTTAACTTTTCCTGCCTTGCAACAGATACCCAGAGGCTCATGTTTCCACTTTAAGGCATTACAATGTTTGCATATCAAATTCATACTACCAAGGTGAGTAATTTTATCTGACTTATAAGCTGTTTCAAAATCATAGTTTAGGCCAGACATGGCTTTAACACTCCATGCACGCAAACGCCTTTCTTGACGTGCATTAGGATTATTAGCCTGATGTCGTCTCACTGCATCTCTATTAGCTTGAGGATTATCAGCCTGATGTCTTCTCTTTGCAGCTTTATGAGCTTCTGGATTATTAACCTGATATCTTTTTGATACTTCTATGTGCTTACCCTTATTTTTTTCAAGATATTTTTCAACTATATGTTTTCGTACCGTTTGTGTTGTTTTGTCGGTGAACCGACTACGTCTTTTAACGGGATTTTTAACATTTTCAGTTATACATTCACTTGACGTATCGGTATCTTGAGTTAATACTTCCTCTAAAGAAATATAAACATCAAAATGTCCATTCATTAATTCGCCGGTAAAACGCAATTTTTTCACAGGATGCATATCATTTCCTAATGATAGATATAAGTTTCCATTTAGAAAAACTTGAAAATTTACAGCATAAATTTCAGCTGCTGCTTGAAGCTCACATGCAGTACCATAAGTATATGAATTTGACATAGTGCACTCATATTGTTCAGAAGAGCTATAACACTCTCCATTTATGTTCATGCTGAAGCAAGCAAAAGTTTCCCAGTTGGTAACGACATGGGTTACAATATGTTGGCGTATGGTGCCATGGAAGCCTTGCCTACCATATAAAAGGTAGGAAATAGATCTAAAAGGCAGGCTCCATCACCAAATATGCGAACAACTGAATGCGGCTGTGAGACAATTGACTTCACTGTAAAACGATTGTTACAACGTTACAGTGTCTATAGGTAAGTATAGAATTCAATAAAATTCAATATGCCAACTTATATTATTTTAATAGAATATTCAGACTGCTTAGTTTTATTTGATTTTTAAATGCACTAAAGCAGCGTCTATATAACTGTTATATAAAATGCAAAATAGAAGACAACTACATAAAATGTTGCTTCAATTATTAAGTCTAAAATCGACTTATTATTTTTGTTTAAAAAAAAACAACAAAACAAATTAACAACTTAATTTAAAGTAAGTATTATAAATAAATAAATACTTCAAAATAAGTCAAAAATTGACTTCACTGAACAACGTTACAGCGTCTATACAAAGTATAGAGTTCAATAAAATTGAATATGCCAACTTATATTATTTTAATAGAATATTCAGACTGCTTAGTTTTATTTGATTTTTAAATGCACTTAAGCAGCGTCTATATAACTATTATATAATATGCAAAATAGAAGACAACTATATATAATGTTGCTTCAATTATAAGTCTAAAATCGACTTATTTTTCTTGTGTTTAAAAAAACACAAAAGAAATTAAAATACGTTGATCGTTAATGTTTTAAATTAAATATTTTTTATAACTTATCATTAAAATAAGTGTTTTATATGAATTGTATATAAATAATACGAAAATCAGAAAAAATAAATAACTCACTGATCCAAAAAGTAACTTTCGATGTTATCCTTTAATACAAACTATATTTAAAAATGAACTGAAACGAAACGTAACTTTCTATCTTCAAAATAAATATAAACTAAAATGCATAACCAATTCCCTAACCATTGTATGTAAAAACATAAAGTGGGAAAGAGTATTACAGTTATTCCTCTACACAACACACACCGAGATCTTACATACAACGCTTGTACTTAAGAGCTAGGTGCAGGTGGTACAAATTAGGCAATGTCATTCCCTTAAATGCAAACTCTTAGTTATGCTTAACTTAGCTTAGAGAGTGCGGAGGAGGAAGGGATATTAGGATTTATGTTTGACATGCAGAGCGTGCGCACAAAGAGCATTTAAAAACAAACAGCTGATAGAGAAATTACGAAATAACGGAGTCGCGAATTTTTTTTTTTTTTCGCAAAGTGTGCGAAGTGCGAGACAAAGATTAGTTGTACCGCACTTTGCATTGCATTCGCTTGCTGCCGTTTATGATGCTTTTGCTCCTGCTGTTGCTGCGGCTGCTTAGTAAAAAAGGGTGGTATATACTTAATTGACTTATTAATTAATAAATGCAATATATAAAAATGTGTTATTCATAATACATATTACCTTTCTTATTGGCATTAAATAATTGATAAAAACAATCTGTATAAAAATAAAATTATTTTGTTAATTAAATACCGAAAACAAATTGTTAGCAATGGCTATTTATGAAATTTTAAAACATAGGGTATTAAAATTTTGTGCTTTGTATTTCGAAGCAACTTGCAAGTGTTTAGCTTGTATTTTCTTTGCATTTGCCTATTCTCGATGTGTACACAGAACGCTATTGCTTGGCGAATGACCATTTGATCTACAGACCAGAGGGTATATTGCTTTTGTGCAAATGTATGTAACAGGTAGATGGAAGTATTTCTGACCAAATTATATAAAGGTACTCTTGTTCATTATCATTAGGCGAGTCGATTTGCCATATATGAACAAATAATGTTAAAGGATTAGTGTATCTCTTAGTCAACATTATTGCAAATTCTGGGCATCAAAAATCATAACTGTCAAAAATCTTTCAGCAAGAAATGTGTTCAACGCACACGCATACAATACTAATGCATATTTACAAAATTGGCGGCCCCGGCAGAAGTATAAACGTATACTAATAATAATAATGTATTTTTTAAAGACGCTTGCTCTCCGCCCCCTGACCCACAAACAGACAATCCAAAAATATTAATTTTGCTAACAAACAGGCAAAACAGACAAAAATGTAACTATTTGAAACTTGACTTTAACAGGCACGCAGCAATTGCCAGCTGGCAACCACGCAACGTTATTCCTCTTTGCTATCGGCATATTGCTTTGTGGTTGGCAAAAATATGCCTGTGTTTTCGCAAACACACTGGTTTGTTTATAGCCAATCGCACCCGCATTAGAATTCAGCAAGCAGCTTCGTAAAGAGAGCGATGTCACGTCTATAGTACAGAAACATAGGAAACCAATTTCGTATGTGCATAAGCCGAAAGCGATAGACAAAAACTGCAAGAACAAATTTTTTGCATTCACAGTTATTTTTATACCCTAAAATAGGTAAAAAGGGGTATATTTTTTTTGTGCTAAAGTATGTAACAGGCAGAAGGTAGCATCTCCGACCCCATAAAGTATATAAATTCTTGATCAGCATCAACAACCTAGTGGAATAGCCATGTCCGTCTGCCTGTCCGTCCTTCCGTTCAACACACATATGTCGATGAACACATCTGTGTGTGCATTAGAAAACCAACTAAAGTTACAAAAGCCAACTCAAAAGTTATAATCGCATCGATGCAAACACACTCACACACACATAAATACAAACGTACTTAAGTGTACGCGCCTTGCTTGTACAAAATTCATACAAAGACCAAATGTACATAACGATAACGAAAAGGTAGTTCTCGTTCCAACAAAAGAAAATAAACTATGATAATTAAGGGTAATAAATAATAAAAAATTTATTTTTCAGTAATTTTTAAAGTTTGCAACTCATGTTGCAGCTTTTGCACCTCCTCTTGGCATTTTTTTCAAGCTCTGATTTCATTGCTTGAAACGCTTTTTTGTTTTGAATTTCTATATTCTTTTGTTTTTTAATAATAAAATTTAATTTTTTATTCAATTGAAAAATTTTGTTATGCAGCGATTTAAAATTTTGGTGGCGCAGCTTGACATGATTTTGTTTTGGCTGGCGCTGCTGCTGCTGCTGTTGCTGGGGCTGCTGCTGCTGCTGTGGCTGGAACTGCTGCTGCTGTGGCTGGAACTGCGGCTGTGGCTGGAACTGCTGCTGTGGATGGAACTGCTGCTGTGGCTGGAACAGCTGTTGCTGCTGATGCTGAAGCGGCGGCAAAAAATATTGCTGGGGTGGCACCGGAACCCAATAATTATAACCATTCATGGTCAGTCACTTTTGAAAATGAAATAAGCCAATACGAAAATGGCACACTGAAGTAAAAATTTAAAAATTCTCTGAGAGCTGAAAGAGTTACAGTTATTTCTGTGAATTGATCTCACCTACAGAAAACAATAATATCACATATTCATGCGCTTAAACCAGTCGCACAAAGAGCATTTAACGTGACATCGCTCTCTTAAGTTCTGCTTGCTGAGATCGAATGCGGCGAAGACATTGTAAACAAACAGCGGTGGATAGAGAAATGACGAAATAGCGGACTCGCGATTTTTTTTTCGCAAAGTGAGCGAAGTGCGAGACAAAGATTAGTTGTACCGCACATTGCATTGCATTCGCTTGCTGCCGTTTATGATGCTTTTGCTCCTGCTGTTGCTGCGGCTGCTTAGTAAAAAAGGGTGGTATATACTTAATTGACTTATTAATTAATAAATGCAATATATAAAAATGTATTATTCATAATACATATTACCTTTATTATTGGCATTAAATAATTGATAAAAACAATCTGTATAAAAATAAAATTATTTTGTTAATTAAATACCGAAAACAAATTGTTAGCAATGGCTATTTATGAAATTTTAAAACATAGGGTATTAAAATTTTGTGCTTTGTATTTCGAAGCAACTTGCAAGTGTTTAGCTTGTATTTTCTTTGCATTTGCCTATTCTCGATGTGTACACAGAACGATATTGCTTGGCGAATGACCATTTGATCTACAGACCAAAGGGTATATTGCTTTTGTGCAAATGTATGTAACAGGTAGATGGAAGTATTTCTGACCCAATTATATGTATGTATATATTATATGTATATGCGGGAAGTTCAGTCAATCAATTTTGTAAGATTTTATTTGCAATGCATGCTACTGCTGCTGATGTAGATTACATTTTCTTAAGTTTATATTTGTTAGTGTGTTTGTTTTTGCACGGTATACATTTGGTGAACATTTTTTTGCTTTCTTTTAGCTTGCTTCAGAAGTCAACAATGTATGCATGCATTTACAATGTATGCGCGCGCTCTGCAAGTCTAACAAAGAGCGTTGTAACTCTACCTTCTTCGCACGCACTGAATTAACGCAAAACATATCTAAGAGGCTGCAGCTAAGTGAATTGCATATTGCCTTTAGCTTTAATTTAGTGTGTGCGGAGGAGTTAGGGTTATTAAACTTTATGATTGACATGCAAAGCGCGCACATAAAATAGAGAGTGAACGTAAATGAGCAACATCAAAGGAACATGATCGGAGCGAGATTTGTAATTACCTGATTATCTTAAGAGCAACATGCGCACTTATATCAACGCCCTATGCTTGTTCGCAATTGCATATCAATAACATATTAATAATGTTAGTTAGTTTTGTCTAAGTTATATAAGCAGCAAGTAGGCAAATCCACCCCCATAAAATATTCTGGTGTGGGTAATTTTTTTAGACGCACCAAGTTTTGTTTTGTTGTTTTTGTTTTTTTAAATCAATCGCACCAACAAAAAGTAGCAGTGCGGGCCCAACAACAACAACAAACGCTTCTTGCAAGTGTACGAACCTTTTTTTTATGACACTTTGCTTGCGGGACTCAAAGGCGTCATTGCCCATTGTTTTGTTTTTGTATTCTCGCTCGCGATCGAGCTCTCAGCTTGTCCGACAATCAGGCGACAGTAGTGGAATGGGTACTTGTTGTAATTGTAATTTGATTTTTAAAATGGGTAAAAAGTGCTCCAAATCGTATGGGAGGTACTTGAAGGAGTTGTCCAAATAAAAATTCCTTTCTTAGTGCTCACTTTCAACCTGCATAAAATATTGTGTGAAAATTTCAGCCCTCTAGCTCTTTTCGTTTAGGCTGTGGCAATGTCAACAATCACTTAGGACAAACTCTTTTATATATAGAGATAAGCACAACTCTCTCTCCACCACTCTCAAAACAACCAAATCAAACACAAAAACCAAAACAAAACCTTCAAACAAGAACAAGCTCTAGAACAATAGCGATAGCAACTCCATTTAAAAAATTAGCTCCACCAATAAAATACAAAGCTTACTGTAAACGCCTTCTCACTCATACCCTTTTTAAATATATATTACAATACAATGTCTCTAAAATGCATACAATGGAATATACGCGGATATGTAAACAACTACAGTGAGCTTCAAACACTAATAAGAAACTTTAATCCTAACATAATAGCACTACAAGAAACCCACCTAAAATTTACAACAAACATTCCCATACCCATCAACTACTCACTCCACACCCTGAACACCTCCCAACACTATGGTGGTGTAGCAATACTTACACACAATTCCCTACAAATAAAACCCTTGCCCTTAGCAAATGACTTCGATGCAATCTGCGTGGAAGTTTCATCCAAAAAGAAAATAAAAACAAGTGGAAACGTTGCAGTCGGACGCAACCGACTGCGGTATACTCGATACCAGTATTAAAAATTTTGATGCCCATCCATGTGGGATGTTAATTGCTTTCTTCATACCAAATTTGGTGACTCTAGCTCGAAGTTTGTATAAAGTGGGGAAAGGGGGGCTGGGGGCGGTATGGGTGGAATTGCATCCAAATTTTGATGCAGATCTTTGTGGAATGTCAATTGCTATCTTCATAACAAATTTGGTGACTCTAGCTCAAAGTTTGTAAAAGTGGGGAAAGAGGGGCTGGGGGCGGTATGGTTGGGCGTGGCATTCAAATTTTAGCTGCAGATCCTTGTGGAATGTCAAATGCTACCTTCATACCAAATTTGGTGACTCTAGCTCAAAGTTTGTATAAAGTGGGGAAAGGGGGGCTGGGGGCGGTATGGGTGGAATTGCATCCAAATTTTTGATGCAGATCTTTGTGGAATGTCAATTGCTATCTTCATAACAAATTTGGTGACTCTAGCTCAAAGTTTGTAATAGTGGGGAAAGGGGGCTGGGGGCGGTATGGTTGGGCGTGGCATTCAAATTTTTGCTGCAGATCCTTGTGGAAGGTCAAATGCTACCTTCATACCAAATTTGGTGACTCTAGCTCAAAGTTTGTATAAGGTGTGGAGAGGGGGGCTATGGGGCTGGGAGCGGTATGGTTGGGCGTGGCATTCAAATTTTTGCTGCAGATCCTTGTGGAATGTCAAATGCTACCTTCATACCAAATTTGGTGACTCTAGCTCGAAGCATGTAAAAGGTGGTGAAAGGGGGGCTATGGGGCTTGGGGCGGTATGGGTGGGCGTGGCATTCAAATTTTTGCTGCCGATCCATGTGGGATGTCAATTGCTATCTTCATACCAAATTTGGTGACTCTAGCTCGAAGTTTGTATACAGTGGGGAAAGGGGGGCTGGGGGCGGTATGGGTGGGCATGGCATCCAAAGTTTTGATGCAGATCTATGTGGAATGTCAATTGCTATCTTCATACAAAATTTGGTGACTCTAGCTCAAAGTTTGTAAAAGGTGGGGAAAGGGGGGTGGAAGGGGTGCGCGTGGCTCCAAAACTTTGATGCAGTTTTTTGGGGGTCGTTGCAAGCTATCTTCCTGCCAAATTTGGTGGCTCTAGCTCCACAACTCTGGAAGATACACGCATTCCCGTTTTTGACGAAGCGTTGGGGTGGATGGGGGCGGCTAGGGTGGTATTGGTGGGCGTGGCATCCAAACTTTGATGCAGTTTTTGGGGGGTCATCATCACCTATCTTGGCACCAAATTTGGTGGCTCTAGCTCAAAAACTGTGGGAGATATAGCCATTTCTGATTTCAAAATGCGGGGGGTTTGGGGGCGGAATGGGTGGGCGTGGCTCCAAAATTTTGATGCAGTTTTTTTGGGGTTGCTAGTAGCTATCTGCCCACCAAATTTGGTAGTTATAGCTGTAAGGATGTGCGAAATATGAGGATTTATCGGTTTTGAGTTATCGAATTTATCGATTTGCCAGCCCCCCAGTTATCGTAGAACCCCCATCTTGACACTTTAATTTACTATCCCATAGATAAAGAGAATTGGAAAGTTTCAAGTCTCTAGCTTGAAGGGTGTGGAAAAAAGTTGCGAACATACAGACGGACAGACGGACGGACACCATGACGGACATTGCACAAACCCAATATACTCTTTACCTTCGGTATCGAGTATAATAATATCAGCCTACATCCCACCAACAAAAAATTTCAACCTAACAAACCTAAGAAACGTCCTCAATCACGACCTAAACACCCTCATATTGGGCGACTTTAACAGTTGGCACCAACTATGGGGATCAACAAAGAATAACAAAAAAGGAAATACCATCGCATCCTTCACAAATAACTCAAACCTCACGCTACTTAACGACAAATCACCTACACACTTCTCAACACATTGACTTACATAGACCTCTAACTTTGTACATCAGACATTATTACAGATATTACTTGGAAAATAACTAACGATCTAAACGGAAGCGACCACTTTCCAATATTAATCACAATATTCCAACAAAATAGCCCAGACCTTAAGAAATCAAAGTTCAATTTAGACAAAGCCAACTGGCAGAAATTCTACTTCCTTACAAACGACCTCAATACAAAAATTAATACATCAACAAACATAAACAAAGCAACAGCCAACATAAATAAAATCATAATCCAATCAGCACATCACAGCATACCCCAAACAGGGAGCACTAACCGCCCAAACAATGTCCCCTGGTGGAACAACACACTAACAATTCTAAAAAAAGGAAAAAACAAAGCATGGCAAAACCTCAAAAGAGACATTAACCAAACAAACATAATAACATTTAGAAAAGCCAATGCTCGCTACGGAAGAGAAATCAAACTATCAAAACAAAAATCTACAGCCCAATTTACAGGAGACATCAACCCAAACACACCCACCGCAAAAATATGGTCCAACATCAGAAAATTCTGCGGATTAAGCCCCCCAAAGCCATACACTCTATCATAGACCCACAAACCCACCAGAATATTACTGTCAAACAAGAAATAGCTAACACCTTCGCCCTACACTGGAAAAATGAGTCCAGCGACACAAACTTCTCACCCGAATTTTTCAACATAAAATACTCGACAATATACACACCAACAAATAACACACCCTTACAAAAAGCTCAATTGATAGAAACAAATATAACAATGATCGAAATAGAATCTGCGCTACGCAAACTCTCAGGCAAAACACCAGGTGAAGATCGCATATCATACCCAATGATCAAAAAATCCTCACCCACCCTCAAACAAAGACTTCTTAACCACTTTAACAATATTCTGCAAACTACCTAAAAATACCCATACTAAAATCCAACACCGACAAAACATTCATCAACTCATACAGACCCATCTCTCTCAACCCATGCATCAGCAAACTACTTGACAAAATAGTAGCCAAGAGGGTCTGGTGGTTTGTAACCACCAACAACCTCATCCACCAACACCAAATGGGCTTTAAACAGGGAAAATCCGTTAAAGATTGTCTACTGTGCGTAGACCATCTGATAGCTGGCTCCCTCGCAAAAAAAAAGCCACAGCTCTATAATATCTTTAGACTTTTCTAAAGCTTTTGATAGAGTGGGGGTACACTCCATTATCAACCAACTAAATGAATGGAAAATAGGGCCAATTATATTCAACTACATAAAAAATTACATGACTAACAGGAAAATAAAAACAAGAGTAGGGAACTGCACATCAGACACTCACGCACTACACAACGGAATACCGCAGGGATCACCGATCTCAGTGATACTCTTTCTCATTGCCTACAACAAATTAGCCACTACCATAACACGTGAAAAAAACATAGAATTCTGCGCATTGGCAGACGACTTTCACCTAATACTCAACCACAATAAAAGCAAAACTGACAACATCAACCTTAATACTCTGTTTAACAATATCGAGAACTGGTGCACCCGATCCGGAGCTATGCTCTCCACAAACAAATGCAAACACATACACATTTGCCAAAAACACAATTGCATGGTACAGATAACAACACACAACTACACAATACCCAAAGTCGCAAACATGCGAATCCTAGGACTTTACATAAACCAAAAATACAAATGGGATACACACATAGATAAAACAGTTCCAGCACTCCACAAAAGACTGAACATAATAAAATGCCTCGCATCTCCAAAATTCAACTGCAACACGTACACCCTCATTGCCATTTTTAAAGCACTAATCCTATCAAAAATCAACTTCGGTCTTATTTTCTACGGAAATGCACCCAACACCAGACTAAAACAAGTAAGAAGGCTCTAGTCGGGAGAGCCCGACTAGAAGATACCCTGAACCCAGTTGCAATAAATATGTAAATTAAATTTATAATTGACTTTGGTATACTGACTTAACTTCAATCGATAAAATTAGATATCTCCGGTGTTTCTTGACCGATTTGGACGAATTTTTCAAAAAGTTCTATCGTTACCCATTATTTCAACCCTCATTTTACATTTTCCAAATTCGATATTTTATTGTTATCGATTCCATGTGTATATCGGAAACCAGAAAAGTTATCGATAATTTGAAGCAAACTTGTTCTGCTCATGGTATAGGAGAACTTAAATACAAAATCTGAAGTCTCTAGCTCTTGTAGTCTCTGAGATCCACGCGTTCATACAGACAGACAGACGGACAGACAGACAGACAGACGGACAGACGGACGGACAGACGGACATGGCTATATCGTCTTGTCTGTTGATGCTGATCAAGAATATATATACTTTATGTGGTCGGAGATGCTTCCTTCTGCCTGTTACATACTTTAGCACAAAACCATTATACCCTTATTTACCTATTTTATGGGTTAAGGGTATAAAAAATACAAACAAATATAAACAGCGGAATAAGAACGGCTCTTGGCGCATATAGGACAACACCGGTTAACAACCTACTGACAGAAACCAACACTCCACACAATAATAAACAAGCCCAACATACACAAATATGCACAAAAAAGCAATTCAGAAATTTCAAGAGCATTAAACTTCTGTCTCACCCACAACATCCCTTACAAGACCACCAAAATAATAAAAACTAATATACCCCCCTGGTACCTTAAACGCAGTACAATAGACACAACCCTACACCAATACACTAAAAACACCACCATCCCCCTCGTGTTCCAAAAACACTTTTTAGAATTCAAAGAGAAACACACCCAATACCACTTTATTTACACCGACGGGTCTAAATCCGCCAACAACACCTCATTCGCCATCACACAGAAGACACCATAATCAAAAGAGGAATTCTTCCTACCTACACATCAATTTTTACAGCAGAAATAATAGCCATATTCGAAGCACTTAAAGCAGTATCACAAAAAAACTGCAAATGGATCATTTGTTCTGATTCTCTATCCTCACTAATGTCAATACAAAACATAGAAAACCTCAGCTACTACCCAAAAACCATTAGAACACTACTGACAAGACACCAAAACAAAGTAAAACTAATGTGGATCCCGAGCCACAGTAACATCAAAGGCAACGAGTTCGCAGACATACGCGCCAAAAAATCAATAGAATACCCACTTATCACCACTAACAATATAAACATAACAGACATAAACAAATACTTCCAAAAATTAGAAACTATCTTAATACAGCAATACCCAACATCAAACTGGAACAAAAATATTAACCCTTTCAAACTTTCAAAACAATAAAACAAAACGAAATACCCAGATTTGACCAAATAAAACTCATTAGACTAAGACTGGGACACACAAAAATCACAAGCCAACACTACATAGACAAAAACATAACTAACCACTGCCCCCTCTGTAATTCTGCAACAAACATCAAGCACATCTTAACCCAATGCCCATCCCTAACAACAGCACGAACCAATCTCCTCCAAAACAAAAACCCTATTGACATCCTAACAGACCCATCCATAGACAACATCAAATTAATAATAGACTTCTTAAGAAAAACAAACCTTTACAACAAAATATAAAAGCATTAATAAAAAATAGACTTACTTACTACACCTAACTAACCAAAAATGTAAATATCTATATATATCAAAGAGTTTGTCCTTACTAGAATGGAAGAGCCACAGCCTAAACGAAAAGAGCTAGAAGGCTTAAATTTTCACACAATTTTCCATGCAGGTAGGAGGTGAGCACTAAGAAGGGAACGGATTTCCGCTTCTTAATGAATAAGTGCATACACAATTAAGTGAACAATGCGCTTGAAAATAATTTTCATAATTTTATGTACATGTATCACTTCGCACAGTGCATATTCTTTTTTTTCAAATTTGTGTGCCTTTGACAATTGATTTACGACCCAAGTAGCGTTTGTTGTTGTTGTCAGTGTTGTTGTTGGGCCCGCACTGCTACTTTTTGTTGGTGTCATTGATTTAAAAAAAACAACAACACCATAACAAAACTTGGTGCGTCTAGAAAAATTTCCCACACCAGAATATGTTTTGGGGGTGGATTCGCCTAACCTTAACCGATTTGGATCAAATTTTCATGGAAGTTAAAAAGTTATCCATAGTTTCAACCTCTTTTTTTAAATTTTCTTAATTCGATAATTTTTCGTTATCGATTCCATATGTATATCGAAAGCAAGAATAGTTATCGATAGTTTGAAATAAAGTTGATCTGCCTACGGATTAGGAGAAGTTATGTTCCAAATTTGAAGTCTCTAGGTCTTTTAGTCTTTGTGAATGACGCGTTCATACATACGGACGAACGGACGGACAGACGGACAGACGGACAGAAGGACAGAAGGTCATGGCTATATCGACATGGATGTTGATGCTGATCAAGAATATATATATTTTATATGGGGTTGGAGATGCTTCTTTCTGCCTGCTCAAAACAATTATACCCTTTTTTATCCATTTCATGGTTCAGGGTATAAAAAATTTAATATTTTACGCATCGATTGCTTTCAAAGCAAAGTTTTCTTATATTTTGTAGCCACAGTAAGAGAACAGAGATAAGAACAAAGAAGAAGAAATATGACTGTTTATGGTACTCACTGCAAGCAGCATGCACAGCTGAGGGAATATATGCATGTCTGCATCACAAAGAGCGGCTTAAAGCTTAATCAGCGCGCGCGTCGCTCTTATGACTGCCGCTAGATATAAAATAATTTGAATGCAATCATGCGTCTCTGTTGTTATTTACGCTCCTTCTTTTGTTCATGCGCGCGCTCTGCAGGTCAAACATAAATTTTAATATCCCTATCTCCTCCGCACTCACTAAGCTAAGCTTGCCATAACTAAGAGGCTGCAGTTAAGGGAATGGCATTGCCTAATTTGTACCACCTGCACCTAGCTCTTAAGTGCAAGCGTTGTATGTTAGAGCTCGGTGTCTGTTGCTTAGAGGAATAACTGTAATGCTCTTTCCCACATTATGTTTTTGCATACAATGGTAAGAGAATTGGTTTTGCATTTAAGTTCATATTTAATGTGAACAAAGAAAGTTAATTTTCGTTTCAGTGAATTTTTAATATTGTTTATATTAAGGATAATAATAAAATCGAAAGTTACTATTTGAATCAATGAGTTTTTCAATATTGTGATTTTCGTATTATATACAATATATACATTCCTTTAAAATTACGTATATATATAAGTTCATTTTAAATACGTATTTTATGATAAGTTATAATAAAATTGAATTGCTATTATTTAAATATTTAAATAACGATCAACGTATTTTAATTTAATTAATTAATTTACAGAACATACACAGATACCAAGGAAAAAGTTTAAGGAAATACTTGACTTTATTTTAATCGATAACAACTACCTGACATACAACAACAAAACTTACCACCAGATTTTTGGTATGCCCATGGGCAACCCCATCTCCCCCACCATAGCGAACATTGTACTAGACAAGATATTAGACAACGCAATACAGGACTTAGCCAAAAATAACATACACATCAAACATATATACAAGTACGTAGATGACATCATATGCATATTAAAAGAAAAGGATGCACAACACATACTTGACACACTCAATAAGCAACACATAAGAATACAATTTACAATGGAAAAGGAACTGAACAACAAAATTGCTTATCTTGACACGGAATTAACAAGAAATAGGAAAAACATCGGATTCAAATGGTATACCAAGACGATCGCATCAAATAGGATTATGAGTTTCCACTCACACCAGCCAATGAACCAAAAAATAAACACTGCAAAAAACATGGTCAGAAAAGCATACACACTGAGCGACGAACAACACAGGCCCGAAATATATATAAAATTAAAATCTATATTATTAAAGAACAGCTACCCGGAACGATTAGTGGACAACATAATACTAGAAATCACAAACGAAAACAACAAAATCTTAAAAGAACAAAACGACAATTCGAACGAAGAAAAATTAACCAATACGTGAGCATACCATATATAGAACATTTAACTAATAAACAAACACTCGCGAATGCCAGCTGATGCTACCAAACACCTAACATATGCATATAAAGCGCACAAAAATACACGTAGATTGTTTACGAATACGAAAGACAAGATCGACAAGGAACAACAACAAAACGTCATTTACCAAATCAGCTGCATGGGAAGAGAGGGAGAGCGATGTAACGGTGTCTATATCGGGACAACCAAGAGAGCGTTTGGAGCGAGACTCAACGAACACCGGGGGGATGCGAGAAGGGAAAAATGACCACAGCTCTTGCACAGCACACAACAACAACAGGTCACACAGCTGACTTCGAAAACGCTAAACTGTTGGACATTAAACGGAGAGAGAGAACGAGACTGACGTTAGAAAGCTTACGAATACAACAAAGCAGCATGAACGCTGTGAACCACAAAGAAGACTTAGAACAGACAAACAACATTTATTCGACAGTAATAACAGATGACTGCAGCAGCAAACATGCAAAACGGACAAAAAACGACCAACGTCAATAGAAAGTAGTGCAATTTTAAATTTATTTTTAATTTAAATGTGATGACAATGCTGTAAGATTTTTAGTGAAAAAGATGTATGTATGTATTCATAAGTGGCTGTTTTTAATATTTGTTTTTGTATTTTAATTATAAAAACACAAAATGTTATGCAGGCTCCCTGAAGAAGGCTTAATATAAGCCGAAACGACGTAGGAGAAAATTGATGGGGAAATAAACAAAAAACACCATTAAAAAACAACAACGGCCTTTTATTCCGATACAAATAATCTACAAAAATTTCTTTTGTTGTTTTTTAAACACAAGAAAATTAAGTCGATTTTCGACTTAATAATTGAAGCAACATTTTATATAGTTGTCTTCTATTTTGCATATTATATAATAGTTATATAGACGCTGCTTTAGTGCATTTAAAAATCAAATAAAGCTAAGCAGTCTGAATATTCTATTAAATTAATATAAGTTGGTATATTAAATTTTATTGAATTCTATACTTACGTATAGACACTGTAACGTTGTATCAATCGTTTTACAGTGAAGTCAATTGACTCACAGCCAAATTAAAATATGTCTATTGAAGCTTTAGATATTTGTGGTTTTTTGTGCCGCATTCAGTTGTTGCCATAATTGGTGATGGAGCCTGTCTTTCTAGATCTATTTCCCACCTTTTATTTTGTAGGCAAGGCTTCCATGGCACCATTCGCCAAAATATTGTTGAACATGTTGTAACCAACTGGCAAACTTTTGCTTGCTTCGGCATAAACTTAAATGGATAGTGTCATAGCTCTTCTGAACAATATGAGTGCGCTATGTCATACTCATATACTTATGGAATTGCATGTGAGCTTCAAGCAGCAGCTGAAATTTATGCTGTAAATTCCCAAGTTTTTCAGAATGGAAATTTATTACAAGCATTCGGAAATAATATGCATCCTGTAAAAAGATTGCGTTTTACCGGTCCATTAATGAATGGACATTTTGATGTTTATATTCCTTCAGAGGAAGTATTAACTCAAGATTCTGATACGTCAAGTGAATGTATAACTGAAAATGTTAAAAATCCTGTTAAAAGACGTAGTCGGTTCACCGGCAAAACAGAAAAAAGGTAAAAACAACGTTCATTAGAAAAAAAAGTGATATCAATAGGGGTAAGCGCATAGAAGCATCAAAAAGATATCGTGTTAATAATCCTGATGTTTTTAGAGTTGTAGTGAGAAGACATCAGTCTAATAATCCTGATGCACGTTAAGAAAGGCGTTTGCGTGCATGGACTGTTAAAGCCATGTTTGGCTTAAACAATGATTTTGAAATAGCTTACAAGTCAGATAAAATAACTCAACTTGGTAGTATGAATTTGATATGCAAACATTGTAATGCTTTAAAATGGAAAAATTAGCCTTTGGGTATCTGTTGCAAGGCAGGAAAAGTTAAACTTTCACAAAATGAAAGTTTGCCTGATCCAATTAAGAGCTTAATAATTGGTGGACATCCAAAGCATGATCATTTCATTGATCGTATAAGAAAGTATAACAGCTGTTTTCAAGTGTATCACCTAATTGGTAGTGTCCGACCTTTGCCAAATGAAGAAATGCAGTTTCTTCAAATTTATTTTGTTGGTGATGATGCAAAGGAAGCTCAACTACGTTGCAAAAATATTTCAAATGTTGATTGTACCGTAGTAAAGGATCTTCAATGTATGTTTCATCATCATAATCGTTATGTAAAAGATCTAAAAATGGCTCTCAATAAAATACCAATAAGTACTAAAGATTATAAATTGGTTATACATGCTTATCGAACACCCGCTGGTGCACACAAAGGGCTTTACAATGCACCTCAATCAAGCGAAGTAGCTTTAGTTATTGTTGGTCAGAAATTTGAAAAGCTCGATATTATTATTGAAAGCCATAATAATAAATTAGATCGTATAAGTGAGGTGCATCGATCATACGATGCCTTACAGTACCCTTTGCTATTTACTTATGGCGAAGATGGCTATTCAGTGGATATACCACAATGGAATCCATTATCTGCGTTAAGCTTTTACAGCTATAAAATAATGATTCGTCAATCTGAGATAAATCATTTAATTTATTGTCGTTCCCTTTTTAGTCAGTTTTTGGTTGATATGTATGCTTAAATTGAAACAAAAAGGTTAAATTATATTCGCTACAATCTAGAAAAACTCAGAGCAGATAGCTATATACATCTACAAGATGCAATAGGCCAACAAGATGTTGTCGCAGCTCAACTTGGTTACATGGTAATTTTACCATCTTCTTTTACAAGCTCTGCACGATATATGCTTGAAAAGACTCAAGATGCTATGACATATGTTCGCCATTATGGGCGACCAGATCTTTTCATAACATTCACATGCAATCCACAATGGAATGACATCAAAAGTGTTTTATTACCGGGTCAAAAATCGCATGATCGTCATGATATTATAGCTCGAGTTTTTCATGTAAAAGTTAAAGCTTTAATGTCACTATTGATAAAAGGTTCTTTGTTTGGAAGCGTGCAATGTTTCATGTACTCTGTGGAATGGCAAAAGCGGGGCTTACCACAGATACATATTCTACTTTGGTTAGAAAATAAATAAGACCAGATAAAATTGATAAAATTATCTGTGCCGAAATACTAAGCGCAGATGAGGATCCTTTGTTATTTAACATTGTTAAGTCAAATATGATTCATGGTCCTTGCGGTGCATTTAATAATAAATCGCCATGCATGAACAATGGAAAATGTACCAAAAGGTTTCCTCGACCATTACTTAAAGAAACTGTGACTGGAAAAGATAGTTACCCTCTATATCGTAGAAGAGCGATAGAAGATGGTGGTAATGCAATTAATATAAATGGTAATTGCATAGATAATCGTTGGGTTGTGCCTTATAACTGTGTACTATTGAGAACATTTGAAGCTCACATAAATGTTGAGTATTGTAGTTCTGAAAAGTCTATTAAATACATTTGTAAATATGTTAACAAGGGCAGTGATCAAGCATCATTTACTCTTGAAGACCAACGTAATAAAATTAATATGTACGAAAGTGGCCGTTATATAAGTAGCTCAGAAGCGGTTTGGAGAATCCTTGCATTTCCCATACATGAACGTTTTCCGGCTATTACACACTTAGCTGTTCATTTAGAAAATGGTCAACGGATATATTTTAATCCCAATAATCCGCAACAATTACTTGACAGATTGAGCACTACACCCAAAACCACTTTGCTAGCCTTCTTTGAGCTATGCACACGTGATGAGATGGCAAGAACGCTTCTATATTGTGAAGTTCCATCGTATTTTACATGGAACAATAAAGAATTTCAAAGAAGAAAACGAGGGCACGATGTGCCAAATTTTCCTGGAGTTAAAAGAGATTCAGCTTTGGGAAGAGTTTACACTATTCATCCTAATAATACAGAATGTATTTATTTAAGACTTTTATTACATTTTGTAAGGGGCCCAATTTCATTTTTAAATTTAAAAACCGTTAATGGTATAGCATACGCATCATTTCAATTGGCGTGTAAAGCTCTAGGATTACTAGAAGATGATAAGCACTGGGATTCAACTATAGCCGATGCTGTCATATGTCAAAATCCTACAAAACTGCGAGAACTTTTTGCAATAATGTTAGTATTTTGTCAAATTTCAAATGCTCTTGAACTTTGGAATACTTATAAAGAGAGTTTCTCAGAAGATATTTTAAGAACCTTTCATTTTTCACAAGACAGAAATATTGATGAAAGTATTGTGAATAATGTATTAAATAAATGTCTTATTTACATTGAAGATATTGTACTGCCTATTGCTGGTCAAAACTTGACTCATTATGGACTTCCACTACCAATTAGATCCGAGGAAATTGTTCGAAATATTGAATATCATAGAGAAACAAGCTATGAAAATTGCGATAATTTGGTTGTTAATAATGAGCTACTCCTTACTGCTGAGCAAAAACAAGTATACGAAAAGATACCACATAGCGTTGAAGCAGAAAAGGGAGAAATCTATTTTTTAGATGGAACAGGTAAAACGTATCTTTTAAATTTATTACTGGCAAAGGTACGGCAAAGCAAAAAAATTGCATTGGCCGTTGCTTCTTCCGGTATCGCAGCCACTTTACTAAATGGTGGTCGCACAGCGCATTCTACACTTAAGATTCCATTTAATTTGATTCATTTAGAAACACCACATTGCTCAATTTCAAAGCAATCTAATATTGCTGCTGTGCTCAAAGATTGCAAGCTTATTGTTTGGGATGAGTGTACTATGGCCCATAAAGGTGCTTTTGAAGCTGTAGATCGATCTTTGAAAGACATTCGAGATAGTGAATACTTAATGGGTGCCATAACTGTTCTCTTAGCTGGTGATTTCCGAGGAACTCTTCCAGTGATCCCCAGAGGAACAAGAGCAGATGAAATAAATGCGTGCTTAAAGTCTTCAATTTTGTGGCCCAAAATACAGAAAGCACTTAAAAGGTGATAGCATAGCTGGTGAATTTGCAGAAATGCTTCTTCAAATAGGAAATGGATTATTTCCAACCCATGATGGCAAAATAACTTTACCATCCACTTTGTGTCATGTTGTGAAAAGTATTGAAGAGCTAACTCTAAAAATATTTCCGGATATTACAAATATCTATCAAAAATCACTCGAATGGTTTTAGAACGTTCTATTTTGACTGCGAGAAATGACAATGCATTGGAAATAAACGAGTTTTTATTAAAATCATTTCAAGAAGAAGAAATTACATATAACTCTATTGATTCTGTGACTGAAATCGAAGACGCAGTTCATTACCCCGTCGAGTTTCTTAATTCATTAAATCCGGCTGGCCTGCCTCAACATAAATTAACTTTAAAGATTGGTTCACCTGTAATGTTGATTCACAACTTGATTCACAACCGCCAAAACTGTGCAATGGTACAAGATTGGAAGTTAAAGTCCTTCATAAGAATGTTGTCGAAGCAATTATCTTTACAGGCAATGGTATAGGGGAAACGGTTTTTATACCGAGAATTCCATTAATACCTTCTGATTCTGAATTGCCAATTCAATTTAAAAGATTACAATTTCCTTAAAAAGTTTGCTTTGCCTTAACAATTAATAAATCACAGGGACAAACTCTTAAATTAGCCGGACTAGATTTAAGACACGATTGTTTTTCTCATGGCCAATTTTATGTAGCCTGCTCAAGAGTCAGTTCACCAAAAAGTTTAGTTGTATTAGCACCTGACGGAAAAACAACCAATATCGTTTATAAAAAAGCTCTTAACAATTGTTAATAATTGCAAATTCAATTCAATAAGTGGATAAGGCCTGCTGGGGAAGCCACAATAAAAAATTACGCGCCTGATTCTCTACCTCAATGGTGGCGTGGAAAAGAGAATATTAAATACTTTTCTTAATATTTTGTGAAATATTTTCTAATTTATTTATTTTGTATCGATCTTCTATTCCTAAAATTTATATAAACTATCCGCGCAGCGAAGTAAGCGGGCCACTTACAAGTTAAATATAAAACTGTACATACCTAATTATAAATAGCTGAAGGCCACGGCAGCCATGCTAACCCACTACTAGTTTTTATACCCTTAACCCATAAAATGGGTAAATAAGGGTATAATGGTTTTGTGCAAAAGTATGTAACAGGCAGAAGGAAGTATCTCCGACCCTATAAAGTATATATATTCTTGATCAGCATCAACTGCCGAGACGATATAGCCATGTCCGTATGTCCGTCTGTCTGTCCGTCTGTCCGTCTGTCCGTCTGACCGTCTGTCCGTCTGTCCGTCTGTATGAACGCGTGGATCTCAGAGACTACAAGAGCTAGAGACTTCTGATTTTGTATTTAAGTTCTCCTATACCATGAGCAGAACAAGTTTGCTTCAAATTATCGATAACTATTCTGGTTTCCGATATACACATAATATCGTTAACATAAAATATCGAATTTGGAAAATCTAAAAATGAGGGTTGAAGTAATGGATATGATAGAACTTTTCTGAAAATTTCATCCAAATCGGTTGAGAAACACCGGAGATATTGAACTTAATCGATGGAAGCTAAGCCAGTATACCAAAGTCTTATATAAATTAATATATTTATTGCAACTGGGTTCAGGGTATCTTCCAGTCGGGCTCTCCCGACTAGAGCCTTCTTACTTGTTTTAAGTTTAAAACTTTAAGCCAGTATTAAGAAATAAATAAAATAGCCAAATAAATTTGATTTTTAAATGCACTTAAACAGCGTCTATATAACTTTTAAATAATATGCAAAATATAAGATAACTATTTATACAGTACGACCTCGGTTAACGCAACCTATTAAAATTTGGCCAGTTGCGAAAACTGAGGTGGTTGCGAAAACTGATTTTTTCTGGTGGCCACGAGACCTTTTTTAATATAAAATGCCTTCGCTTACCTTTAAAAATAAATTAAATCGAATAAGACTGTGTTTAAGCAAGTATTTCATATTGTTTTAAATATTTTTTGAAAAATTGAGAAATAGGTGTCTGTACTTTTTTACAATTTCTATAGAAATAGGTAGATTACGCTCTCTTTGTTTAAGAAACCACACGTACAATGATTTCTCGATATAATCATATTCCATAGCTTTTATTGCAACACGCTTTCCTGGCTCGAATTCCGCATTTTTGATAAACTTTCTTTATGTCATCACGTTTAATCCTAGTTATTGAGGATATATGCACTTGATATTTCTGGCATATCGATTTAATAGCAATGCCACTGTCCAGTTTTTCTAGGATTCCACATTTTTAAGTTTATTTACAAGTTTAATTACTGGCATATTGAACGCAGTATGAGAGAACCAACCAATTGAAACAAGTAAGAAGGCTCTAGTCAGGAGAGCCCGACTGGATGATACCCTGAACCCAGTTGCAATAAATATATTTAATTTATATAAGACTTGATGACAATGCTGTAAGATTTTTAGTGAAAAAGATGTATGTATGTATTCATAAGTGGCTGTTTTTAATATTTGTTTTTGTATTTTAATTATAAAAACACAAAATGTTATGCAGGCTCCCTGAAGAAGGCTTAATATAAGCCGAAACGACGTAGGAGAAAATTGATGGGGAAATAAACAAAAAACACCATTAAAAAACAACAACGGCCTTTTATTCCGATACAAATAATCTACAAAAATTTCTTTTGTTGTTTTTTAAACACAAGAAAATTAAGTCGATTTTCGACTTAATAATTGAAGCAACATTTTATATAGTTGTCTTCTATTTTGCATATTATATAATAGTTATATAGACGCTGCTTTAGTGCATTTAAAAATCAAATAAAACTAAGCAGTCTGAATATTCTATTAAATTAATATAGTTGGTATATAAATTTTATTGAATTCTATACTTACGTATAGACACTGTAACGTTGTATCAATCGTTTTACAGTGAAGTCAATTGACTCACAGCCAAATTAAAATATGTCTATTGAAGCTTTAGATATTTGTGGTTTTTTGTGCCGCATTCAGTTGTTGCCATAATTGGTGATGGAGCCTGTCTTTCTAGATCTATTTCCTACCTTTTATTTTGTAGGCAAGGCTTCCATGGCACCATTCGCCAAAATATTGTTGAACATGTTGTAACCAACTGGCAAACTTTTGCTTGCTTCGGCATAAACTTAAATGGATAGTGTCATAGCTCTTCTGAACAATATGAGTGCGCTATGTCATACTCATATACTTATGGAACTGCATGTGAGCTTCAAGCAGCAGCTGAAATTTATGCTGTAAATTCCCAAGTTTTTCAGAATGGAAATTTATTACAAGCATTCGGAAATAATATGCATCCTGTAAAAAGATTGCGTTTTACCGGTCCATTAATGAATGGACATTTTGATGTTTATATTCCTTTAGAGGAAGTATTAACTCAAGATTCTGATACGTCAAGTGAATGTATAACTGAAAATGTTAAAAATCCTGTTAAAAGACGTAGTCGGTTCACCGGCAAAACAGAAAAAAAGGTAAAAACAACGTTCATTAGAAAAAAAAAGTGATATCAATAGGGGTAAGCGCATAGAAGCATCAAAAAGATATCGTGTTAATAATCCTGATGTTTTTAGAGTTGTAGTGAGAAGACATCAGTCTAATAATCCTGATGCACGTTAAGAAAGGCGTTTGCGTGCATGGACTGTTAAAGCCATGTTTGGCTTAAACAATGATTTTGAAATAGCTTACAAGTCAGATAAAATAACTCAACTTGGTAGTATGAATTTGATATGCAAACATTGTAATGCTTTAAAATGGAAAAATTAGCCTTTGGGTATCTGTTGCAAGGCAGGAAAAGTTAAACTTTCACAAAATGAAAGTTTGCCTGATCCAATTAAGAGCTTAATAATTGGTGGACATCCAAAGCATGATCATTTCATTGATCGTATAAGAAAGTATAACAGCTGTTTTCAAGTGTATCACCTAATTGGTAGTGTCCGACCTTTGCCAAATGAAGAAATGCAGTTTCTTCAAATTTATTTTGTTGGTGATGATGCAAAGGAAGCTCAACTACGTTGCAAAAATATTTCAAATGTTGATTGTACCGTAGTAAAGGATCTTCAATGTATGTTTCATCAGCATAATCGTTATGTTAAAAATCTAAAAATGGCTCTCAGTAAAATACCAACAAGTACTAAAGATTATAAATTGGTTATACATGCTTATCGAACACCCGCTGGTGCACACAAAGGGCTTTACAATGCACCTCAATCAAGCGAAGTAGCTTTAGTTATTGTTGGTCAGAAATTTGAAAAGCGCGATATTATTATTGAAAGCCATAATAATAAATTAGATCGTATAAGTGAGGTGCATCGATCATACGATGCCTTACAGTACCCTTTGGTATTTACTTATGGCGAAGATGGCTATTCAGTGGATATACCACAATGGAATCCATTATCTGCGTTAAGCTTTTACAGCTATAAAATAATGATTCGTCAATCTGAGATAAATCATTTAATTTATTGTCGTTCCCTTTTTAGTCAGTTTTTGGTTGATATGTATGCTTAAATTGAAACAAAAAGGTTAAATTATATTCGCTACAATCTAGAAAAACTCAGAGCAGATAGCTATATACATCTACAAGATGCAATAGGCCAACAAGATGTTGTCGCAGCTCAACTTGGTTACATGGTAATTTTACCATCTTCTTTTACAAGCTCTGCACGATATATGCTTGAAAAGACTCAAGATGCTATGACATATGTTCGCCATTATGGGCGACCAGATCTTTTCATAACATTCACATGCAATCCACAATGGAATGACATCAAAAGTGTTTTATTACCGGGTCAAAAATCGCATGATCGTCATGATATTATAGCTCGAGTTTTTCATGTAAAAGTTAAAGCTTTAATGTCACTATTGATAAAAGGTTCTTTGTTTGGAAGCGTGCAATGTTTCATGTACTCTGTGGAATGGCAAAAGCGGGGCTTACCACAGATACATATTCTACTTTGGTTAGAAAATAAAATAAGACCAGATAAAATTGATAAAATTATCTGTGCCGAAATACTAAGCGCAGATGAGGATCCTTTGTTATTTAACATTGTTAAGTCAAATATGATTCATGGTCCTTGCGGTGTATTTAATAAGAAATCGCCATGCATGAACAATGGAAAATGTACCAAAAGGTTTCCTCGACCATTACTTAAAGAAACTGTGACTGGAAAAGATAGTTACCCTCTATATCGTAGAAGAGCGATAGAAGATGGTGGTAATGCAATTAATATAAATGGTAATTGCATAGATAATCGTTGGGTTGTGCCTTATAACTGTGTACTATTGAGAACATTTGAAGCTCACATAAATGTTGAGTATTGTAGTTCTGAAAAGTCTATTAAATACATTTGTAAATATGTTAACAAGGGCAGTGATCAAGCATCATTTACTCTTGAAGACCAACGTAATAAAATTAATATGTACGAAAGTGGCCGTTATATAAGTAGCTCAGAAGCGGTTTGGAGAATCCTTGCATTTCCCATACATGAACGTTTTCCGGCTATTACACACTTAGCTGTTCATTTAGAAAATGGTCAACGGATATATTTTAATCCCAATAATCCGCAACAATTACTTGACAGATTGAGCACTACACCCAAAACCACTTTGCTAGCCTTCTTTGAGCTATGCACACGTGATGAGATGGCAAGAACGCTTCTATATTGTGAAGTTCCATCGTATTTTACATGGAACAATAAAGAATTTCAAAGAAGAAAACGAGGGCACGATGTGCCAAATTTTCCTGGAGTTAAAAGAGATTCAGCTTTGGGAAGAGTTTACACTATTCATCCTAATAATACAGAATGTATTTATTTAAGACTTTTATTACATTTTGTAAGGGGCCCAATTTCATTTTTAAATTTAAAAACCGTTAATGGTATAGCATACGCATCATTTCAATTGGCGTGTAAAGCTCTAGGATTACTAGAAGATGATAAGCACTGGGATTCAACTATAGCCGATGCTGTCATATGTCAAAATCCTACAAAACTGCGAGAACTTTTTGCAATAATGTTAGTATTTTGTCAAATTTCAAATGCTCTTGAACTTTGGAATACTTATAAAGAGAGTTTCTCAGAAGATATTTTAAGAACCTTTCATTTTTCACAAGACAGAAATATTGATGAAAGTATTGTGAATAATGTATTAAATAAATGTCTTATTTACATTGAAGATATTGTACTGCCTATTGCTGGTCAAAACTTGACTCATTATGGACTTCCACTACCAATTAGATCCGAGGAACTTGTTCGAAATATGAATATCATAGAGAAACAAGCTATGAAAATTGCGATAATTTGGTTGTTAATAATGAGCTACTCCTTACTGCTGAGCAAAAACAAGTATACGAAAAGATACCACATAGCGTTGAAGCAGAAAAGGGAGAAATCTATTTTTTAGATGGAACAGGTAAAACGTATCTTTTAAATTTATTACTGGCAAAGGTACGGCAAAGCAAAAAAATTGCATTGGCCGTTGCTTCTTCCGGTATCGCAGCCACTTTACTAAATGGTGGTCGCACAGCGCATTCTACACTTAAGATTCCATTTAATTTGATTCATTTAGAAACACCACATTGCTCAATTTCAAAGCAATCTAATATTGCTGCTGTGCTCAAAGATTGCAAGCTTATTGTTTGGGATGAGTGTACTATGGCCCATAAAGGTGCTTTTGAAGCTGTAGATCGATCTTTGAAAGACATTCGAGATAGTGAATACTTAATGGGTGCCATAACTGTTCTCTTAGCTGGTGATTTCCGAGGAACTCTTCCAGTGATCCCCAGAGGAACAAGAGCAGATGAAATAAATGCGTGCTTAAAGTCTTCAATTTTGTGGCCCAAAATACAGAAAGCACTTAAAAGGTGATAGCATAGCTGGTGAATTTGCAGAAATGCTTCTTCAAATAGGAAATGGATTATTTCCAACCCATGATGGCAAAATAACTTTACCATCCACTTTGTGTCATGTTGTGAAAAGTATTGAAGAGCTAACTCTAAAATATTTCCGGATATTACAAATATCTATCAAAAATCACTCGATGGTTTTAGAACGTGCTATTTGACTGCGAGAAATGACAATGCATTGGAAATAAACGAGTTTTTATTAAAATCATTTCAAGAAGAAGAAATTACATATAACTCTATTGATTCTGTGACTGAAATCGAAGACGCAGTTCATTACCCCGTCGAGTTTCTTAATTCATTAAATCCGGCTGGCCTGCCTCAACATAAATTAACTTTAAAGATTGGTTCACCTGTAATGTTGATTCACAACTTGATTCACAACCGCCAAAACTGTGCAATGGTACAAGATTGGAAGTTAAAGTCCTTCATAAGAATGTTGTCGAAGCAATTATCTTTACAGGCAATGGTATAGGGGAAACGGTTTTTATACCGAGAATTCCATTAATACCTTCTGATTCTGAATTGACAATTCAATTTAAAAGATTACAATTTCCTTTAAAAGTTTGCTTTGCCTTAACAATTAATAAATCACAGGGACAAACTCTTAAATTAGCCGGACTAGATTTAAGACACGATTGTTTTTCTCATGGCCAATTTTATGTAGCCTGCTCAAGAGTCAGTTCACCAAAAAGTTTAGTTGTATTAGCACCTGACGGAAAAACAACCAATATCGTTTATAAAAAAGCTCTTAACAATTGTTAATAATTGCAAATTCAATTCAATAAGTGGATAAGGCCTGCTGGGGAAGCCACAATAAAAAATTACGCGCCTGATTCTCTACCTCAATGGTGGCGTGGAAAAGAGAATATTAAATACTTTTCTTAAATATTTTGTGAAATATTTTCTAATTTATTTATTTTGTATCGATCTTCTATTCCTAAAATTTATATAAACTATCCGCGCAGCGAAGTAAGCGGGCCACTTACAAGTTAAATATAAAACTGTACATACCTAATTATAAATAGCTGAAGGCCACGGCAGCCATGCTAACCCACTACTAGTTTTTATACCCTTAACCCATAAAATGGGTAAATAAGGGTATAATGGTTTTGTGCAAAAGTATGTAACAGGCAGAAGGAAGTATCTCCGACCCTATAAAGTATATATATTCTTGATCAGCATCAACTGCCGAGACGATATAGCCATGTCCGTCTGTCCGTCTGTCTGTCCGTCTGTCCGTCTGTCCGTCTGACCGTCTGTCCGTCTGTCCGTCTGTATGAACGCGTGGATCTCAGAGACTACAAGAGCTAGAGACTTCTGATTTTGTATTTAAGTTCTCCTATACCATGAGCAGAACAAGTTTGCTTCAAATTATCGATAACTATTCTGGTTTCCGATATACACATAATATCGTTAACAATAAAATATCGAATTTGGAAAATCTAAAAATGAGGGTTGAAGTAATGGATAATGATAGAACTTTTCTGAAAATTTCATCCAAATCGGTTGAGAAACACCGGAGATATTGAACTTAATCGATGGAAGCTAAGCCAGTATACCAAAGTCTTATATAAATTAAATATATTTATTGCAACTGGGTTCAGGGTATCTTCCAGTCGGGCTCTCCCGACTAGAGCCTTCTTACTTGTTTTAAGTTTAAAACTTTAAGCCAGTATTAAGAAATAAATAAAATAACCAAATAAATTTGATTTTTAAATGCACTTAAACAGCGTCTATATAACTTTTAAATAATATGCAAAATATAAGATAACTATTTGTACAGTACGACCTCGGTTAACGCAACCTATTAAAATTTGGCCAGTTGCGAAAACTGAGGTGGTTGCGAAAACTGATTTTTTCTGGTGGCCACGAGACCTTTTTTAATATAAAATGCCTTCGCTTACCTTTAAAAATAAATTAAATCGAATAAGACTGTGTTTAAGCAAGTATTTCATATTGTTTTAAATATTTTTTGAAAAATTGAGAAATAGGTGTCTGTACTTTTTTACAATTTCTATAGAAATAGGTAGATTACGCTCTCTTTGTTTAAGAAACCACACGTACAATGATTTCTCGATATAATCATATTCCATAGCTTTTATTGCAACACGCTTTCCTGGCTCGAATTCCGCATTTTTGATAAACTTTCTTTATGTCATCACGTTTAATCCTAGTTATTGAGGATATATGCACTAGATATTTCTGGCATATCGATTTAATAGCAATGCCACTGTTCAGTTTTTCTAGGATTCCACATTTTTGGACTATTGTAAGTTTATTTACAAGTTTAATTACTGGCATATTGAACGCAGTATGAGAGAACCAACCAATTGAAACAAGTAAGAAGGCTCTAGTCAGGAGAGCCCGACTGGATGATACCCTGAACCCAGTTGCAATAAATATATTTAATTTATATAAGACTTTGGTATACTGGCTTAGCTTCCATCGATTAAGTTCAATATCTCCGGTGTTTCTCAACCGATTTGGACAAAATTTTCAGAAAAGTTCTATCATTATCCATTACTTCAACCCTCGTTTTTAGATTTTCCAAATTCGATATTTTATTGTTATCGATATTATGTGTATATCGGAAACCAGAATAGTTATCGATAATTTGAAGCAAACTTGTTCTGCTCATGGTATAGGAGAACTTAAATACAAAATCAGAAGTCTCTAGCTCTTGTAGTCTCTGAGATCCACGCGTTCATACAGACAGACAGACGGACAGACGGACAGACGGACAGACAGACGGACAGACGGACATGGCTATATCGTCTCGGCTGTTGATGCTGATCAAGAATATATATACTTTATAGGGTCGGAGATGCTTCCTTCTGCCTGTTACATACTTTTGCACAAAACCATTATACCCTTATTTACCCATTTTATGGGTTAAGGGTATAAAAAAAAACAAAGCCGAATATTAATGTTATCCACTGTACATAGATGCACGCATCATGCTTGGGATTCCCCAGTTTATTTTTCTCGACAGAGAGAGGAATGAACAATTGAAAAAAAAAAAAAGAATAAAACAAACGTGATAAAAACTAACTAAAACATACGATTTCATTAGGAATTTGGGTCAAATGAGGTAATATTTTTTTAAAGTTGCGTTAACAGAGTCAACAATGTTAAGAATTCGGGTGTTGCAATAATCGAGGAGTTGCGTGTAACGAGGGTTGCGTTAACCGAGGTGGTACTGTAATTAATTTGGCTGTGAGTCAATTGACTTCACTGTAAAACGATTATTGCAACGTTACAGTGTCTTTACGTAAGTATAGAGCTCAATAAAATTGAATATACCAACTTAAACTGTAAATAGAATATTCAGACTGCTTAGTTTTATTTGATTTTTAAATGCACTTATGCAGCGTCTATATAACTATTAAATAATACGCAAAATAGAAGACAACTATATATAACGTTACTTCAATTAATAAGTCGAAAATTGACTTAATTTTCTTGTGTTTAAAAAACACCACAAGAAATTAAAATACGTCACCGATCCATAAATAAACTTTCGTTGTTATTATCCTTATCCATATTATAAACAACATTAAACAAGTGGAAACGTTGCAGTCGGACGCAACCGACTGCGGCATACTCGATACCAGTATTAAAACCAGTAAAAAGAGGCCTGATTGCAAAGGGGTACGGATTAGGCAGGGGTGTACGCTGCCTTAAAGGTTATCCGATGCAGATGAGGATGCCACCAGCTATCTTCCTTCCAAATTTGGTGACTCTAGCTCAAAGTTTTTAAAAGGTGGGAAAAGGGGCGCTGGGGGCGGTATGGGTGGGCGTGGCATCCAGATTTTTGTAAAGATCTTTGTGGAATGTTGTAAGGACGTAATTTCTCAGGCCGAGGTCGGCGTCTCAGTCGCGTCCAGGGGTTTTACAGAAAATTTGTAAATTGCTGGGACACAGGGGGAGCTGTGCCAGAGTATACCTAAGGGTCGGGGCAATAGAGGAAAGTGTAGGGGAAATAGCAGGGGGGGGTTAGTGAGCATGTCTTACGCACTGGCGACGATTTGAGAGACATCTGATGGAATAGGTTGGTTAGTCCAGAGTAATACTCGGAGAACTAACCAATCACTCCCCCCAAATGGCTCTTCGTCACCGACCAGGGCGTCGGGCGAAGTTCTGTGTTAGTACGGGCGGGTGAGAATCAACCAGCCAGCTTGTCAGGCCGAGGGTAAGACACGAAAGCCTGCGCACTAACTGCCTAACTCCATCCGCCCGCACCAGTCACCGGCCGCGTCCTTGAGGAGCTCTCGGACGCGTGTGAGAGATACGAGTGAGAAGATTTCATCACGCATAGAGTAAGACTCGGAATGCGTGCCCATCCTCCACCCGATCTCTCACATCTGCAACGCCTGGGTATTACCCACTTGTCGCTACACCTGGGACATACCCAAGAGGCAGGCGTCGCAGAATCTAGAGTAAAACTCGGAAGATTCGCTAGCATACTACTCAGGTTTGCCCCACGTGGACCATTTGGTGCGACGCACTGAACCGCTACTACCCCACTCGTCGCTTCACGTGGGACATACCCAAGAGACAGGCGTCGCCGAATCTAGAGTAAAAGTCGGGGGATTCGCTAGCATACCCCTCAGGTCTGCCCCACGCGGGCTATGTGAGTGAGGCGCACTCGTTGAAAGGGGAAAAAAAGGGAAAGAGGGTAGCAAGTAAAGCACACACAAATTTATCTACACTAGGATCTTTATTAATTTCATATCACATACAATAAGACATATATTTATTACACAAAGGGGGTAGGGATGCTATCCTAGGCCGCACCAAATCTAAGCATGGCTGCCTGAGCAACCTTTGGGCCCATCACAGATGGCCGTCACTTACCCCTGAGTATGTGTGTATGTATGCCTGCGTACGGGTGTGTGTGTGCCTGTGTGTGTGTGTATGTGTGGGTGGGTGCAGGCCTAGGTGTGTGTGCCTGGGTCTGCGTGCCTGGGTGTGCGTGTGTGCCTGGGTGTGTGTGTGGATGCCGGCGTGTGCGTGTGTGTAAGCCTGGCTGTGTGTGCCTGTGTGTGTGTGTATGTGCCTGTGTGTGTGCGGGTGTCGATGCCTGGTTGTACGTATATGCCTGTGTGTGTGCGTGTGTATATGCTTGTGTGTGTGTGTGCCTAAGCCTGGGTGTGCGTGTGTGCCTGTGTGTGTGGGTGTAAGCCTGTGTGTATGCGTAAGCCTTGGTGCGTGCCTGTGTGTGTGTAAGCCTGGGTGTGCGTGCTGGGGTGTAGACGTAAGCCTGGGTGTGAGTGCTGGGGTGTAGAGGTAAACCTGGGTGTGTGTAGAAGCCGGTGCGTGCGTGTGTGTGCGTAAGTAATATGCCTGGGTGTATGCGTAAGCCTGGGTGTGTGTGCCTGTGTGTCGATGCCGGGCGTGTGTGGAGTGTTGTGCGTGTGTAATATGCCTGGGTGTATGCGTAAGCCTGGGTGTGTGCCTGTGTGTGTGTAAGCCTGGGTGGGTGCGTAATCCTGGGTGTGTGTGCCTGTGTGTCGATGCCGGGTGCGTGGAGTGTTGTGCGTATGCCTCTGTGTATGCCTGGGTGTCGATGCCGGGTGTTTGGAGTGTTGTGCGTATGTGTTTGTGTATGCGGGTGTCGATGCCGGGCGTGTGGGTATGTATGTGCCTACTGCTGCTGGCGTTGCTGCCTGGCGCTACCACTGATCGTGGTCGTTGCTGTTATTGCGGCTGCGGTGGCGGTTGTACCTGTGGTTGTCGCTGATGTCGTTGTTGTTGCCGTTGCACTTCCTAAGCGCCGTTGCGGTTGCGCGTTGTGTCGCTGAAGCGGTTGTTGTGGTTGCCGTTGCACTTCCTAAGCGCCGTTGCGCGTTGTGTCGCTGAAGTGGTTGTTGTTGTTGCCGTTGCACTTCCTATGCGCCGTTGCGCGTGGTGTCGCTGAAGTGGTTGTTGTTGTTGCCGTTGCACTTCCTAAGCGCCGTTGCGCGTTGTGTCGCTGAAGTGGTTGTTGTTGTTGTTGCCGTTCGCGGCGGTAGCTGTGGTTGCTCTTGCGCGTACTGATTTTATCAAGCTCACTCGAAAAACTGCGATCTGCCCCAGATTTGCCCACTTGTCAGACTAATTAAGCAAATTCGCCAAATTGCCTCGCCAGTCTTTTTCTTTCGAATTCTGGGTCTCTGCACGTTTTCGGGTACGCGTCATGCAAAAATGCTAACTGGTTCCGAGATACCTTTTGCTCCGCTCTGCGTTGCGCTCATGCATGGTATATGCAGCTACAAGGTATCTCGGTCGTACAAACAATAACGCCCCAAACAAAACATAAATGTGCGGTAGTTTTCACTACCTCACACCCTCTCCTCACTTCGGGGGGGCGATGACGGACGGTGACCTTTCCCCGACGACTTTCCTACGCCGTGTCACTTTTCGTTCCTCCTTGCCGTTGCCGAAACTGACCGTTGCTGTCGTTGCTTTTTTTTCCGCTGTAGCTGTCGTTGCCGTTGAGTGGCCTTCCCAGCTCCAGATCTCCCCTCGCTGCTTCGTCGACGCCTCAGAGGTCACTTCGCGACTGTAGACTTCGGGTGTCTCGCTAGTGCTCGGGTCTTCCTCTTGCTGCTACGTCGACGCTCCGGAGGTCACTTCGCGACTGCAGATTTCGGGTGTCTCGCCAGTGCTCGGGTCTTCCTCCTGTGGCTTCATCGATGCCCTAGGGGTCACTTCGCGACTGTAGATTTCGTGTGTCTCGCCAATTCTCGGGTCTTCCTCCTGTTGCTTCATCGATGCCCTAGGGGTCACTTCGCGACTGTGGACACCGGGTGGATCGCCAGTGCTCAGGTCTTCCTCTTGCTTGGCGGCTCTTGAGATCGCAGAAGTTGTCTTATGGCTGTGATCTTTGCTTTTCCAACTTTTTTTTTTTTTTTTTTTTTGAAAAATTTTGTTGCGCGTCACGTTTGGTTGATATCCTTCACTGAGGACCTGTGGGATTATTATTATCCTGCGAGGAGGATCTGTACGTCTTTTTTTTTATTATTATTTATTATTATCCTTTGAGAGGATCTGTAGGTTTTATTTATTATTATCCTTCGAAAGGATCTGTAGATTTTTAGTTATTATTATCCTTCGAGAGGATCTGTAGGTTTTATTTATTATTATCCTTTGAGAGGATCTGTAGATTTTTAGTTATTATTATCCTTCGAGAGGATCTGTAGGTTTCATTTATTATTATCCTTCGAGAGGATCTGTAGGTTTTATTTATTATTATCCTTCGAGAGGATCTGTAGATTTTTAGTTATTATTAACCTTCGAGAGGATCTGTAGGTTTCATTTATTATTATCCTTTGAGAGGATCTGTAGATTTTTAGTTGTTATTATCCTTCGAGAGGATCGTTGCGTCGCACTGTGATGTGTTCACTTCGGTGACCGGGTTTTGACTGCCTATCCTCAGCTCGCGGTCTGCCTTATATAGCAGAACGCAGCTCTGCTCCTTGATGGGCGGTGGAAGCGCTGCGCTTATAGGGCTTTGGCAGCGCTGCCCTTATTAGGCGTCAGCAGCGCTGCCCTTATTGAGCGTCGGCGCATCTGCTCTGTAGCCTTAGCCTGCAAAGACAGCAAAGCCAAGACTTCCGTGGCAAAGGGGGCGCCTGGATGCTGGATGTTTTAAGGGGACGTGTAAGGGGCGAAGAGACTTAAATTTTGAGGCTTTGACAACAACAGGGCACAAAATAAGGACACAAACAACAAGAAAACGTAACATAGTTCTGGCTTAGGGCGACCCTGGACTCCCTAGGTACTATGTGGTGGTGGTTCTTTAAGCCACCATGATGTTATACTCCCAAAAGTGTTTGCCAGTGTCCCTGCTCGGGCGCCATCTGTAAGGACGTAATTTCTCAGGCCGAGGTCGCGTCCAGTCGCGTCCAGGGGTTTTACAGAAAATTTGTAAATTGCTGGGACACAGGGGGAGCTGTGCCAGAGTATACCTAAGGGTCGGGGCAATAGAGGAAAGTGTAGGGGAAATAGCAGGGGGGGTTAGTGAGCATGTCTTACGCACTGGCGACGATTTGAGAGACATCTGAAGGAATAGGTTGGTTAGTCCAGAGTAATACTCGGAGAACTAACCAATCACTCCCCCCAAATGGCTCTTCGTCGCCGACCAGGGCGTCGGGCGAAGTTCTGTGTTAGTACGGGCGGGTTAGAGTTAACCAGCCAGCTGGTCAGGCCGAGGGTAAGACCCGGAAGCCTGCGCACTAGCTGCCTAACTTCATCCGCCCGCACCAGTCACCGGCCGCGTCCTTGAGGAGCTCTCGGACGCGTGTGAGAGATACGAGTGAGAAGATTTCATCACGCATAGAGTAAGACTCGGAATGCGTGCCCATCCTCCACCCGATCTCTCACATCTGCAACGCCTGGGTATTACCCACTTGTCGCTACACCTGGGACATACCCAAGAGGCAGGCGTCGCAGAATCTAGAGTAAAACTCGGAAGATTCGCTAGCATACTACTCAGGTTTGCCCCACGTGGACCATTTGGTGAGGCGCACTGAACCGCTACTACCCCACTCGTCGCTTCACGTGGGACATACCCAAGAGACAGGCGTCGCCGAATCTAGAGTAAAAGTCGGGGGATTCGCTAGCATGCCCCTCAGGTCTGCCCCACGCGGGCTATGTGAGTGAGGCGCACTCGCTGAAAGGGGAAAAAAAAAGGGAAAGAGGGTAACAAGTAAAGCACACACAAATTTATCTACACTAGGATCTTTATTAATTTCATATCACATACAATAAGACATATATTTATTACACAAAGGGGGTAGGGATGCTATCCTAGGCCGCACCAAATCTAAGCATGGCTGCCTGAGCAACCTTTGGGCACATCACAGATGTCCGTCACTTACCCCTGAGTATGTCTGTATGTATGCCTGCGCACGGGTGTGTGTGTGCCTGTTTTTTTTTTTTTTTTAAATTCATTTATTAGATACAACAGAAATCTAGGAAATAGAACTAGGCTTAAGGCTATGACTTATATGTAACTTAGCTAATCTAGTAAACCTAGGATTATGTTTTCACTGCTCGGGTGGGACTACCGTGAGGCATTGCTTCGCCCGAGCTGGAAGTTTCATCATCCTTCTGTCCTATCTCTCTCTATCCGCCTGAGCTCGCACATAACGACCGCTGCAAAGTTGCTGGTGGCCTCCCATCGCTGTATATTACCAACCATGAGATTGATAATATTTTCCACCGCGATGCACTGTCCCATGACCCTATTCAGTCGGGATCTTTCTTCGTTAAAGCGAGGGCACTCGAAAAAGTCGTGCTCCGCATTCTCCTCTGAGCTACCCCCACACCATGTGCACATTGGGCTAGGCTCATGCCCAAGCCTGTAGAGGTAGCTCCTGAAGCATCCATGGCCACTAAGCAGCTGCGTAAGGTAAAAATTTACCTCTCCGTGTTTGCGCCCCAGCCATACTGTTAGCTCAGGTATGAGCCGGAACGTCCATCTACCTTTTGCCGAATTGCGCCATCGGTCTTGCCATCGCTCAATACTCCTTTCCCTGGCTTCCCTCCTGGATTGTGATCGCCTGGGCCTTGTCTCGTCGTCATTGCCGTTGAGTGCATTGTGAAGCTCCAATGCCTCACGTGCCATTTCATCGATAGGAATCGCTCCGGAGATGACTAGTGCTGCGTCGTCTGAGACCGTTCTGAATGCGCTGCAGGCACGGATCGCACTAAGACGGTATGTGGACTCGATGCTCCGTCTGTAGCTTCGGATCTTCATTGCACCGGCCCAAATCGGGGCTGCGTACAGTATTGTGGACCTTAAGACACTGTTCAAAAGCAATCGGCGCTTGTGCTTTGGGCCTCTCGTGTTCAGCATCATTCTTGCGAGAGCTCTTCCTGTCGTGGCTGCCTTTCTGGATATCTCCTCCAGGTGTTCACGGAAGCAAAGCCTTGTATCGAGCATAACACCAAGGTAGCGTATGGCACGTTTCGATCGTATAGTGGTCTCCCCCACTTTAATGCTTGCCGTCTCGACAACTTTCCGACTACTGATCAACAGAGCCTCGGTTTTGCTCGGGGCGAGCTGTAGGTTTGCTGCTCTAAGCCACGCCGCAACACGCTGTATTGCAGAGTTGCATGCTGCTTCCACCTCGCCAAGTTCCTTGGTCACTGCGACGAGTGCAACGTCGTCTGCGTAGCCAATGGCTCTGACGTCTGACATCACATTCCATAGGAGTGGACCCATGACAGAGCCCTGGGGGACTCCTGCCGTTGTGAGATGCTGCCAAACGCCTTCGTCTGTGCTATACTCGAGCACCCTATTGCGGAAGTAGCTCTCTAAAATCGCTAAGAGGTAGCGAGGCGCTCCAAAGCCGGCAATTGCACTCATAATGCAGCTCCAGTCCACTGAGTTGAAGGCATTCTTGATGTCAAGGGTGACGACAAGGCAGTATTTCTTGTTTCCTCTTTTCCATCGCTTGCCCTCAATAGCGTCAGAGGCGATGCTAACCACATCCTTGATGGCATCCACAGTAGATTTAGCCTTCCGGAAACCGTATTGTCGGGGTGAAAGTCCTCCGGAGATGTATATATGCTCCTCCAGCCTAGAGCAAATGAGCTTTTCGAAGGCCTTGCCTATCGAGTTCAGCAGACAGATTGGTCTGTAGGACGATGGCTCTTCCAACGGCTTTCCTGGTTTGGGAATGAGCACCAGCCTTTGGGTCTTCCACTGGTCTGGAAACCAACCTGCCGTTAGGCACTGGTTGAACAGCGCTGCAAATTGCGGGATGCAGGTTCATAGCCAGTCGTAGCGCTCTGTTAGGGACCACATCCGGGCCGGGCGCCTTGCCGAGTTTAAGGCTCCTCGAGATATGCAGCACCTCCATCCCTGTTACCAGCTTAACTGCGTCTGTTGGAATGCCGTCAGGGGGGCCAAGAGTGACACTTCTTACAGGGAACAGGGTTTCCACGATACGCTTTAGCGATGAGGCGTCTGTTGGCGCGTCAGACCTATCCGCTGCAAGCCGTTTGACCGTGAGCTTGTAGGCTTTGCCCCAAGGATCGTGTTCCGCCGAGTCTATTAACTGGAGAAAGTAGTCTCTCTTGCTGTTCTTTATTTGTCGTTTCAGTGCTCTCCTCGCTCCTCTGTATCGCCTTTGGAGATCCGCAAACTGCTATGTTCCGCGTGACCGGAAATATTGGCGCCTAGCTTGTATGGATGTCCTCCTCAGTTCAGCAATACAATCGTTCCACCAGGGCACGGGCTCATGGTGGCGTCTATATGCTTTCCGGATTCTCATGCTTGCCTTACAAGCTTCCGTCAATCGTGAGTCCATGCTCTTCGCCATCTCCTCTGCAGTGCCTGACATTTGCAGCCCTTCCAGCGATGCCGAGAACGACTGTGTATTCAGCGTCTCGGCGCTGTGTGTGTGTGTATGTGCCTGTGTGTTTGCGGGTGTCGATGCCTGGGTGTGCGTGTGTGCCTGTGTGGGTGGGCGGAAGCCTGGGTGTGTGTGTGCCTGGGTGTGCGTGCCTGGGTGTGCGTGTGTGCCTGGGTGTGTGTGTGGATGCCGGCGTGTGCGTGTGTGTAAGCCTGGCTGTGTGTGCCTGTGTGTGTGTGTATGTGCCTGTGTGTGTGCGGGTGTCGATGCCTGCCCTACGGTTTTTGTATGGGCTAGTTGCATATATAAAATAGTCCATTGACTAGCTATAATGGACAAGTCAAGGACTAGTCCAAGCGGGTGCAGAAAATTACATTGGTTGGGCCAGTGTTTGTTGTTATTGTTGTTCAAGCCTAGCCCACGACTTTCCCACGTAGACTAACACTGAACCAGTCTGTGTAGATGCAGCGGGGGAAAACACTTTTTTAAATTATCATTGAGCATTTGTGTGTAAACTGCCTATTCCACGTGGCCCAGTTCATGGATGCGTCAAAGTGGATGCAGACGTGGATGCGGAACAAAAACGTAAATTTACGAATCATGAAAAACGAACACAATTTTGCGCCTCGTTGATGTTCGTTGCAGCGGCAAAAAAACGAACGAGTGAAAACGAATTTATACATTTTTCAATTTACAATATAGCTTACTGCTTATGAAATATGTTTGGCAACAGCGCAATGGCTAAGGCATCTGCTTAGTGAACGAGAGTTCCAGGTTCGAATCCCGTCGTAGACCATCATATTTCATAATCGGTAAGTTTATTTGTATTCTATTTCTTCTAACACTTGCATAATTTAAAATTAAATTACATTTAAGTAATATTTATAACAACAGCTAATTTAACGTTTATATGATTGGCTTCGTTGGCATCTTTTTACCCCAGATACCAAATACTAGTATATTTGGTCTGTTTTTTTACTAGTCCTGATGGCCTGTTTTATGGACTAGTCTACGTGGCCTGTTTTATAGACTAGTCCACGTGGCTGCAGAGGCGGCCGATACGTCCACTCCAATGACATCCCCGTGTTAAATGGAATAGGAGAAATACATTGAAATGGCATAGGCGTGGGCTAGTAGTAGCCCATGTGGGCTAGTCTAATCACTATGTTTGGCATAGTCAACGTGACTGCAGGGTGGTTGTACGTATATGCCTGTGTGTGTGCGTGTGTATATGCTTGTGTGTGTGTGGGTATAAGCCGGTGTGTGTGCGTAAGCCTGGGTGTGCGTGTGTGCCTGTGTGTGTACGTGAGCCTGGGTGTGCGGGAGTTTTTTTTTTTTTTTTCTCATGGAACGCCATGAAGGGTGTGAATCTTTCAAAGATACTGGTGGCCCGTACCACCAAGCATGCACGATTTCCACGTACTAAACACACCCTACACAACAACGCGCCTCATCCCCAAGGGGGATGGGATGCCTTAAAAGGCCGTCTTCTTATTCATCCAGTTCTTGGACCATTCTTCTTTCTACATAAGTATCGCTCAGTGCTTCGCGCACTCTCTTTCGCACCTACGGAGATCCTTCTGGATGCAAACGATCCTCTGGAGTACCGCATTCCAGTTCGAGTCGGATTCCAACATGTACGACACCAGCTCTTCCAGTGATGGTAGGGGTGTTGCTCCTGCTAGATATCTCGGGCAGTGGTACAGGACATGCTCAGGATCTTCCGCGCAGCCCAGACAGACCGGACATTGCGGCGTCTCCTCGTGCCTGTACTTAAACAAGTATTTCCTATACCCTCCGTGGCCGGTAAGGAACTGCGTCAGATGGAAGTTAGTAGATCCTCCTCGTCGTTCTATCCACTCCTGGATTCTTGGGATGAGCCTATGCGTCCATCTACCTTTGGTTGAGAAGGTCCACCTGGCCTGCCACATGGCCAGGGAAGCCTGTCTCTCCGACCTCCTAACAGATTCGGGCGGTGCGATGCCTCCCATAGACTTCCGCCAGGCGTGAATTTCCGTCATCTCGCGGGCTAGTAGGTCCACAGGCATCATGTTCGCTAGCACAAGTGCAGCGTCATCCGAAACCGTACGGAATCCTGAGATCACTCTTAGTGCGCTTAGCCGGTACGGCGCTTAATCCATCGCTTAATTCCATCCTCTGTGTCGTATTCCAAAGTCCTGTCTGAAAGATTAATCGTTAGGTGGGAAGTGTGGGCGTGCGGGTGTGCCTGTGTGTGTGCGTAAGCCTGGGTGTGCGTGCTGATGTGTGTATATGGAAGGCTAGGTGTGTGTGTATCCCGGTGTGTGTGTATGTGCCTGTGTGTATGCGTAAGCCTGGGTTTTTTTTTTTATTCCGTGGTGATAAATAATAACCTACATTAAACTATACAATAAATACAATCATAGATATTGCCAGCCTCTGCGGGACCGCCGCGAAGCATTGCTTCGCAGAAGCAAAAGCAATTTTTATGAAGCCATCGCCCTTAAGCGTTCCAGACGCCTCAGCGCCGCCATCGTAGATGCTGCGAGTTCACAAACCGCATGCCATACCGCCTCCTTCTCTAGCATCGCCCACACTGGAAGAAAACATGGCTTACGTCCTCCTCCGTACCATCACCGCACCAGCTACACTCTGAACTGGAGTCGTGCTTGAACCGCTTTAAGTAACTCCTAAAGCAACCATGTCCCGTTAGCAGCTGAGTGAGGTAGAAGGTGACTGACCCGTGCTTCCTCTCTAGCCATCGCCGCACATCGGGTATAAATAGGTGCGTCCAACGCCCTTTTGTGGAAGTATTCCAGTGCCGCTGCCAGGCCTCTAGGCTCCGCTCGCGGGCTGCAGCCCTAGCTGCTCTTCTCTCCGTTGGTGCTGCTTCCAGAACCGCTGCGGCTTCTACTGCTAAGCTGTGGATCGGGATCATACCAGCAACCACCAGCGCTGCATCCGAGGAGACTGTGCGGAAGGCGCAGCTGACGCGAAGGGCAGAGAGCTGGTATGATGACGCGATACCCTTCATGTAGGTGGCCACCGAAGTTGCGCCGACCCAAATTGGAGCAGCATACAGCACTATGGATTTCAGGACGCTCGTGAGCAGCAGCCTTGTTTGCGTTTAGGACCCCGCGTATTAGGCATCAGCCTCGCAAGGGCTCGCAGGGATTCAGCTGCCTTCCGGTGAACGAATGCCAGGTGCTCGCCAAAGTTTAAGCGCCGATCTATGACCACACCAAGATAGCGGATACAGTCCTTGGACCGCATTGTGACGCCTCCTACCGTGAAATCCACATTCTCCACCTATTTTCGGCTGCTGATGAGCACCGCCTCCGTCTTTTGGGCAGCTAGTTGAAGACCAACAGACGACAGCCACCGCGTCACTGCATCTTAGCACCAATCGCAGAGCTCTGTAACTCGCCGTAGGTCTTTAGCTACCAGCACCAGAGCGACGTCGTCAGCATATCCAATAGCGCTGGCACCATCCGGTAACTGAACCTGTAGAATCCCGTCATACATGATGTTCCACAGGAGAGGATCCAGGACAGATCCTTGTGGAACACCTGCAGAAGCGGCGCACTCCTTTTCCCCCTCGTCTGTTTGGTAATGCAGCCTACGGTTGTCAAAGTAGCTCCTCTTAATTGCTACAAGGTAGTCTGGCACTCTAAAACTCACCAGGGCATCCATAATGAAGCTCCAATTCGCGGAGTTAAAAGCGGTCTTAACGTCTATGGTCACAACGAGACAGTAATGCTTACTGCCAACGCGCCAGTGGGTGCCTGAGATTGCTTCTGCGGCTATACTGACTACCGACTTGATGGCATCGGTAGTAGATCTCGCCCTCCTGAAACCGAATTGCAGCGGAGATAGTCCTCCAGCATTCTGCACGGCGTCATCCAGCCTAGCAGCTATGATTGTCTCGAAGACCTTGCCACTATTGTCAATGAGACAAATAGGCCGGTATGCTGACGGGTCATCAGGAGGCTTATCTGGCTTAGGCAGCAGGACGAGTTTCTGCACCTTCCACCTGTCCGGAAAGATGCCCTCTCGCAGAAATTTGGTGTACATCAGCGCAAACAATTCTGGCTGGAGCATGATTGCTAGATGCAGGCACCGATTTGGGACACCATCGGGACCAGGCGCTTAATTGGCTGGTAGCTTCCGTGCTGCCAGTTGCACTTCTTCCAAAGAAACTGGAGAGACACCTTCATGCATGGAGGCCGCGCCAGCTGACGAAAGCGGGTTTGCGCACTGAGGAAACAGAGTCGCCACTATTTTCTTCATGCGATCTAGCTCCATACGCGTAACGTTGGTGCCTTGGCTGACACGCTTTAAGACCGTCTTGTAGGCTCTTCCCCAAGGGTCCTTGTCGGCTGAGTCACACAGCTTAAGGAAACACTCCTTTTTGCTGGCTCTGATGGTGTTCCTTAGCAGTTTTCTTGCGACCTTAAACTCAAGCTGCAACGAGCGAGTTTCCCCCGACCCTCGTGTGGCTGCTCGCTGAAAGCGCCTCCTCGATCTCAGGCAGGCTCGCCGAGCCTCAGCTATTGGATCATTCCAGCAAAACACGCTGGTGTGATGGCGTCTATAGGCCTTCCTCTGGGGCATGCTCGCAGCACACGCAGCTTCTAGCTGCTGAGCCATCTGTTCCACCATATCATGCGCCGGACCACCTGCTACCATATAAGCAATGGCATCTGCAAAACTCCTCGTGTTGAGAGACTCAACCCGGTAATTTACACCAGGGCTGGGCCTTGCCGGCACCCGCAGACTTTCTCCAACCGAAAACCTGATGGCCACGTGGTCGCTTCCAGTGTAGCAGTCACTTATGTACCACAGTGCCAAACGGGCGAGAGCACTGCTCACATAGGTGAGGTCAATAATTGACCCAGCACGTCCGTTGTTAAAGGTGTTCTCTGACCCAGTGTTAAGAAGGACAAGGTCGAGGGACGCAAATGATTTCACAAGGATGGTACCCCTGGCGTTCGTAGACGGGCTGCCCCAGTCGGTTGACCACGCGCTAAAGTCGCCAGCAATTATAGCGTTGCTGCGACCCCTGGAGTCGTCCAGTATTTCCATAAGCACCGCTTCGAACTCGCCGATCGTGAGACTTGGTGCTAAGTAGCAGCTATAAAACCAGAGATCTTCTAGTTTCGCACGCACGAAGCAGTCGGAGGCTAGAATGTGCGTAAAGGGGGACTGTAGGTCACCACAGCTCCACACGGCAGCTTTCCCAGATCTATCCGAAGCCCACAACCTAGCATTAGCGGTTGCCCGGTGGTGCGGTTCACTAAGCACTGCGACATCAATTTTTTCCTCCAAGATCGTCTGCTCCAGTAAGGCTTGGGCTGCGACACAATGGTTGAGGTTGAGCTGCAAGACTTTCACCATTTTGCGTGTTTGACAGCCTCCCTGTACGCAGGACACCTGTAACTGCCTGTCACATGGTCAGTCTTTCGCTCTCCTTTTCTCGTACATAGGGCACATTTTGGCTGCTGGTTGCAGACTCTCGCAACGTGTCCAGAACCCCCGCACTTGTAGCAAGCCTTGCTGTGGTCTGCACCACTCTTGCAATGGACAGCTATATGTCCATACTCCAGACACTTATAGCAGCGCCTTGGCTGAATTAGGGGCCTAATGCGGCACACCGCCCAGCCAATGCGAATCTTTGACTTCTCCACGAGGCTAATCGCTTTAGCCGCCGGTAGGCCCAGGGTTGCCGTTTGAAAGCCAGCCCTCGTACGACGCAGCGTCTTAAAGACGTTAATATCCATCGTCGGGTCTCCTAATGCTGATCTGACCGCATCCAGGACCTCTTCCTTCGTCGCCAGCTCGTCAAGGTCGCAGATCTCTACCTAATTGGTGTCGGATAGTGTTTTGAAGGTTGCACGCCCACCCAGCACCTTTGCGACTGCGAGCTGAAGCTCATTTGCGCTGTGCGCTGGCTGTTTACCAAGCCGTAGCAGCAAATCACCCTTGGCCGTCTTGCGGATTGTTTCCACGTCCCCTCGGAGATGCACAAGTGATGGCTCACTCCTGACCACTTTAAGGATGTCTGCAAAGCTGCAGTCACCCAGACCGGATACGGTGACAGCATCCGCCCGCGTGCGTGCTGTCTTGCCTTTGTGGCCAACTACCTTGGACCAGGAATTCTGCTTTGTCAGTGTTGATCCACGGGGGGTTCAGGTCCTTGATTGGGGCACTCCCGAACATCATTTGTCACCAAGCTCATGGCTCGCCTTTGTAGCTCTATGAGCTTTGCAAGCGCTTCACGCTCCAAGTTGTTGATATGCCTTTTGGTGTCAAACCGGGCACTGATACCGCTATACAATCCCCCATCTGCTCCAGGATGCACCTTAGGGTGACAGGTGGCTTAGAAGAGCAGCCTGTTCCCGCATAATTAAAAGCTCCTCGGGCATACGGCGGTGCCGCTAGAGCCATAGCTGGGGATACTGCGTTAAAGCAAGGCATAGCTGACGCTAGGTTAAGCTGCAGCGCCGGTGGGGACCGCGGCAGTGCGGCCTACGGACGAAGGGCGAGGGATCATCCGGCATTTTGGTAACAGTGGGTACCTAGCAGAGCTTCGCAAGCAATCCCACGGTGACGCAAAGTTTCCCTTAGGTTTTTTACCGGCGGGGGTTATACCGTCCCTGATCGGTCACCAGAGCCCCATGGTAATAGCCGGTTCCGTGGCTTTTTGCTTATTTATGCTTGGAAGCTCCTACTTAGGTTGTAGCAGAAAGATAAGCGCCTGTGTGCTGTAGTTTGCCAAACACCGACCCCTTTGGGTATGCTACGAATTTTTGTTACACCCGGTACACTAACCTTAAGCAGTGAAGACACCTCCAGCTAGCGACAGCGCTACCTGTTACCAACACGGGGAACCAGGTAAGCGCAGCTTGATCGGTTGGCAGCACCGACGCGAGACACCAGCCCAGGGATGTAGCGCTATCAGCTGGCACAGCAGCTGCGGTCAGCCTAAAATACACAAATGCACGCAACCAACAAGGAAATGTGTTGCACTGTGTGTACTTTGAGAACGAACACCAACGAAACTGCCAAAAAAAAAAGGCGCGAGCGGTCAGCTTCTAGAAAAGGCTTGACCAGGCAACGATGGAAACCACCAAGGATCACGCCTGGCGGCAGCACTCGGGTGCTCAGGTATGTGGCCAGGAACTTCCACAGTACTAGTACAATCGGATTTTTCTCTTGCTATGCACATATAAGCACCGAAAAACATCAGTAAGACGGAGCCACTAAAAAACACGACCGCACTTGGGAAAACGCAACTTTTGCGTAAGCGTGGGTGCGTGCCTGTGTGTGTGTAAGCCTGGGTGTGCGTGCTGGGGTGTAGACGTAAGCCTGGGTGTGTGTGCTGGGGTGTAGAGGTAAACCTGGGTGTGTGTAGAAGCCGGTGCGTGCGTGTGTGTGCGTAAGTAATATGCCTGGGCGTATGCGTAAGCCTGGGTGTGTGTGCCGTTCGCGTACCGATTTTATCAAGCTCGCTCGAAAAACTGCGATCTGCCCCGGATTTGCCCACTTGTCAGACTAATAAAGCAAATTCGCCAAATTTCCTCGCCAGTCTTTTTCTTCCGAATTCTGGGTCTCTGCACGTTTTCGGCTACGCGTCATGCAAAAATGCCAACTGGTTCCGAGATACCTTTTGCTCCGCTCTGCGTTGCGCTCATGCATGGTATATGCAGCTACAAGGTATCTCGGTCGTACAAACAATAACGCCCCGAACAAAACATAAATGTGCGGTAGTTTTCACTACCTCACACCCTCTCCTCACTTCGGGGGGGCGATGACGGACGGTGACCTTTCCCCGACGACTTTCCTACGCCGTGTCACTTTTCGTTCCTCCTTGCCGTTGCCGAAACTGACCGTTGCTGTCGTTGCTTTTTTTTCCGCTGTAGCTGTCGTTGCCGTTGAGTGGCCTTCCCAGCTCCAGATCTCCCCTCGCTGCTTCGTCGACGCCTCAGAGGTCACTTCGCGACTGTAGACTTCGGGTGTCTCGCTAGTGCTCGGGACTTCCTCTTGCTGCTACGTCGACGCTCCGGAGGTCACTTCGCGACTGCAGATTTCGGGTGTCTCGCCAGTGCTCGGGTCTTCCTCCTGTGGCTTCATCGATGCCCTAGGGGTCACTTCGCGACTATAGATTTCGTGTGTCTCGCCAATGCTCGGGTCTTCCTCCTGTTGCTTCATCGATGCCCGCGATCGTGTCGGCTGCCGCGCTAACGGCCGCTTCCACCTGCTCGACCTTTTTGGCCACTACCACAAGCGCTAGGTCGTCTGCGAAACCGATTAGTCTGCACCCATTTGGAAGTTGCAGTCTCAGGACGTCGTCGTACATCAAGTTCCAAAGGAGTGGTCCGAGGACCGATCCTTGTAGAACACCCGCCGTAACGTTGTGCCGCTTCAAGCCATCGTCCGTGTCGTACTCGAGCACCCTCTCCGACAGATAACTGCTGATTATTCGTAGGAGGTAGTCCGGAACTCCTATTCGAGCGAGCACATCCTGAATCCGTGACCATCTGGCCGTGTTGAACGCGTTTCTTATGTCCAACGTTACCACCGCACAGTACTCCTTCGTCCCCCATCGCCATCTTGCTCCTGCGATTGCCTTTGAAGCTATATCCACCACCATCTCTATTGCGTCCACCGTTGACCTGGCTTTTCGGAAGCCAAACTGGTGCTCCGAAAGTGCTCCATTCTCCTCGGCTACTTTCAGCAAGCGACCGTAGATTATCCTCTCGAATACTTTACCCACCGCGCTCAGCAGGCATATTGGGCGGTATCCTGAGGGTTCTTCCACGGGCTTCGTCCCCTTGGGCAGCAGTACAAGGCGCTGCCGTTTCCATTGCTTTGGAAACACTCCCTCCAGCAAGCACTCGTTGAAAACCTCTGCCATGATGTCCGGTCTTACCAGCGAGATCCTCTTCAGGACACTGTTGGGGACGCCGTCGGGGCCCAGTGCCTTCCTGTCGCCAAACTGGCCCGCTGCCAAGATCACTGCCTCCGGTCGTACAGGTTCAGGCAGACCAACGTGATGCCCCTGCTCTTGCACACGTCTCACCGGATCGTGAGGGAATAATGCCTCCACGATAGTGCCCAGCAGTCTTGGGCATGTCACGCGCAGCGTGGTCTGACCTCTCAACCTCCTAGTCACCACTTTGTAGGCCGTACCCCACGGGTCGACCTCCGCCTCGTCGCAAATTTTCCGGAAGCACTCCCTCTTACTGGCTTTGATGCTCTGTTTAAGCGCACGTTTCGCCACTTTAAACGCTTCCTCCTTGGATCGTTGGTCTGGGTGTCCTCTGGCTCGTTGGGATTGCCTTCTCGTTCGCAGACACTCTTTCCTCAGTATTCTTATCTCCTCAGTCCACCAGTAGCAGGGTGCTCCTCTTCTGCTTGGTTTTTTTCTTGGCATGGAGCAGTCACATGCTTCGTCTATGAGCTTGGAGAGCTTGTCCGCCTTGCTCTCCCCCGGTGCGGGTGAGAAATTAGCGTTCCGTACGAACTCCGCTAACGTTTTTTCATCCAGGTTGCTGTCCTTCCATTTCGGGCCTGTCAGTTTCGGTGGCTGCCTCTTCACGCCTCCAATCCAGTAGTCAATCGCATGGTGATCACTATTCGTGAATTCACTACCCACCCTCCACTTCGTTTTTCTACAGAGAGAACTGCTGAGGTACGTTAAATCAATAATTGATCCACCTCCAGCCCTGTGATATGTCTCCGTGCACCCATCGTTGGCCAAGACTACGTCCAGCAGTGCTAGGGACTCCACCAAGAAGGCTCCTCTGGCATTCGTCAGCCTACTTCCCCAGTCATGCGCCCATGCGTTGAAGTCGCCCGCTAAGACCAGGGGGGTCCTTCCGCGTGCGTCCTCCACCAGGCTTGCTACCATGCTCTGGAAGCGACCAAGATCCCAGCTCGGTGGTGCGTAGCAACTGTAAAAGGTGATGCCTTTGAGCTTTGCCCGCACAAATCCCTCGCTCCTTCCATTCACGTCCTGTGGTGGTGACTCTACTGTCCATACAGCTGCCTTCCCGCATTTGCTGACTGCCCATCCGTTCCCTGGGATCCTCCTATACGGCTCGCAAATCAATGCGACATCCGTATGCAAATCCCTCGCCGTTTGTCTCAGTAGTGCCTGAGCCGCCTCGCAGTGGTTAAGATTTAGTTGAACACAATTCATTTTGGCTGTTGAAGAGCCTTCCTGAATAGTGGACAACGCCCACTTTCCGCCACGTGCCTCCACTCATTGTTCATATATTTGCAGAACATGCACTGAGGATCACTCCGACAATCCTTGGCTATGTGGCCCTCCTGACCACACCTCCTGCACATCTTTGATCTATCAATCTCGCTGCTGCAGTTGCGGGCCATATGTCCAAATTCTAGGCATCTGAAGCACTTGACCACCGCGACGCGCTCTTTCAGCCTGCACCTCACCTAGCCGACTTTCAGCGATCCCTTTTCTAGCGCCTTGCGTGCGCTCTCGGCTGGCATCCTGATCGTTGCGGCTTGGGTCTCCCCATAAACACTCCTCAGGTAGATATCCCTTACCTCCACCTCAATCATCAGCTGGTTCTTAAACGCCATGCATATCTCTTCCTTGGAGGTGCTCTCGTCCAAATCGCGGCACTCGATTTCCACCCGATGCGAAGGGGTGTGGACCTCCACCTGTTCTCCCAGTGTCTCTTCAACCAGGCTCTTATAGTTGTCAGCTGCGCCTCCTGCTTTGGTGAGCTGCAGGAGCAACTCCCCCTTTTGAGTCCTCCTTATTATTGACACTGCGTCTCCTAAACCCTGCAGCTTTTCATCCACCTTAATTTTCCGTAGAATGTCCACATAGCTGGCTTCTCCTTTCGTCTTGATGACTATTGCATCCGGCCTTATCTTCTCCGTCAGTCCCTTCTTATTTTTGGGCGGCTTGCGCTTTGATGTCACCTTCTTCCATGCAGCCTCTTTCCTCACAGGCATACCATGTGCTGGTGTGGCCTCCTCGGGGTTGGTTACCACTTTGGCAGATGGGGTCTCCTCGATTCCTGCATCATTCCCTTCCCTTCTCTTCTTACTGCCTGGTGTGCCAGCTCCCGGCCCTTGTCTCCGCTTTGCTTCCACCGTCATCTTGAAGAGTGGTGATGTTTGCGAGGACTGGTTCGCTCTTATCACCACCTTAGCTCCGTCGTCGTGCATCTTGATGGCCACCAGCTCGAAGAGCGCCCTAGATGTTCTCTATCGCATCTCTCATAGGCTGGTGGATCGATCGCCGCTTTCCCTCCTCCATCATCTCCACGAGCTTGCTTATCTCTTTTCCGAGGTCCAGCAGTGGGCCGCTACTCGACTGCTCCATGGGTTTCTCCGTACCCTTCGCATGTGCAGCCGCTTCTGCTCCTAGCCCTCCTGCGGCCGTTGGTCTAATTCCGTTCCTGAGCACCGGTGACCTTAGCAGCTTACTGCTCCTCCTAAACGTTTGGCTCTCTGTCCCGTTGTTCTCCTCCGCCATACCATCATCATGTTTGTTAGTGGGGTTCATAATCAATTGGGTCCCAACTCCAAGCCGTTATCGTTTGTCGTAGCACAATCGCGTTTAGTGATCCCATGGTTGTCTATGCATGCAGGGAGGCCATGCGAGGGTTGACAGACGCCTTTATGGGGTCGTCTGTTCAGAGCCGGATCCGCGCTAGTCAGGAATGTTACATCTGAGCTTGTGCGCCCAACTGAATGGGGACGGTCCAACGATCGTACTTGGAGACCTGCCAAGGTTTTAACGGGACGGAGGCAGTTGCGGCATTACCGCACGCTGTCAGCCCTTGTCGTCAAATCCTTCCCTTTGCGTCCAGTGTTCTTATCAAGACCGTACTGGGCTAGGTCTTGATACCACTTTAGTCGCCTCCTACGACAAGCCGTGACCGGCTGAGGTGGTATTCTATGCACCGCCACATGTGTGCCTGTGTTTCGATGCCGGGTGTTTGGAGTGTTGTGCGTATGTGTTTGTGTATGCGGGTGTCGATGCCGGGCGTGTGGGTATGTATGTGCCTACTGCTGCTGGCGTTGCTGCCTGGCGCTACCACTGATCGTGGTCGTTGCTGTTATTGCGGCTGCGGTGGCGGTTGTACCTGTGGTTGTCGCTGATGTCGTTGTTGTTGCCGTTGCACTTCCTAAGCGCCGTTGCGGTTGCGCGTTGTGTCGCTGAAGTGGTTGTTGTGGTTGCCGTTGCACTTCCTAAGCGCCGTTGCGCGTGGTGTCGCTGAAGTGGTTGTTGTTGTTGATGTTGAACTTCCTAAGCGCCGTTGCGCGTTGTGTCGCTGAAGTGGTTGTTGTTGTTGTTGCCGTTCGCGGCGGTAGCTGTGGTTGCTCTTGCGCGTACCGATTTTATCAAGCTCGCTCGAAAAACTGCGATCTGCCCCGGATTTGCCCACTTGTCAGACTAATTAAGCAAATTCGAAAAATTGCCTCGCCAGTCTTCTTCTTCCGAATTCTGGGTCTCTGCACGTTTTCGGCTACGCGTCATGCAAAAATGCCAACTGGTTCCGAGGTACCTTGTGCTCAGCTCTGCGTTGCGCTCATGCATGGTATATGCAGCTACAAGGTATCTCGGTCGTACAAACAATAACGCCCCGAACAAAACATAAATGTGCGGTAGTTTTCACTACCTCACAATGTCAATTACTATCTTCATGCCAAATTTAGTGACACTAGCTCGAAGTATGTAAAAAGTAGGGAAAGAGGGGCTGGGGTCGGTATGGGTGGGCGTGGCATCCAATTTTTGATGCAGATCTTTGTGGAATGTCAATTGCTATCTTCATAACAAATTTGGTGACTCAAGCTTAAAGTTTGTGAAATGTGGTGGAAAGGTGGGCGGTATGTGTAGGCGTGGCATCCAAATTATTGCTGCAGATCTATGTGGAATGTCAATTGCTACCTTCATACCAAATTTTGTGACTCTAGCTCAAAATTTGTCAAAGGTGCGGAGAGGGGGGCTGGGGGCGGTATAGGTGGGTGTGGCATCCAAATTTTTTCTGCATATCTATGAGGAATGTCAATCGCTACCTTCATACCAAATTTGGTGACTCTAGCTCAAAGTTTGTCAAGGTGTAGAGAGGGGGTGGAAGGTGTGGGCGTGGCTCCAAAACTTTTATGCAGATTTTTGGGGGTCGTTGCCAGCTATCTTCCTACCAAAATTGGTGGCTCTAGCTCCACAATTCTGGAATATACACGCATTCTCGTTTTTGACGAAGCGTTGTGGCAGCCGGGGGTGGCTAGGCCAGTATTTGTGGGCGTGGCATCCAAACTTTTGATGCAGTTTTTGGGGGGTCATCATCGCCTATCTTGGCACCAAATTTGGTGGCTCTAGCTCTAAAACTGTGGGAGATATAGGCTTTTCTGATTTCAAAATGTGGGGGGCTGGGGGCGGAATTGGTGGGCGTGGCTCCAAAACTTTGATGAAGTTTTTTTGGGGGTCGTTACCAGCTATCTTTATACCAAATTTGGTATCTCTAGCTCCACAACTCTGGAAGATTCACGCATTCTCGTTTTTGAACAAAGCGTTGTGGCAGCCGGGGGCGGCTAGGGCGGTATTGGTGGGCGTGGCATCCAAACTTTTTATGCAGTTTTTGGGGGGTCATCATCACCTATCTTGGCACAAAATTTGGTGGCTATAGTTCACAAACTGCGGGAGATATAGGCTTTTCTGATTTCAAAATGTGGGGGGCTGGGGGCGGAATTGGTGGGCGTGGCTCCAAAACTTCGATGAAGTTTTTTTGGGGGTGGTTACCAGCTATATATATACCAAATTTGGTATCTCTAGCTCCACAACTCTGGAAGATACACGCATTCTCGTTTTTGAAGAAAGCGTTGTGGCAGCCGGGGGCGGCTAGGGCAGTATTTGTGGGCGTGGCATCCAAACTTTTGATGCAGTTTTTGGGGGGTCATCATCGCCTTTCTTGGCACCAAATTTGGTGGCTCTAGCTCTAAAACTGTGGGAGATATAGGCTTTTCTGACTTTAAAATGCGTGTGGCAGGGGACGGAATGGGTGGGCGTGGCTCCAACATTTTTGATGCAGTTTTTTTGGGTTTCTAATAGCTATCTGCCCATTAAATTTGGTAGTTCTAGCTGTAAGGATGTGCGAAATATAAGGATTTATCGGTTTTGAGTTATCGAATTTATCGATTTTCTAGCCCCCCAGTAATCGTAGAACCCCCCTCTTGACACTTTAATTTACTTTCCCATAGATAAAGAGAATTGGAAAGTTTAAAGTCTCTAGCTTGAAGGGTGTGGAAAAAAGTTGGGAGCATACTGACGGACGGACGGACGGAAGCCATGACGGACATCGCACAAACCCAATATACTCTTTAATTAATTTAATTTAATTTATTAAATGTGAACTTATATGCATAACAATTTCCCTTACCATTGTATGTAAAACTTAATGTTGGAAAAAGCATTACAGTTATTCCTCTAAGCAGCAGATCCCGAGCTCATACATACAACGCCAAAGACCTTACAATATCAAGATGTTGCAACTTTTAAGAAAAGCTTCGTCTCAGGGCTTTGCCTCAGAAACATATAAAATGGTATACAGAATAACAAAAGAAGTAAGCCATAAGTGTGAGGGAGCGCAATAGCGGGTAGCATGTGCAGCCGATTTTGTTTTAGTTGCACATGCACTCAGCGGCCCGTCAAGTGTACGACAAGCGGCAGGCCAGCAGCAACCAAGAAAGGTAAAAATTTGTCACTGTATGTGTGCGTGTATTTCCCTTTTTGCTTTCGAAATTTGTGTGCATCGCTGCATAAATTGCGATGGCATAATTTGGATAATTTGCATAATTTTATGGATAAACTATATACAGCCACACTCACATTTAAGGGTGCTGTATATGCATAATGTAGACAAACAGTCAAAGCGGCAAGTCATTCATACTCTTTGTAATATTTTTTAATTCTATGACACTATAGAATCTTTAAGGCAGTGTACACTCCTGCCGCATACTGGTATCGAGTATGCCGCAGTCGGTTGCGTCCAACTGCAACGTTTCCATTTGTTTATTTCTAATTTCATTGCTTCGAATTAATTTTTTTTTGCAATTCAATTTGTTTTTTTTTTTTTTTTTATCATGATATTTAAACATTTATTTAATTTGCAAACTTGGCTGTGCAGCTTTTTCACGTTTTGTCGCAGCTTTAAATTCATTTGTTGTTGTTGTTGCTGACGATGCTTATGTTGTTGTTGTGGCTGACGCTGATGCTGTCATTGGTGAGGCTGAAACAACTGCTGCTGCTGGTGTGGCTGAAACTGCTGCTGCTGCTGCGGCTGAAGCTGCTGTTGTAGCTGCTGCTGGTAGAGCTGCTGGTGTAGCTGAAATGGTTGCTGCTGTTGCTGAAACTATTGCTGCTGTGGCTGCATATACAGCTGATTCTGCTGAAATGGGGCCACCACAAGCAAAGCACCCCAATAATTATGTCCGTTCATGTTGCACTTTTACGATGAATTGAAGCAATACGCAAATGGCACATTACAAAAAAATTGTAAAACTCCCTGAGAGCTGAAAGAGTTACAGTTATGTGAATTGATCTCATCTCATTGCTCTTAGTCCTCCTTTGTTGTTGCAATTGCTTCGAAACATAGAAAACCAATTTCGTGCGTGCATACAGCGACTTATGATAAGCCGAAAGCGATAGACAATAAATAGTAACAGTAACTGAAATGAGTAAAAAAAAGGTATAATGATTTTGTGCAAAAGTATGTAACAGGCAGAAAGAAGCATCTCCGACCCCATAAATCAGCTTCAATAGCCGAGTCCACATAGCCATGTCTGTCTGTCTGTCTGTCCATCCGTCCCTCCTTCCATCCGTATGTATGTAAGACCTAGAGACTTCAAAATTGGAACATAACTTCTCCTAAGCCATAGGCAGATCAAGTTTATTTCAAACTATCGATAATTATTCTAGTTTTCGATATAAAATCTCGAATTTAGAAAATGTAAAAATAGGAGTTAAAGCTATGGATAACTTTATAACTTTTATGAAAATTAATAATCCGAATCGGTTAAGAAACACAGGGGATATTTTATATTAAAATGAAGTCAAGAAAAACTCACTTGTGCAAGTCACATTCATACACGAGTTTAGGGTATCTTTTAGTCTGGATTTCTCGATTAAAGCCTTCTCACTTGCTTTCAGATTCGCTCATTCTCATTCGCTCGAGCTTGAGCAACAACAAAGGAGCATGATCGGAGTGAGATTTCAAATTATCTGATTATCATAAGAGCAACACGCGCGCTTATGTGAACGCCCTTTGCTTGTTCGAAATTGTATATCAATAATATATCAATATTGTTAGTGTGTTACGTTTTGTCTAAATTATATAAGCAGCAAGTTGGCGAATCCACCCCCATAACATATTTTGATGTGGGAAATTTTTCTAGGCGTACCAAGTTTTGTTATGTTGTTGTTGGTTTTTTTTTTTAAATCAATAACACCAACAAAAAGTAGCAGTGCGGGCCCAACAACACTGACAACAACAACAAACGCTACTTGGGTCGTAAATCAATTGTCAAAGGTACACAAATTTGAAAATAAAAGAATGTGCACTGTGCGAAGTGAAACATGAACATAAAATTATGAAATTTAAATTTTTAAACGCATTCTTCACTTATTTGTGAATGCACTTATTCATTAAGAAGCGGAAAATCGTTTCTTTTTTGCAAGTGTACGAACCTTTGTTTTTATGACTTTGCTTGTGCGCCGCGAAGGCGTCGCTGCGCATTTGTTTTGTTTTTTTATTCTCGCTCGCGATCAAACTCTCAGCTTGTGCGACAATCAGGCGACAGTAGTGGAATGGGTACTTGTTGTAATTGTAATTTGATTTTTAAAATGGGTAAAAAGTGCTCCAAATCGTATGGGAGGTACTTGAAGGAGTTGTCCAAATAAAAATTCCTTTCTTAGTGCTCACTTTCAACCTGCATAAAATATTGTGTGAAAATTTCAGCCCTCTAGCTCTTTTCGTTTAGGCTGTGGCAATGTCAACAATCACTTAGGACAAACTCTTTTATATATAGAGATAAGCACAACTCTCTCTCCACCACTCTCAAAACAACCAAATCAAACACAAAAACCAAAACAAAACCTTCAAACAAGAACAAGCTCTAGAACAATAGCGATAGCAACTCCATTTAAAAAATTAGCTCCACCAATAAAATACAAAGCTTACTGTAAACGCCTTCTCACTCATACCCTTTTTAAATATATATTTATTTAACCTAATACTAATACAATGTCTCTAAAATGCATACAATGGAATATACGCGGATATGTAAACAACTACAGTGAGCTTCAAACACTAATAGAAACTTTAATCCTAACATAATAGCACTACAAGAAACCCACCTAAAATTTACAACAAACATTCCCATACCCATCAACTACTCACTCCACACCCTGAACACCTCCCAACACTATGGTGGTGTAGCAATACTTACACACAATTCCCTACAAATAAAACCCTTGCCCTTAGCAAATGACTTCGATGCAATCTGCGTGGAAGTTTCATCCAAAAAGAAAATAAAAACAAGTGGAAACGTTGCAGTCGGACGCAACCGACTGCGGTATACTCGATACCAGTATTAAAATTTTGATGCCCATCCATGTGGGATGTTAATTGCTTTCTTCATACCAAATTTTGTGACTCTAGCTCGAAGTTTGTATAAAGTGGGGAAAGGGGGGCTGGGGGCGGTATGGGTGGAATTGCATCCAAATTTTTGATGCAGATCTTTGTGGAATGTCAATTGCTATCTTCATAACAAATTTGGTGACTCTAGCTCAAAGTTTGTAAAAGTGGGGAAAGAGGGGCTGGGGGCGGTATGGTTGGGCGTGGCATTCAAATTTTTGCTGCAGATCCTTGTGGAATGTCAAATGCTACCTTCATACCAAATTTGGTGACTCTAGCTCAAAGTTTGTATAAAGTGGGGAAAGGGGGGCTGAGGGCGGTATGGGTGGAATTGCATCCAAATTTTTGATGCAGATCTTTGTGGAATGTCAATTGCTATCTTCATAACAAATTTGGTGACTCTAGCTCAAAGTTTGTAACAGTGGGGAAAGGGGGCTGGGGGCGGTATGGTTGGGCGTGGCATTCAAATTTTTGCTGCAGATCCTTGTGGAAGTTCAAATGCTACCTTCATACCAAATTTGGTGACTCTAGCTCAAAGTTTGTATAAGGTGTGGAGAGGGGGGCTATGGGGCTGGGAGCGGTATGGTTGGGCGTGGCATTCAAATTTTTGCTGCAGATCCTTGTGGAATGTCAAATGCTACCTTCATACCAAATTTGGTGACTCTAGCTCGAAGCATGTAAAAGGTGGTGAAAGGGGGGCTATGGGGCTTGGGCGGTATGGGTGGGCGTGGCATTCAAATTTTTGCTGCCGATCCATGTGGGATGTCAATTGCTATCTTCATACCAAATTTGGTGACTCTAGCTCGAAGTTTGTATAAAGTGGGGAAAGGGGGGCTGGGGGCGGTATGGGTGGGCATGGCATCCAAAGTTTTGATGCAGATCTATGTGGAATGTCAATTGCTATCTTCATACAAAATTTGGTGACTCTAGCTCAAAGTTTGTAAAAGGTGGTGAAAGGGGGGTGGAAGGGGTGCGCGTGGCTCCAAAACTTTGATGCAGTTTTTTGGGGGTCGTTGCAAGCTATCTTCCTGCCAAATTTGGTGGCTCTAGCTCCACAACTCTGGAAGATACACGCATTCCCGTTTTTGACGAAGCGTTGGGGTGGATGGGGGCGGCTAGGGTGGTATTGGTGGGCGTGGCATCCAAACTTTTGATGCAGTTTTTGGGGGGTCATCATCACCTATCTTGGCACCAAATTTGGTGGCTCTAGCTCAAAAACTGTGGGAGATATAGGCTTTTTTGACTTTAAAATGCGGGGGGGCTGGGGGCGGAATGGGTGGGCGTGGCTCCAAAACTTTGATGCAATTCTTTTGGGGTTGTTGCCAGCTATCTTCCTACCAAATTTGGTGGCTCTAGCTCCTTTACTCTGGAAGATACACGCATTCCCGTTTTTGACGAAGCGTTGGGGCAGATGGGGGTGGCTCTTGCGGTATTGGTGGGCGTGGCATCCAAACTTTGGATGCAGTTTTTGGGAGTCATCATCACCTATCTTGGCTCCAAATTTGGTGGCTATAGCTCAAAAACTGTGGGAGATATAGGCTTTTTTGACTTTAAAATGCGCGGTGGCTGGGGGCGGAATGGGTAGGCGGGGCTCCAAAATTTTTGATGCAGTTTTTTGGGGGTTGCTAGTAGCTATCTTCTCACCAAATTTGGTAGTTCTAGCTGTCAGGGTGTGCGAAATATGTGGATTTATCGGTTTTGAGTTATCGAATTTATCGATTTGCGAGCCCCCCAGTTATCGTAGAACCCCCATCTTGACACTTTAATTTACTATCCCATAGAAAAAGAGAATTGGAAAGTTTCAAGTCCCTAGCTTGAAGGGTGTGGAAAAAACTTGCACACATACGGACGGACAGACGGACAGACGGACGGACGGACAGACGGACAGACGGACAGACGGACAGACACCATGACGGACATTGCACAAAACCAATATACTCTTTACCTTCGGTATCGAGTATAAAAATGGAAATGAGTAAACAAACAAGTTTAATGAGCTCAGTTGAGAACAAGAAGCGGCCACATTGCGTGGATGTAAAAAATTCTTTGATGCGATGCCATTTTGCATGAATAATAAAATGTAAACAATGTCAGCTGTTTGCCTAACGATGATTTCATCGATATTTATATCAACACTTAACGAGAGAACAAATTTTAGCCGGCACTCAGGCCTCATGTTAGTTTTAATCACGAACAACCATAACCAGACATTGAGAAACTAAATTTTGACTAACCATCAGTTAGTCAAGCTAACTATCTGTTAGTTTAGCTAACCAGACATTGAGAAACTGGCCCTAAATGTATTATATTTTTTGCAACTGGGTTCAGAGTATTTTATATTCGGGCTCTCCCGACTATTGCCTTCTTATTTGTTATACTCGATTTCGAAGGTGAAGAGTATATTGGTTTTGTGCAATGTCCGTCATGGTGTCTGTCCATCTGTCCGTCCGTATGGTTGCAAGTTTTTTCCACACCCTTCAAGCTAGAGACTAGAAACATTTCATTTCTCTTAATCTAAGGGAAAGTAAATTATAGTGTCAAGATGGGGGCTCTACGATAACTGGGGGGCTGGCAAATCGATAAATTCGATAACTCAAAGCCGATTAATCCACATATTTCGCACATCTTTACAGCTCGAACGACCAAATTTGGTGAGCAGATAGCTGCTAACGACCCCCAAAGAACTGCATCAAAATTTGGAGCACGCCCACCCATTCCGCCCCCAGCCCCCCCCCACGCATATTGATATCAGAAATGGCTATATCTCCCACAGTTTTTTAGGTAGAGCCACCAAATAGGTGCTGACGACCCCCCAAGAACTGCATCAAAAGTTTGGATGCCACGCCCACAAATACTGCCCTAGCCGCCCCCGGCTGCCACAACGCTTTCTTCAAAAACGAGAATGCGTGTATCTTCCAGAGTTGTGGAGCTAGAGCCTCCAAATTTGGTAGAAAGCTAGCTGGTAACGACCCCCAAAAAACTGCATCAAAATTTTGGAGCCACGCCCACCCATTCCGCCCCCAGCCCCCCCGCATTTTGAAATCAGAAATGGCTATATCTCCCACAGTTTTTGAGCTAGAGCCACCAAATTTGGTGCCAAGATAGGTGATGATGACCCCCCAAAAACTGCATCAAAAGTTTGGATGCCACGCCCACCAATACCACCCTAGCCGCCCCCATCCACCCCAACGCTTCGTCAAAAACGGGAATGCGTGTATCTTCCAGAGTTGTGGAGCTAGAGCCACCAAATTTGGCAGGAAGATAGCTTGCAACGACCCCCGTAAAACTGCATCAAAGTTTTGGAGCCACGCGCACCCCTTCCACCCCCCTTTCCCCACCTTTTACAAACTTTGAGCTAGAGTCACCAAATTTTGTATGAAGATAGCAATTGACATTCCACATAGATCTGCATCAAAAATTTGGATGCCACGCCCACCCATACCGCCCCCAGCCCCCCTTTCCCCACTTTATACAAACTTCGAGCTAGAGTCACCAAATTTGGTATGAAAATAGCAATTGACATCCCACATGGATCGGCAGCAAAAATTTGAATGCCACGCCCACCCATACCGCCCCAAGCCCCATAGCCCCCCTTTCACCACCTTTTACATGCTTCGAGCTAGAGTCACCAAATTTGGTATGAAGGTAGCATTTGACATTCCACAAGGATCTGCAGCAAAAATTTGGATGCCACGCCCAACCATCACGCCCCCAGCCCCATAGCCCCCCTCTCCCCACCTTATACAAACTTTGAGCTAGAGTCACCAAATTTGGTATGAAGGTAGCATTTGACATTCCACAAGGATCTGCAGCAAAAATTTGAATGCCACGCCCAACCATACCGCCCCCAGCCCCCCTTTCCCCACTTTTAAAAACTTTGAGCTAGAGTCACCAAATTTGTTATGAAGATAGCAATTGACATTCCACAAAGATCTGCATCAAAAATTTGGATGCAATTCCACCCATACCGCCCCCAGCCCCCCTTTCCCCACTTTATACAAACTTTGAGCTAGAGTCACCAAATTTGGTATGAAGGTAGCATTTGACATTCCACAAGGATCTGCAGCAAAAATTTGAATGCCACGCCCAACCATACCGCCCCCAGCCCCTCTTTCCCCACTTATACAAACTTTGAGCTAGAGTCACCAAATTTGTTATGAAGATAGCAATTGACATTCCACAAAGATCTGCATCAAAAATTTGGATGCAATTCCACCCATTCCGCCCCCAGCCCCCCTTTCCCCACTTTATACAAACTTCGAGCTAGAGTCACCAAATTTGGTATGAAGAAAGCAATTAACATCCCACATGGATGGGCATCAAAATTTTTAATACTGGTATCGAGTAAACCGCAGTCGGTTGCTTCCGACTGCAACGTTTCCACTTGTTTGCATTGATTCAGTGCGTGTGAAGATGATAGCGATACTACGCTCTTTGTTTGACTTGCAGAGCGCGCGCATAGATAAGAGAGTTAGCCGAAATAGCCAACAACGACGGCGCATGATCGGAGCGAGATTTAAAAATAATTTGTCATCTAGCGCCGAACATGAAGAGCGATGCGCGAGCGTGTTCAAGTTTTAAGCTGCCTCTTTGGGTTTGGGTCCAACAGCGCTCAATTCATGATGCAGGTGTTGAATTGCCGACTGTCAGCACAACACGAGAATGAGCGAATCTGAAAACAAGTAAGAAAGCTTTAGTTGAGAAATCCCGACTAAAAGATACCCTGAACCCGTGTATTTAAATGGCGATCAGAAGTGATTTTTTCTTGACTTAATTTTAATATAAAATATCTCCTGTGTTTCTTAACCGATTTGGATTATTAATTTTCACAGAATTTATAAAGTTATCCATAGTTTAAACTAATATTTTACATTTTCTAAATACCAGATTTTTTCATTATCGATCCCATATGTGCATCGGAAACCAGATTAGTTATCGATAGTTTGAAATAAAATTGATCTGCCTATGGCTTAGGAGAAGTTATGCTCCAATTTTGAAGTCTGTAGGTTTTATGGATACATGGACGGATGTTTCGAAGCAATTGCAACAAAAAAGGAGGACTAAGAGCAATGCCATTGCTACAACAGCCGTTTCAGCAACAAAAAAATAAATTTGAAGCTGCGACAAAATGTAAAAAAGCTGCAGAGCCAAGTTGGCAAATTAAATAAATGTTCAAAAAACATGTTAAAAAACATAATGCATGGAATTGAACTATACAATTTTCTAATTATAGAAGCTATAAAATTAGAAATAAAAAATGAATGTAAGGTTGACATTAAAAACTTGCAATATGAGTTGCAAGCTCTTAAAATTACGGATAATTAGAGCAAAAAAATATAATAAAATACTTATTGTAAAATCTTTGAATCTAAACTGATGCCTTTTTACTTTTAAATTTTCAGAATGTGGGTTTTCCTAAAGACAAATGTGCTATTATCTTATCTACCTTTTCGATACTGTATGTTCAGCATTTATTTTGTTCAAATGTTCTAAGATTTTTAGCGTTTGTAACTCATATTGCAGAATTTGCAACTCTTCTTTGCATTCCTTTTTATACCCTTAACCCATAAAATGGGTAAATAAGGGTATAATGGTTTTGTGCAAAAGTATGTAACAGGCAGAAGGAAGCATCTCCGACCCTATGAAGTATATATATTCTTGATCAGCATCAACAGCCGAGACGATATAGCCATGTCCGTCTGTCCGTCTGTCTGTCCGTCTGTCCGTCTGTATGAACGCGTGGATCTCAGAGACTACAAGAGCTAGAGACTTCTGATTTTGTATTTAAGTTCTCCTATACCATGAGCAGAACAAGTTTGCTTCAAATTATCGATAACTATTCTGGTTTCCGATATTCACATAATATCCATAACAATAAAATATCGAATTTGGAAAATCTAAAGGGTTGAAGAAATGGATAATGATAGAACTTTTCTGAAAATTTCGTCCAAATCGGTTGAGAAACACCGGAGATATTGAACTTAATCGATGGAAGCTAAGCCAGTATACCAAAGTCTTATATAAATTAAATATATTTATTGCAACTGGGTTCAGGGTATCTTCTAGTCGGGCTCTCCCGACTGGAGCCTTCTTACTTGTTTATTTCTAATTTCATTGCTTCGAATTTATTTGTATCTTGCAATTCTATTTGTTTTTGTTTTTTATTATAAATTTCATCTTTTTGGAAAAAATTCAAAACTAGACTTTTACTAAAATTTAAATCTTTTAATGGGCACTTAATAAGTAAAGAAGAGTTTTGCAGCCACAGAAAAATAACAGAGAGAAGAACAAAGAAGAAGAAATATAGCTGTAAATGGTAATCACTGCAAGAAGCATGCATACATGCTGCAACACAAAGAGCGGCTTAAAGCTTGATCGCAAGGCTTCCATGGCACCATACGCCAAAATATTGTTGAGCATGTTGTAACCAACTGGGAAACTTTTGCTTGCTTCAGCGTCAACTTAAATGGAGAGTGTTATAGCTCTTCTGAACAATATGAGTGCGATATGTCAAATTCAACTACTTATGGTACTGCTTGTGAGCTTCAAGCAGCAGCAGAAGTTTATGCTGCAAATTTTCAAGTTTTTCAGAATGGAAATTTATTGCAAGCATTCGGAAATAATATGCATCCTGTAGAAGACTGCGTTTTACCGGTCCAATGGACATTTTGATGTTTATATTCCTTCAGAGGAAGTATTAACTCAAGATTCTGATACGTCAAGTATATGTATAACTGAAAATGTTAAAAATCCTATCTGGCTTATGATTTTGAAATAGCTTACAAGTCAGATAAAATAACTCAACTTGGTAGTATGAATTTGATATGCAAACATTGTAATGCTTTAAAATGGAAAAATTAGCCTTTGGGTATCTGTTGCAAGGCAGGAAAAGTTAAGCTTTCCCAAAATGAAAATTTGCCTGATCCACTTAAAAGCTTAATAATTGGTGGACATCCCAAGCATGATCATTTCATTGATCGTATAAGAAAGTATAAGAGATGCTTTCAAATGACTTCTTTTGGTAGTACAAAAATTATAAACGAAAGTTGGTCAACCTTTAAAGTCCAAGGAGAAGTGTGTCACTTAACTGGTAGTGCCCGACCTTTGTCAAATGAAGAAATGCAGTTTCTTCAAATTTATTTTGTTGGTGATGATGAAAAGGAAGCTCAACTACGTTGCAAAAATATTTCAAATGTTGATTGCAGCGTAGTAAAGGTTCTTCAATGTATGTTTCATTAGCATAATCGTTATATTAAATATCTAAAAATGGGTCTCAATAAAATACCAACAAGTACTAAAGACTATAAATTGATTATACATGCTGATCGAACACCCGCAGGTGCTCACAAAGGGCTTTACAATGCACCTCAATCAAGTGAAGTAGCTTAAGTTGTTGTTGGTCAGCAATTTGAAAAGCGCGATATTATTATTGAATGCCATAATAATAAACTACATCGTATAAGTGAGGCGCATCGATCATACGATGCCTTACAGTACCTTTTGCTATTTCCTTATGGCGAAGATGGCTATTCAGTGGATATACCACAATGGAATCTATTATTAAAAAAGGAGGAGCCATAAAAAAAAAAATGATATCTGCGTTGAGCTTTTACAGCTATAAAATAATGATTCGTCAATCTGAGATAAATCATTTAATTTATTGTCGTTCCCTTTTTGTCAGTTTTGGGTTGATATGTATGCTAAAATTGAAACAGAAAGGTTAAATTATATTCGCTACAATCAAGCGAAACTCAGAGCAGATAGCTATATAATCTACAAGATGCAATAGGCCAACAAGATGTTGCCGCAGCTCAACTTGGTCAGATGGTAATTTTACCATCTTCTTTTACAAGCTCTGCACGATATATGCATGAACAGACTCAAGATGCTAAGACATATGTTCACCATTATGGGCGACCAGATCTTTTCATAACATTCACATGCAATCCACAATGGTATGACATAAAAAGTGTTTTATTACCGGGTCAAAAATCGCATGATCTTCACGATATTATAGCTCGAGATTTTCATTTAAAAGTTAAAGCTTTAATGTCACTATTGACAAAAGGTTCTTTGTTTGGAAGCGTGCAATGTGTCATGTACTCTGTGGAATGGCAAAAGCGGGGCTTACCACATATACATATTCTACTTTGGTTAGAAAATAAAATAAGACCAGATAAAATCGATAAAATTATCTGTGCCGAAATAATTTAACATTGTTAAGTCAAATATGATTCATGGTCCTTGCGGTACATTTGAAGCTCACATAAATGTTGAGTATTGTAGTTCTGTAAAGTCTATTAAATACATTTGTAAATATATTAACAAGGGCAGCTATCAAGCATCCATGACTCTTGAAGACCAACGTAATGAAATTAATATGTACACAGAGAAAAAAAAATTAAGAACAAATGGTCTTAATTTTTCAGACTTTTCGTTCTTATTTTTTTGGTATTAAAATAAGAACAGCGTTCTTAAAACATGTTCTTAATTTTGATTTTGTTCTTAAATTATGAACATACGTTCTTGATTTAAGAACCGTATGTTTATATTGGTCCATTATAAGAACATTGGTTCTTAATTTTGTACAAATAGAACGAAATTGGTTCTATTTGTACCAAATTAAGAACACTGTTCATAAAATGTGAACGCATTCGCCACCCGAAGCTGAGCCGAAGTTTCATTGGTTAACATTAAACTTAACTGCGAACGAAATTAGTTCGGCAACAGAGCAATAGCTAAGGCATTCGCGTGGTAATCGAGAGGTCTCAGGTTCGATTCTCGGCCACACGCATTGAAGTTTAATTATCGGTAAGAGTATACAAATGAATTTAATTTATATTTAAAATATTTCTCTAGCATATTAAAGCTATTAATTATTATTAACCATTAATAAAGCAGCTATATACAGTACAATACTTAAAATATCTCCCACCGTAGCCAAAATACGTTATATAATAACAATATTATAGTAGATTATATCTGTACTAGAATTATCCATGTTATCTCATGTTAAAAAAATTCAATTTATTTTTTAAAAGCAACAACTAATGCTATTTTAAATTCAAGCACCAATTGTTCCACCAATTAAGAACCAATGTTATCATATTCAGAACAATTTCGAGAACATTTTGTTCTTGAATCAAGATTTGCGTTCTTAAAAAATCCGTTCTTAATTTAAGAAAATCGTTCTTATATCAAGAAAATCCGTGCATGGCTGGGTTTCATAAACGGATGTTCTTGATTTTGCACTAGCGAGAACGGATTTTTTTTCTCTGTGTACAGAATGTTTTTATTTAAGACTTATACTACATTTTGTAAGAGGCCAACTTCATTTTTAAATTTAAAAACCGTTAATGGTATAGCATACGCATCATTTCAATTGGCGTGTAAAGCTCTAGGATTACTATAGCCGAAGCTGTCATATGTCAAAATCCTACAAAACTGAGAGATTTTTTTGCAATAATGTTAGTATTTTGTCAAATTTCAGATGCTCTTAAACTTTGGAATACTTATAAAGAGAGTTTCTCAGAAGATATTTTAAGAGCCTTTCATTTTTCACAACACAGAAATATTGATGAAATTAATGTGAATAATGTATTAAATAAATGTCTTATTTACATTGAAGGTATTGTACTGTCTATTGGTAGTCAAAACTTGACTTACTAGGACTTCCACTACCAATTAGATCCGAGGAATTTGATCCAAATATTGAATATCATAGAGAAACAAATTATGAAAATTGCGATAATTTTGTTGTTAATAATGAGCTACTCCTTACTGCTGAGCAAAAACAAGTATACGAAAAGATACTACATAGCGTTAAAGCAGAAGAGGGAGAAATAAATGCGTGCTTAAAGTCTTCAATTTTGTGGCCCAAAATACAGAAAGCACTTAAAAGGTGATAGCATAGCTGGTGAATTTGCAGAAATGCTTCTTAAAATAGGAAATGGATTATTTCCGACCCATGATGGCAAAATAACTTTACCATCGACTTTGTGTTGCGAAAAGTATTAAAGAACTAACTCTAAAAATATTTCCGGATATTTTAAATATCTCTAAAAAATCACTCGAATGGTTTTCAGAACGTGCTATTTTGACTGCGAGATATGAAAATGCATTGGAAATAAACGAGTTTTTATTAATATCATTTCAAAGTGAAGAAATGACATATAACTCTATTGATTCTGTGACTGAAATCGAAAATGCAGTTCATTACCCCGTCGAGTTTCTTAATTCATTAAATCCGGCTGGCCTGCCTCATCATAAATTAACTTTAAAGATTGGTTCACCAGTAATGTTGAAACCGCCAAAACTGTGCAATGGTACAATATTGCAAGTTAAAGTCCTTCATAAGAATGTGGTCGAAGCAATTAGCTCTACTGGCAATGGTATAGGGGAAACGGTTTTTTACCGAGAATTCCATTAATACCTTCTGATTCTGAATTGCCATTTCACAGGGAAAAACTCCTAAATTAGCCGGACTAGACTTAAGACACGATTGTTTTTCTCATGGCCAATTTTATGTAGCCTGCTCAACAGTCAGTTCACCAAAATGTTTATTTGTATTAGCACCTGACGGGAAAACAACCAATGTCGTTTATAAAGAAGCTCTTAAAAATTGTTAATAATTGCAAAATAAATTCAATAAGTGCATAAGGCCTACTGATTCTCTACCTCAATGGTGGCGTGGAAAAGATAAAATTAAATACTTTGCTTTAATATTTTGTGAAATATTTTCTAATTTATTTATTGTGTATCTATCTTCTATCGCTAAAATTTTTATAAACTATCCGCGCAGCGAAGTAAGCGGGCCACTTATTAGTCTATATATATAAAAGAGTTGGTCCTGATTGTCCGAATCGCCACAGCTTAAACGATAAGATCTAGAGGGCTGAAAATTGCACACAATATATCATGCAGGTTGAAAGTGAGTGAACATGTAGGGGGGCTTTGCACGCAGGATTTTGTAGCGTCATGGTAGGGTTGATCGTCGGTTTGAATAAAAACACTTGAGGTTACTATTATATCGGAAGTTTATTTTTTTGATTTTTCTACGCGTGACCTCTATTTGACACTTGTAACTTATGACTGACTACCGCCGCTTAAGCCTAGGCGCACTGCTGCTGCGCAGTTAGCAGGAACGCAGCTGTTTGGCACAAACAGTGAGCACTAAGAAGGGAATTTTTATTTGGACAACTCCTTCAAGTACCTCCCATACGATTTGGAGCACTTTTTACCCATTTAAAAAAACAAATTACAATTACAACAAGTACCCATTCCACTACTGTCGCCTGATTGTCGCACAAGCTGAGAGTTTGATCGCGAGCGAGAATAAAAAAACAAAACAAATGCGCAGCGACGCCTTCGCGGCGCACAAGCAAAGTCATAAAAACAAAGGTTCGTACACTTGCAAAAAAGAAACGATTTTCCGCTTCTTAATGAATAAGTGCATTCACAAATAAGTGAAGAATGCGTTTAAAAATTTAAATTTCATAATTTTATGTTCATGTTTCACTTCGCACAGTGCACATTCTTTTATTTTCAAATTTGTGTACCTTTGACAATTGATTTACGACCCAAGTAGCGTTTGTTGTTGATGTCAGTGTTGTTGTTGGGCCCGCACTGCTACTTTTTGTTGGTGTTATTGATTTAAAAAAAAAAAAACAACAACAACATAACAAAACTTGGTACGTCTAGAAAAATTTCCCACATCAAAATATGTTATGGGGGTGGATTCGCCAACTTGCTGCTTATATAATTTAGACAAAACGTAACACACTAACAATATTGATATATTATTGATATACAATTTCGAACAAGCAAAGGGCGTTCACATAAGCGCGCGTGTTGCTCTTATGATAATCAGATAATTTGAAATATCGCTCCGATCATGCTCCTTTGTTGTTGCTCAAGCTCGAGCGAATGAGAATGAGCGAATCTGAAAGCAAGTGAGAAGGCTTTAATCGAGAAATCCAGACTAAAAGATACCCTAAACTCGTGTATGAAAATGACTTGCACAAGTGAGTTTTTCTTGACTTCATTTTAATATAAAATATCCCCTGTGTTTCTTAACCGATTCGGATTATTAATTTTCATAAAAGTTATAAAGTTATCCATAGCTTTAACTCCTATTTTTACATTTTCTAAATTCGAGATTTTATATCGAAAACCAGAATAATTATCGATAGTTTGAAATAAACTTGATCTGCCTATGGCTTAGAAGAAGTTATGTTCCAATTTTGAAGTCTCTAGGTCTTACATACATACGGATGGAAGGAGGGACGGATGGACAGACAGACAGACAGACATGGCTATGTGGACTCGGCTATTGAAGCTGATTTATGGGGTCGGAGATGCTTCTTTCTGCCTGTTACATACTTTTGCACAAAATCATTATACCTTTTTTTTACTCATTTCAGTTACTGTTACTGTTTTTTGTCTATCGCTTTCGGCTTATCATAAGTCGCTGTATGCACGCACGAAATTGGTTTTCTATGTTTCGAAGCAATTGCAACAACAAAGGAGGACTAAGAGCAATGTGATGAGATCAATTCACATAACTGTAACTCTTTCAGCTCTCAGGGAGTTTTACAATTTTTTTGTAATGTGCCATTTGCGTATTGCTTCAATTCATCGTAAAAGTGCAACATGAACGGACATAATTATTGGGGTGCTTTGCCTGTGGTGGCCCCATTTCAGCAGAATCAGCTGTATATGCAGCCACAGCAGCAATAGTTTCAGCAACAGCAGCAACCATTTCAGCTACACCAGCAGCTCTACCAGCAGCAGCTACAACAGCAGTTTCAGCCGCAGCAGCAGCAGCAGTTTCAGCCACACCAGCAGCAGCAGTTGCTTCAGCCTCACCAACGGCAGCATCAGCGTCAGCCACAACAACAAAAGCATCGTCAGAAACAACAACAACAAATGAATTTAAAGCTGCGACATAACGTGAAAAAGCTGCACAGCCAAGTTTGCAAATTAAATAAATGTTTAAATATCATGATAAAAAAAAAAAAAAAAACAAATTGAATTGCAAAATAAAAATAAATTCGAAGCAATGAAATTAGAAATAAACAAATGGAAACGTTGCAGTTGGACGCAACCGACTTCGGCATAGTCGATAGCAGTATTAAAACCGGTAAGAACAGGCCTGACTGCAAAGGGGTACGAATGCGGCAGGGGTGTACGCTGCCAGCTATCTTCCTACCAAAGTTGGTCGCTCTAGCTCCACATCTCTGGAATATACACGCATTCCCGTTTTTGACGAAGCGTTGGGGCAGATGGGGGTGGCTAGGGCAGTATTGGTGGGCGTGGCATCCAAACTGTGATGCAGTTCTTGGGGGGTCGTCAGCAGCTATTTGGTGGCTCTACCTAAAAAACTGTGGGAGATATAGCCATTTCTGATATCAATATGCGTGGGGGGGGCTGGGGGCGGAATGGGTGGGCGTGCTCCAAAATTTTGATGCAGTTCTTTGGGGGTCGTTAGCAGCTATCTGCTCACCAAATTTGGTCGTTCGAGCTGTAAAGATGTGCGAAATATGTGGATTAATCGGCTTTGAGTTATCGAATTTATCGATTTGCCAGCCCCCCAGTTATCGTAGAGCCCCCATCTTGACACTATAATTTACTATCCCTTAGATTAAGAGAAATGAAATGTTTCTAGTCTCTAGCTTGAAGGGTGTGGAAAAAACTTGCAACCATACGGACGGACAGATGGACAGACACCATGACGGACATTGCACAAAACCAATATACTCTTTACCTTCGAAATCGAGTATAACAAATAAGAAGGCAATAGTCGGGAGAGCCCGAATATAAAATACTCTGAACCCAGTTGCAAAAAATATAATACATTTAGGGCCAGTTTCTCAATGTCTGGTTAGCTAAACTAACAGATAGTTAGCTTGACTAACTGATGGTTAGTCAAAATTGAGTTTCTCAATGTCTGGTTAGGGTTGTTCGTGATTAAAACTAACATGAGGCCTGAGTGCCGGCTAAAATTTGTTCTCTCGTTAAGTGTTGATATAAATATCGATGAAATCATCGTTAGGCAAACAGCTGACATTGTTTACATTTTATTATTCATGCAAAATGGCATCGCATCAAAGAATTTTTTACATCCACGCAATGTGGCCGCTTCTTGTTCTCAACTGAGCTCATTAAACTTGTTTGTTTACTCATTTCCATTTTTATACTCGATACCGAAGGTAAAGAGTATATTGGTTTTGTGCAATGTCCGTCATGGTGTCTGTCCGTCTGTCCGTCCGTCCGTCTGTCCGTCTGTCCGTCCGTATGTGTGCAAGTTTTTTCCACACCCTTCAAGCTAGGGACTTGAAACTTTCCAATTCTCTTTTTCTATGGGATAGTAAATTAAAGTGTCAAGATGGGGGTTCTACGATAACTGGGGGGCTCGCAAATCGATAAATTCGATAACTCAAAACCGATAAATCCACATATTTCGCACACCCTGACAGCTAGAACTACCAAATTTGGTGAGAAGATAGCTACTAGCAACCCCCAAAAAACTGCATCAAAAATTTTGGAGCCCCGCCTACCCATTCCGCCCCCAGCCACCGCGCATTTTAAAGTCAAAAAAGCCTATATCTCCCACAGTTTTTGAGCTATAGCCACCAAATTTGGAGCCAAGATAGGTGATGATGACTCCCAAAAACTGCATCCAAAGTTTGGATGCCACGCCCACCATACCGCAAGAGCCACCCCCATCTGCCCCAACGCTTCGTCAAAAACGGGAATGCGTGTATCTTCCAGAGTAGTGGAGCTAGAGCCACCAAATTTGGTAGGAAGATAGCTGGCAACAACCCCAAAAGAATTGCATCAAAGTTTTGGAGCCACGCCCACCCATTCCGCCCCCAGCTCCCCCGCATTTTAAGTCCAAAAAGCCTATATCTCCCACAGTTTTTGAGCTATAGCCACCAAATTTGGTGCCAAGATAGGTGATGATGACCCCCCAAAAACTGCATACAAAGTTTTGATGCCACGCCCACCAATACCGCACTAGCCACCCCCATCTGGCCCAACGCTTCGTCAAAAACGGGAATGCGTGTATCTTCCAGAGTAGTGGAGCTAGAGCATCCAAATTTGGTGGGAAGATAGCTGGTAACGACCCCCAAAAATCTGCATCAAAGTTTTGGAGCCACACCCACCCATTTCGCCCCCCCTTCCCCTTTTTTTTACTATTTTCGAGCTAGAGTCACCAAATTTGGTATGAAAATAGCAATTGACATTTCACAAAGATCTGCATCAAAAATTTGGATGCCACGCCCACCCATACCGCTCCCAGCCCCCCTTTCCCCACATTTAACAATTTTCGAGCTAGAGTCACCAAATTTGGTATGAAGATAGCAATTGACATTCCACAAAGATATGCATCAAAAATTTGGATGCCACGCCCAGCCATACAGCCCCCAGCCCCCCTTTCCACACTCTTTACAACCTTCGAGCTGGAGTCACCAAATTTGGTATGAAGATAGCAATTGACATTCCACACAGATCTGCATCAAAACTTTGGATGCCACGCCCACCCATACCGCCCCAGCCCCCCTTTCCCCACATTTAACAATTTTCGAGCTAGAGTCACCAAATTTGGTATGAAGATAGCAATTGACATTCCACAAAGATCTGCATCAAAAATTTGGATGCCACGCCCACCCATACCGCCCCCAGCCCCCCTTTCCCCACATTTAACAATTTCGAGTTAGAGTCACCAAATTTGGTATGAAGATAGCAATTGACATTCCACAAAGATCTGCATCAAAAATTTGGATGCCACGCCCACCCATACCGCCCCCAGCCCCCCTTTCCCCACATTTAACAATTTTCGAGCTAGAGTCACCAAATATGGTATGAAGATAGCAATTGACATTTCGCAAAGATCTGCAGTAAAATTTGGATGCCACACCCAATCATACCGCCCCCAGCCCCCCTTTCAACAGCTCTTACAAACTTTCAGCTAGAGTCACCAAATTTGGAAGGAAGATTGTTGGTGGCATCCCTATCTGCATCGGAGAATCTTTAAGGCAGCGTACACCCTTGTCCCATCCGTACCCCTTTGCAATCAGGCCTCTTTTTACCTGTTTTAATACTGGTATCGAGTATACCGCAGTCGGTTGCGTCCGACTGCAACGTTTCCACTGGTTTAATTCTTATTTTTGAGTTGAAAGAAGAATTTGGCAGTCACAAAACAATAAATACCAAACAAGACATCTGTTTTGCTCGAAAAGGGTGGCAGCACCATCAATGCGATAGTATCATATCGATTTAACTTAACTATACATTGAGAAAACCAAATTGGCTTAACGCTAGCGTTAAATTAACTGGTCGTTAGCTAATTCTTACTTTAACCAGACATTGAGAAACTGGCCCTTATAAAAGACTTTGAAATACTGACTTAACTTCAGTCGATTAAATTCGAAATCTCCGGTGTTTCTTAACCGATTTGGACGAAAGAAAATAAACGTGTTCAGCAGTAGGGAACTGCCGGTTCTAACTCAAAGGGATGTCGACAATTTATGACTTGTTTTTGACAGTTTAATTACCCCCCAATAATGTTATGACCCTTTTTTCGACCCTTTTTCTTTTGACACTTTTCTGTTGACCCCCTACAATATTATTATTTATGACCTTTTTTCCCATGATCGTGTCACCCCTTTGATTAGACTAGGGTGGAGAACAATGGATTTACATTCCTAGGCTACCACTTTATCAGCAGCATCTGTGAGAATCAGTGATCATAGGATTTGGAGACAAGTGCGCGCCTGTTAAACCTGCGTTGCATTATACACCTGCAAGCAAGCCACAATCATAGATGGCATTCTTAAGGACAATGACATCAAGATTCTTGCGAAGCATGATCAGAGGATATGGAGTCGAGAGGGCGCGTATTTGACGTGCGTTGCATTGTAAACCTGTTTATGGTCATGAGGTGCAGTGTGCAAAGGAAGAAGGGATAGAGAATAGAGAAAAGCGAGCGCTTGTGTAACGTGCGTTGCATTGTTAACCTGAAAGCAATAATGAATGAATGTTTATGGTCATGAGTAGTAGTGATCGAGGGATATGGAGTCGAGAGGGCGCGTCTTTGACGTTCGTTGCATTGTAAACCTGTTTATGGTCATGAGGTGCAGTGTGCAAACGAAGAAAGGATAGAGAATAGAGAAAAGCGAGCGCTTGTTCGATGTACGTTGCATTGCTATGGTCAACAGCAACAACAACTACAACCTTCGTGTGGGGCTCTTTGAACAAGGGATGGAAATTTTCTTACGCAGTAGCAGCAGCAGCAAGGTCAATACGTTGAGCTTTATGGTTGTGATAATGACAGGATCAGTTTAAATTCAACTAATGAGTGTTAGAGTCAAGTATGCTACTGGTTTTAAATGCATTGCTCTGCACACGTACATTGTTATTGTCAACAGCAACAACAACAACCTTCGTGAGGGGTAGGTAGGTAGGTAGGGGCAGCAGCAGCAGCAGCAAGATCAACACATTGTTTTTAAACAAGAGTATTGATACTTGTACAATTTGACTATAAAGAGTTAGAAGGAGAAGGTGTAAAAGGGGGAGAGTTAGAGTGAGAAGGTGTAAGAGGGGGAAAGGATAGAGTGGGAAAGTGTTAGAGGGAGAACGTGTTAGAGGATTTAAGAGTTAGAGGGGGAAAGTGTTAGAAAGAGACTGTGTGTAAGAAGGGGAAAGATTTAGAAAGGGAAAGTGTTAGAGGGAGGAAGACTTAGAGACAAGTTAGTGCATGCTTGAAGTGCGCTAGTCAAAGGTCAAGTACATTAGTTGGCTAATGTGTTATAGGTATCACCGTTCGTGAGGATCAGCGAGCAAAGTACATTGCCTATGAAACTTTTAAGTGCTAGATTCAAGTGTGCAAAGGTTTCTTAGCTACAAGCTAGTAGATAAGAGAGAGAGAGAGAGAGCCAACTGTGCGCAGGTTTCTTAGCTACGAATAAGTATATAAGAGAGAGTCGAGAGGGAACCTGTTTGACGTGCGTTGCCTTCCACACCTGCAAACAAAACATAAGCAATGAATGTTTATGGTTGTGAAAACCAGTGATCAAAGGAAAAAAGGCCGCATTGTTATGATCAAAAGCAACACCAACAACAACAAGAACAACAACATTCGTAAGTGTTATGTAAGCAAGGGATGGGATCGCAGCAGAAGCAGCAAGATCAATAAATTTTTTTAAACAAGTGTATTGAAGTTGTAAGAGGAGGAAAGTGTTAGAGGGAGAAAGAGAGAGTTGGTATTAGAGAGAGTAAGTGTTAGAGGGGGAAAGTGTTATAGGGGAAAGTGATCCTGCTTGTATTATTATATTAAACACGCTCCCTTATGCGATTCTATACACGAGCGTCTATGAAATTCAGGTGGTATGATAATTGATTGTCCCTCCTTCTAACACACACCCAACTTGTTCGCTACTTACGTTTCTAACCTTTATTTGCATATATCTGTTTTGATTATTGCACTGACTTCTGTTAGTGTTATAGAGCTAATTGGTATACATTTTTAATAAAACCATGAAATTTTTTTAAATTGGTGTACTTTGTTAATAAACTATTAAATTATATTTTCTTATGGGTATGTTTTTAATTTAATTTAATTTTTTTTATTTTTTTTTTTTAGATTTTTGCAGTATGTTAAATTTGAGATTTATATTGAGCTTGTTCCGTTGAGGGATTTAGCAAAAACAAACACCGAACATTTAGATTAATGACATATAGTTATAGCCGTTAGAACACACAAGTCATACTCCGTGATTTTATTTCGGCTTTATAAAAAGATTTTTTTAAGTCAATATTATAAGCCTAAGTTTTAGTACTCACTATATACATATCTAAAAATGCTTTTATGTATGTCATTATTTTGAAAGCATAAATAAGTTCGTGTAGGTGGTATAATAAATCATGTTTTAACAAAATAATTTTGATCTTAATATTTATACTTCATCGTGTATTGAGATTATTATTATTATTATTTTATTCCCCATATATTGGATTCCGTTCTATCTCAGTAATATATTATTTTGCTTTTACAATCTATAAATTCTTTAAGGTAATCTTTTAGGCTTATCAAATAATCTTTTCCTTAACTTTCCCTCTGCTCGCTACAAGATTTTCATCAAATGACACTTTTCATATTTAAGATATCCGCCAAAATATTTCTTATACTCAACTAAAATTATTTCATCAAACTCACATATCAAATCAATTTCTAAAATAAAGAAAATGAAAACAGTAAGATGTTAGCAGCTTGATTGTTTTTTTTTTTTATATACGGGTTTTACTATACTCTTTCCCAGTATGCTATAAAAATACGATAAAAATGTATAAAGAATGTGTTTTGTACTCATTTACTGACTTCAAAAATTCTTCTATTGATGTTGTCTGATACCCTATCTTAATTTGTGTTATAGTAAATCGTTTTCTTCAACTTAGTATTGTTCTGATTTTTAAACATTTTATGTTATGTAGTTAGCTATTTTGACTAGGCTTTACGCTTAAAACGAGATAAACTGTATTATTGTCCTTAAGTAGTTAACTTAAATTTAACAGGGAAATCGATCGGAAATTGATTTTTCACTTTATAATTGATTGCTTTAATATATTTTAACTGTCAACCTAGATACCTTTCTACTTTTTTAGTGATTATGTTAGATTTTTATGTTTCCAAACTCATTGCTTGAACTTACAAAATTTCGTTACTAATTTCTTATAATTGATGGATAGTAATATTTTATTTCATTATTCTCCCCATTTTTCTTGCATTTAATAAAGAAGTGCATTGAACTAGCTTAACAGTTCGAGATATGAGTCTTACACTGTTTCGAAAAGTATGAATACGTTAGGTGTTTCAATTTTGACTGTGATAGTTGCAGTTTTGTTACATCTCACTTCCATTTTTTTTTCTTGTTTTTATTTTTATTTATTCATTTATTATTTTGTAGGTGCTTTATTACTTTTAATGAGATCAAAACCTTTTTGTTCTAGATGCCATGTCATTAGGGCGTATTTATTAATTTAATTATTATAATTATTTCTTAAGGAGACTTATTTTCTTTAGTGCTCAAAACTTATTGTCGCTAAAGGATTTATTTTTTCTTGATCTGAGTTATTTATTTAATTCATCAAACCATTGTATTGCGTTTTATTCTTCTTGAACCTTTGCATTAATCTTGAATTTGGATGGCAAAATAAGGTTGTGATGTAATAAAGCTCGAGATGACTTAAAAGTCGGTATTTTGCAAAACGGGCGGTAAAGTACTTAAAATTTTTAATTGTAGTGTGTTTTTAAAATAATGCGCGTTTACTATCACCGGATTTTTTTATACCCACTAAATATTGGTATATTAAGTTTTTTTTTTTTTTTTCTTAATCCTTTGTGTTAGTCGTTTTATACACCCTAGCTCTTGATCCAGTTTTTTGATTTTAGATTAGGGTCTGATATTATTATATACTGTTTGTGGAGGAGGCTCTATATTATGATTCTTGTGGGTTATAATTCGTACATTGAAAGAGCGAGATAAAGTTGTTCTTGTTTGGGTCCACAATCTACTTTAGTAAGAGAATTGTATGTAACAAAATATTATTGGTCATCTTTGCGTTTTAGGTAACGGTACTTTTTTTCTGAGAATGCTGTTTGTTTTGGTGATCTCTTGTTATGTATAGCAACTATTATTCCTCATTCTCTTCATATTCGGTTTACCGTTTGCTCAAAAAGTAAGCGTGCCTATTGGTTTGGTAATAAAGAATATATGTGACGTTTGCATTTCGCTCCCGGACTTTGCTCAATATCGGTTTAAAAATGTATAATTGGAAGAATTTTGTTTTAAATTGAAACGTGAGTATACGTATATGCTATAATTGCGTTAGCTAACATTTTTGTGTATTAGGGAGTACAAAATGCCTTGTGGAAATAGCCTTTCGGAGTATTAGCAAGGATTGGTGATTGGAATGCATGAAAGCGGTTCTTAAAACATAGAAATCGCAAGGAAACTCAATCGTCATAAGAATACAATATGCAATTTCCTAAAAAATCCAAATGGATATGGCACAACACCACGCAGTGGACGGAAAACCGTTATTAACACCCGGTGCAAACGTCATGCAGCCGTGGATTCAATGAGCAGTGGACAAATTATGGCTCAATTGGACTAAATATAACAAGAAGTAGGATTATTCAAATAATCCATGAAAATCCGAGCCTCAAACATGCCACTATGGTACCTAAACTGGGCTTTTACCTCGCCACATTAAGGCACGCATGGAGTTTGCACACAGGTACCAATTCTAGGACGAAGAATGGCGTATTGTTATATTCAGTGACGAGATGAAGTTTAATTTGGACGACCTGACAGCTGTAAGAAGTTTGGCGAGATATGCGACAGGATCGACGCACCTGCTATAAGCGTAGTCATGGTGGTGGAACGGTGATGGTGTGGGCAGCGTTTTGCTTTAAAGGAAAGGGTCCAATGTGCTTTATATAAACCAAAATGATGCCAAACTGTATGTGGAATTATTGGATGACGAGTTGGTGGAGCGGTAGTCAGCTTACGGCGATGAGTGGACCTTTCAACAGGATACAGTGCCAATACGCAGTGCAAATCTGACCACCGAGTTTTTCAATGTGAGAAATATTCCAGTTTTAAAGTGGCCAGCAATGAGTGCGGACCTCAATCCCATTGAGGATCTCTGGGGTATTCTATCCTCTGCTGTGTTCCAAAATTGTCGCCAGTTTGAGACAGCAAAACAGCTCAAATTGGCAATTGAGCAAGAATGGTCAAAAATTGACCTATCTCACCTACAATCTTTGGTTAGTTCCATGCCGTTTTGGCTAAGCTCAGTTATTATAAAAAATGGCAAGTCAATTGAATATTAGCCTTACTAAATAAAATTGAATTTCGTTAATTTAAGTTAATTAAACTATTAATTTGAGCCATATATAAAGAGTCACATATAATTTTTATAATGAAGTAAAAGTTTAATTTAAGTTTTTTCTGCCTTAAGTTAAGATTTCTTAAACTTTTTTCACTTTTTTTGTTTTCTATTACCATAAGCAATAAAACTGCATACCTAAAATTTTCGACGTACACATGTCCATTTCTAATTTAACAAAAATATGCGTCACATATAATTCTTTTACTGAGGTATTTTCTTGGTTCATTTTTCTTGGCATATTATACGGCAGGGAGTAAGATTTAAAAGTAGTATGTCATTCCATTCTAGTAATATTTGTATATTGTTTTTATTATTTTGTCATTTAATTTTTGATTTTATTCGCTTATGTTATTTGACTTTATATATTGCCTTTAAATTTAAGGGTTTTGCCTCTCAATTTTTGTGCTGCATAAACGAAAGCATGCTTGATCCCAGATATGTTTATTCTTAATCAACACCGTAGGCTTCCTAGATCTATATGTCTGTATCTATATTTTATCAGCTTTTAGGTATTGAGATTAAGTTTTGCTCAGAATCTTATCGCTGACTTAAACACATGAGTGTCATCATCAGCATCAGATCATTTCGTTTCAAAGAGTTTACTATTTGACGCTTTTAAGAACAATTTGCTTGCCTGAGCTTGGTAGGTTATACAGTTAAAACAATTAGTGGAAAGACGGAACTGTCTATCGAATTTCTTCAACATATTAGTTGGTTCTTCCCTATCGCTTTTTATCACGCACTTGAGATCATAACAGTACTTAATGGAATGTGCTCTATGTTCCTCATTGTTTGTTGTTTGTTTATTTATTTCTTTGCATCTCATAAAGTAGTTTTCCCTTATGTTTCTTTATTTTGCGCTCCACTTCTATACTTACTTTAATAAGTTATCATATGTTTCCTACAATTTATATTCAATCGCCCTTTAATTGACAAAAACTGGGCTGTTAAAAACGGAAGGCAATTAATCTATAAAACTGATGGAACGGAACAGTTGTGATTAGTTTTCATTTAAAAATAAAAGTAGGCTGTTATACGGTAGATAAAATATTACTTATATTAAATTAAAATTTGAATTGATTTTCACATTTAGGTAACATCAGTTCAACTCCCTCAACAACCGATAGTGAGCTTTCGTTTACAGACGGTAAAGTAAGCGGGGATGCCGCTATATCGTTTCTCATAATCACAATTTAGCTGCCCGACGATGAAAATTAGTTCCCTTACGATTTGAGTACTGTCACTGTTTACAGCAGCCTGGCGTTCTAAAAAGACTCAATCGGTCACCATCATCATTTGACATGATCCACATGAAATGTGTTGGCTTTACTGCCAAAACCAGGGACTGCTTGATTGCAGACACAGGCCTTAAATGGTATTGTGAGCTCTATAGGGAGGTGGTTAAAGAGTCTTCTAAATTCATGAGACAGACTCATTAAGGCTTCAAAGCTATGCATATTGCATTTAATGCACTGCAAAACGCTGTACAGAGCTTGAGTCTAATTTCAAAAATGGCAAGGTTATGACTGAATCTCCGAAGCGTAAAAAGACTTCGGGTCCTAATCCACCTATTGTCCCACCTATCATCCCCACAAAGCCCCTTCTGGTGCCCAGCATTAATCAACCTACGGCCAGCCCATTAATGTTATTTAATTCGCCGTCAAGAACCATTACTAATAACCTTTCTTCTGATCCTATGCATGAAATCGGCTCAACTGCCTGTGCGCCTATTAATCCCAATGCAGGTACAACTGGGGCTCTCAAGCCTCTTGTTGTTGTGCCATTTAACAAATTTATATTTGTGTCCAGGCTGGCATCCGATACTTCATCGGATGATGTTTCAGCTTACGTTAAAAGTAAAATTGATTCTCCTCTTATTACTGTTGAGAAGTTTAAATTTAAACACGCCCGAAGTATATCTTCTTTCAAGTTAAGCGTGCCGCCTGAACTCTTTTCGACAATTTGTTCAGAAAAATTCTGGCCGCAGCAGTTAGTTGTAAAGGAGTATGTGAATAGGCGAAGTAATAATAATAAGGGCATTAGGATTAGTAGTGCACAGCCTGTTAGCCGCCCAGTTGCCTCCACCTCGGTTGCAAAAAACTAACAAAACAACTTAGTTTGGCCTATCAAAACGTTAGAGGCCTTAACACTAAACTTTCTTAATTATATGTTAACAGCTTATCATTTGATTCACATATAGTAGCACTCACGGAAACCTGGTTAAAACCCGATATTTCTGATTATTCCGTTTTTCCTTCAAAATATAGCTTGTACAGATGCGATCGCACCTCCTGCGAGGGGGGTGGTGTTCTCATTGCGGTTGACTCTTGTTTTTCCTCTGAACAGATTCATTCTCATGATCTTCTGGACATATAGTTTTTATGTGTTAAAATATTACTAAACGGCCGTTCACTTTATGTTACTTGTTCTTATATTACTCCTCATTCTGATACTAACATTTACTCATCCCATCTTAGTGTCATGCAACTTGTTTCGTCATTGTTGACAGATATGGATAATCTGATAGTGGTGGTGATTTTAATCTGCCACATGTTGTATGGTCTGCGAATGACACATCTTCGGCGATATTACCAGTCACTTCTGATGATTTTATCGATGGCCTACTGGAGTTAGGCCTATCGCAAGTTAAACAGGGTGCATAACTGTAGTGGTAGAATGTGGACTTGATATTTGTTTCGGACTCAGATTGCAGTAATGCTTGTAGAATACCCCCTCTAGTGCTTCCGGAACACACCTACCATCCAACCTTAGAACTATCCATCGAAATTTTTAACCCTAGTGCAGTATCTTATATTACTTTAAAAAACCGTTGCTTTCGTAAAACTAACTTTACTAAATTAAATTATCTTCTTCAACATACTAATTGGTCTCGTCTTTATTCTTGTAGTGATACAGAAACTGCCATTGCCATATTTATAGAACTTTGAAATCGCTTTTGGATATTTGCGTTCCCCTCACTTATTCTTCAAGTGTTAATAAGCCACCTTGATTTACGAGGGAACTATCGAAATTGAAAAACGCGAAGACAAAATCTTATAAAAATTTAAAAAATCGGGAACCACTTTAGATTTATCTCTTATTTAATAGCATAATCTAGTTTTCTTTCTGTTAACACATCTTGTTATAATAATTATCTTAATCGTTGTAGACTAAACTTTTCACGTGACCCTAAACATTTTTATAAATTTGTTAACTCTAAACGTACGTCTCTTGCTTGCCGTCCTCAGTATACCTTGATAATACAAAAGCAAGTTCTGATCAGGCAGTAGCCGATCTATTTGCTGAGTATTTTCAATCAGTATACTCATCGAATATGTATAGTAGTAGTAATTCCTATCCTTTTCAAGTTCAATCGTCTAATTGCATATATATCCCAGTTCTTCATTCGCTTGCATCGCAACGGACGTGTTTTTTTTATGCGCTTCGCTTTTTTACTATTGTGCGTTTTATTTCTGCTATTAATTTCGCGTCTTTGTGTAAACTAATAGTTTTGTGACTTTGTGTTTTGCCGGTTTGCCTAAACCCAAAGTGGACAGTAAATTAACAATTTAATTTGCATTTGTTTTAAAGTGATTCCAAACACAACAACAAACTGCAGTCCAGCATACTGAAAAATTTGCTCAACTTGCTGCCGCCTACTTTTGTTTTGTTTTTACGCTCAATCTCTCTCTCTCTTTTTTCAAGCGCTTCGCTCCCAGTGCATTAAACCGTTTCTTGATCGTTTACTTTAACGCGCTCTTTTGTGTTGGTGTTGGTCGCGGTCAAACTCTTCTCCGTTGCTTGTTGCTTTCGGTGGTCGCGCTCGCGCCGTTTTGTTTGTGAAGCTGTGAAGTAAGTTTTGTTTGTAGCTTTACTATTTGCACTTTAGGGTGGACCTGTATTTTAATCATAACAATTTTCTGCAGCGATATTTTTTTTATTTTTATTGTACTTTTCTTTCTTTTAATAAATTAATAAAAATGTCTGTCTGCTGCTATGCGAATTGTCAAGTCCGCGCAAACTCAAAAATGGGTTTGTCTGCTGCTGGATGTGCACAAATGTTGCTCATGAGCAATGTGCCGGCATTAATGGCCGTGTCTCAGACCTCATGAAGGTTACTAATTTAGAGTGGCCGTGTTGGTCATGTTTGGAGAAAAAAAAAGACATTGCAAGCTTTATAGATACTCAACTTGGCTTAGAGGGGGTTTACTGCCAGTTGAATAAACTGTGTGAAAAGTTCTCATCGGTTCAAAGAACCTTAACGAGAAAAATCTCGTAATGGATTCTCCAAAGCGTAAAAAGGCCAACGTTGGGCAGTTATCGGGCTCTGTGATGTCGGAAAATACTCCAAACGCTCCGATACCGCAGGGTAAAGTAAATAAAGTAAATAAAAATCTTCATGTCCCTCCAACTAAAATTATCGAGAACTTAGATGATATACTCCCATGGATATTGTGTTATCTGATCCCGATCCTTCGGTTTCTTTGGTGGTTAGTAGTGTTGATGTTAATCAACAAAAAACCCTATCAAACTTAAAGAGCCAAATATTCAGTTATCCGAGACTGAGTCTTCCAAAACTAGCCTCAGTGGAGGATATAATTAAAAAATTTGTTGCTGTTCCACCTAAAAAACAAATATTTGTTTCAAGGCTTCCCCCTGATTTAACATCACATGATGTCAAGGTCTATATAAAGGCCAAATCGAATGCCAATTTCACGGTGGAGAAATTCAAATTTGCTTATGATCGAAACATTTCGTCAAGTCGTTTGCCTTACCCTTATCAGGTTAATGGCTCGAATCGCATCTTTGGACTGAAAATCACTGAAAACTCACTTTTAAATAATCTTCATGTTTTGAAACCTATATTTTACCCAGGACCTGACGGAGTGCCAAGCTGTGTGCTTAGACACTGCGCTCATGGTATTTTCAAGCCGTTGCTTAAAGTGTTTAACTTGTCCCTGGAGTTAGGCTCCTTTCCAAAAATTTGGAGAGGGTCATTTATTATTCCTCTCCATAAAAAAGGAAACATATGTAATGTTCAAAATTATAGGGGTATCTCCAAGTTGTCTGCTATTCCTAAGATTTTTGAAAAATTAATAACCTCCCATCTTCAACACCAATGCAAATCTATTATATCACCGTGCCAGCACGGATTTATGAAACAAAGATCTACTACCACTAATTTGTTAGAATTTACTTCATTTGTTATCAAGGGTTTTCAGGACAAATTGCTGACTGATGTTATTTATACTGATTTTACTGATGATGTAAAATTATGCACGTCGGCTGCAACTCCCCGTGCTGCTCAACAGCTTCAAAGAGATTTACAACTTTCAAATGTGGTGTAAAGTAAATTTTTTAAACCTTAATTGCAGTAAATGTAAAGTAATGTCATTTTTTAGATATTGCCCTTTTTAATATATATTTTCTTGACAACAAACCACTAGACAGAATTGAATGGGTTGACGATTTGGGCATCGTTATGGACCCAAAGCTTAAGTTTGACAAGCATATTTCTTCAATTTCCAATCGAGCATCCGGTGTCTTGGGGTTCATTAAGCGCTGGTCGAAGGAGTTTAACGATCCCTACTTAACATAAACTCTGTATACTTCTCTTGTACGACCGATTCTGGAATATGGATCTTGTATATGGTTTCCGAAATACGAAATTCATCAGAATAAAATAGAATCGGTACAAAAACAATTTCTGCTCTTCGCACTTAGAGGTCTTAACTGGGACACTAACAATAATTTGCCGTCTTATCGTAGTAGACTTTTACTAATAGATCTTCCTTCTCTGAGTGATCGTAGAATAATGCTTTCATTTTCCTTTTTTCACAAATTAATTAATGGTGAAATTGATTCTTCTGAATTAATTACCAAATTAACTTTGCTGTTCCTATTAGAAATACTAGAAATTTTGTACCTATATCTCTCCAAACTTGTAATTCTAATTATGCTCTTAATAACCCTTTTCGTATTCTGTGTTCTATTTATAACGATCTTTCCCACTTAATACACAGTGCCACTCCTACTTGCTCTTTTAAAAAGTTAGTTTTGTGTCATTTGTCTACATGTTCGCGATCATCGTAACCGCACGATAAGCGGAGCGCCCCTCGGTCGGATGGGCGGGAGGTGGGTCGCTTTGTGCGTGGGTCCGCGCGTTAACAAGCCGGTGCTTGGTATCTTTGGGCCACTTGACTGTACTGTTCGTTAGTACATCTACGTCCAATAATAATAACTGAGTGTACGCTTCTAAGTGACCTTAACTCTATCAAACCAGGCTATCTGCCTGGTCCTGATGGAGTGCCAGGTTGTATTCTTAGATACTTTGCGGATTCACTTTGTAAACCATCACATAAATTATTTAACTTGTCGGTTGACTCAACAGTGTTTCCTGCTATATGGAAGGAATCTTTTATCATTCCACTCCATAAAAATTCTTCTAAGTCTAACGTTAAAAATTATAGGGCCATATCCAAGTTGTCCGCCACTCTTAAGGTCTTTGAAAAAAATTATATGTTCTCAACTTCAACACACATGTAGTTCAATTATATCGCCTTATCAACACGGTTTTGTTAGGCGTAGATCTTCTACAACTAACCTTCTTGAATTCACTTCGCTTGTTATCAAAGGGTTCCAGGAAAAAATGCAAACTGACGTTGTTTACACCGATTTTAGTAAGGCATTTGATTCTGTTAGTCATTCTCTGTCGCTTCAAAAATTAAATATTATTGGATTTCCATCAAAACTTTTATTGTGGCTTTCGGAGTACTTGTGTGGTCGAACACAAGAAGGAGTTTTTAAATCGTCGGTATCTAAACCTATTTTTTTTACCTCTGGTGTTCCCCAGGGTAGTCACCTTTGACCTTTGCATTTAATCTGTTTATTAACGACCTTCCAGCTGTATTACTAACTCCTATATATATATATATGTTTGCTGATGACGTGAAGCTATGTTTCACATATAATGACGCTTCCCTGTGTAATTTACTACAGTCGGATTTGGGTGCATTGTCGGCCTGGTGTCGTTTTAACTTGCTCAATTTAAATTCTTCTAAATGTAAAGTCATGTCTTTTTGTAGAAGTACCCCTCCTACTGCTCACTACTTGCTTGATGCTTCACCACTTGACCGCGTGTTTGAAATTAAAGATTTAGGCATTATTCTTGATCCTAAATAAAAGTTTGACGCTCATATTCGTATATGGTCAATAAGGCCATAATGTCCTTGGCTTCATCAAGCGGTGGTCGAAAGAGTTTAATGATCCGTACACCACTAAAACGCTTTATACATCCCTAGTTCGTCCCATCCTGGAGTATGGATCTTGTGTGTGGTCTCCACAATACTCGATTCACCAGGATAGAATTGAATCTGCGCAGAAGAAACTTCTTTAATTTGCCCTTAAAAGCTTTAACTGGGTTCCTGGAGTTGAATTACCCCCGTATTCAAATAGACTCCTTTTGATAAACCTTCCCTCCCTGTTAAACCGTAGAACTTTGCATGGAGTATTATTTATTACTAACTTGCTTTATGGTGAAATCGACTCATCAGTTCTTTTGAGTCGAATTAAATGTAATGTCCCAATTAGATCTTCACGTAACTTTTTACCCCTTAGCCTTGATCGTTGCTTCAGCAACTATTAATTCAGAACCATTTCGTGTTATATGTTCCGACTATAACAAACTTTATTCTCTTGTCTCCTTGGAGGCCTCAACTCTAGTACTAACAAGTAAGAAGGCTCTAGTCGAGAGAGCCCGACTAGAAGATACCCTGAACCCAGTTGCAATAAATATATTTAATTTATATAAGACTTTGGTATACTGGCTAAGCTTCCATCGATTAAGTTCAATATCTCCGGTGTTTCTCAGCCGATTTGGACGAAATTTTCAGAAAAGTTCTATCATTATCCATTACTTCAACCCTCATTTTTAGATTTTCCAAATTTGATATTTTATTGTTATCGATATTATGTGTATATCGGAAACCAGAATAGTAATCGGTAATTTGAAGCAAACTTGTTCTGCTCATGGTATAGGAGAACTTAAATACAAAATCAGAAGTCTCTAGCTCTTGTAGTCTCTGAGATCCACGCGTTCATACAGACGGACAGACGGACAGACAGACGGACAGACGGACATGGCTATATCGTCTCGGCTGTTGATGCTGATCAAGAATATATATACTTTATAGGGTCGGAGATGCTTCCTTCTGCCTGTTACATACTTTTGCACAAAACCATTATACCCTTATTTACCCATTTTATGGGTTAAGGGTATAAAAATTTATAATGTATTCGGAGGAAATTTGATCGAACAATGTAACACCCAAAATATTTATTATGGTTTACATTTAATCGTGAAGTCATAGTCGAGCCTACTACGTACTACACATTTTTCCATGAGTTGTTCCCATCTAAAACCCCAATCAATTTATCCGCTATTTTTATACCCTTAACTCATAAAATGTTTAGATAAGGGTATAATGGTTATGTGAAAAAGTATGTAACAGGCAGAAGGAAGCATTCGACCCTATAAAGTATATATATTCTTGATCAGCATCAATAGCCGAGTCGATTTAGCCATGTCCATCTGTCTGTCTGTCCGTCTGTCTGTCCGTCTGTCCGTCTGTATGAACGCGTGGATCACAGAGACTACAAGAGCTACAGAGTTCAGATTTTGTATATAAGTTTTCCTATACCATGAGCAGAACAAGTTTGCTTCAAATTATCGATAACTATTCTGGTTTCCGATATACACATGGTATCGATAACAAAAAATATCGAATTTGGAAAATGTAAAAATGAGGGTTGAAAAAATGGGTAACGATAAAACTTTTCTGAAAATTTCGTCCAAATCCGTTGAGAAACACCAGAGATATTAAACTTAATCGATGGAAGCTAAGCCAGTATACCAAAGTCTTATATAAATTAAATATATTTATTGCAACTGGGTTCAGGGTATCTTCTAGTCGGGCTCTCCCGACTAGAGCCTTCTTACTTGTTTCATTTTTCTTTTTCTAGAAAATGCCTTTAAGTTTGGTAGCCTCACAATCATTCAATATGTATGTTATAGGGATTTTATATTGTATTTCTATTATTGTAAATTTTAAGTTTTCCGGTTTGGTGAGTAGCCCTTCTCATTTAAGTATTATGTTTGCTTATACACACATAATCATTTACTTAGATTTTTATCTGACTAATAAAAATGTCTTAAAATATTTTAAAAATTTTAGGATTACTTTTCTGTATGGAATTTTAGCTGTCCTATTATATCGCTGATTGTTCTTACTAAACAATTGATTGAAACACTACCTCCATAATGTCTTTTAAACGTATCTTTGATTGAGTTTTCGATAATCACTACTTATTAAATTTTCTAGATCGTACCCGAGTCACGTTAATATAGCAGGATACGTAAAAATAAGCACGCAAACAAGATTGAGTGCAGAGATAATCCTAAAAGGCTTTGAGCCGAAGTGTGACGTAGAAAAGGTACAATAAGGTAGGAGCTAACGAACAGCGAGAGTCTTTTGAGGGAAACGAGCTGAACGAAGACATCTGATCTCAGGCAAGACAATTGTTTATCGGGAGAAAGAATCCTCCTTTCACATTATAGCAGTATGCGTAGCCTTAACAAGGAACAACATATCAACCGTATTAAAGGCTAAGAAACCCTCAACTCATCATAAATACTTGATCTCGTACAGTTTCCATGTCCGGTGGAAGAGTCATAGAACTAGAAGGGGGGCACAACATACCTCTCAGTGACCAAATCATTCATCGGCGATTAAGGTTTATACAGGCAGGAGACATATTACTCTATTATTAATTCCCCTTTATGTTCTATTTATTCTTAAAAAAGAACATTTCAATAAGTTGTTACTATTTTACTGACTTTTTTTGATATTTTATAAATTTTTTTTATCTTGTCGGAAATTTAATTTCCGTTTTATTCTTTACAAAGTAGTTTACATCTGTCAGCAATATCATGATCAGGTTCTTGATATATGTTTAAACGGAGAGCTGCTATATGTGCAATATGCAGATATAACAGCCCACCAGTTTAACAAACTATCAACAACCTGTTTAAAAAACAGCTTGCTGTTAGCTAATATTTTTAAATAACAGTCAAACATCAACCTGTTTTTATACCCTTAACCCATAAAATGAGTAAATAAGGGTATAATGGTTTTGTGCAAAAGTATGTAACAGGCAGAAGGAAGCTTCTCCGACCCCATAAAGTATATATATTCTTGATCAGCATCAACAGCCGAGACGATATAGCCATGTCCGTCTGTCCGTCTGTCTGTCTGTCAGTCCGTCTGTCTGTCCGTCTGTCTGTCTGTATGAACGCATGGATCTCAGAGACTACAAGAGCTAGAGACTTCTGCTTTTGTATTTAAGTTCTCCTATACCATGAGCAGAACAAGATTGCTTCAAATTATCGATAGCTATTCTGGTTTCCGATACACACATAATATCGATAACAATAAAATATCGAATTTGGAAAATATAAAAATGAGGGTTTTTTTTCTTCACCGGAAAAATAACCCGCTCTCTATTTAAACAGCTAAATAACAACCTGTTTCTTAAAAACATCAAAAATAACAGTGAAACAACAAGTTGTTTCTGAAAATCATCAAAAATAACAGCAAAACAGCACCCGGTTTTTCAAACCGTAAAAATAGCAGCTCCCTGTTTTAAACGGTTAAACAACAACCGGTTTATAAAACCGGAAAAACGTGTTTTTAACAGCAAAACTGCCACTAGTTCCATGTATTTTGGGCTTACCTCTTTTCAAGGTTATTGTATGAGTTCTAGAATTGGCGTTGAAAGAGAAAATATTTGCCTGAAAACGTCAGATGGCCACCGCTGCCTCACTTTGCAAGGAGTACTTTACTCTGTTCAACAGCGTACTTTTAAGTCCCGGTTTTTATCGACACGATTGTGGACTGGTTCTTTCATTTAAATGTTAAACTATAGTTATAGTACGAAACGCAGCAGTATTGCGTCAGTACTTTCGTTGGCTTTTAGTAAAAAAAAATAATAATAACAAGTAAGAAGGCTCTAGTTGGGAGAGTCCGACTAGAAGATACCCTGAACCCAGTTGCAATAAATATATTTAATTTATATAAGACTTTGGTATACTTGCTTAGCTTCCATCGATTAAGTTCAATATCTCCGGTGTTTCTCAACCGATTTGAACGAAATTTTCAGAAAGGTTCTATCATTATCCATTACTTCAACCCTCATTTTTAGATTTTCCAAATTTGATATTTTATTGTTATCGATATTATGTGTATATCGGAGACCAGAATAGTTATCGATAATTTGAAGCAAACTTGTTCTGCTCATGGTATAGGAGAACTTAAATACAAAATCAGAAGTCTCTAGCTCTTGTAGTCTCTGAGATCCACGCGTTCATACAGACGGACAGACGGACAGACAGACGGACAGACGGACATGGCTATATCGTCTCGGCTGTTGATGCTTATCAAGAATATATATACTTTATAGGAGATGCTTCCTTCTGCCTGTTACATACTTTTGCACAAAACCATTATACTCTTATTTACCCATTTTTTGGGTTAAGGGTATAAAAATAATCTTAAAAAATAGATTCGGTTAACTGAAATTTTTTCGAAAAAAATCTCAAATTGTCATTGCTGACAGATGTAAACTACGTTGTAAAGAATAAAACGGAAATTAAATTTCCGACAAGATAAAAAAAATTTATAAAATATCAAAAAAGTCAGTAAATTAGTAACAACTTTATTGAAATGTTCTTTTTAAGAAATAAATAGAACATAAAGGGGAATTAATATAGAATAATATGTCTCCTGCCTGTATAAACCTTAATCGCCGATGAATGATTTGGTCACTGAGAGGTATGTTGTGCCCCCCTTCTAGTTCTATGACTCTTCCACCGGACATGGAAAACTGTACGAGATCAAGGTATTTATGATGAGTTGAGGGTTTCTTAGCCTTTAATACGGTTGATATGTTGTTCTAAGTTCCTTGTTAAGGCTACGCATACTGATATAATGTGAAAGGAGGATTCTTTCTCCCGATAAACAATGTCTTGCCTGAGATCAGATGTCTTCGTTCAGCTCGTTTCCCTCAAAAGACTCTCGCTGTTCGTTAGCTCCTACCTTATTGTACCTTTTTCTACGTCACACTTCGGCTCAAAGCCTTTTAGGATTATCTCTGCACTCAATCTTGTTTGCGTGCTTATTTTTACGTATCCTGCTATATTAACGTGACTCGGGTACGATCTAGAAATTTAATAAGTAGTGATTATCGAAAACTCAATCAAAGATACGTTTAAAAGACATTATGGAGGTAGTGTTCAATCAATTGTTTAGTAAGAACAATCAGCGATATAATAGGACAGCTAAAATTCCATACATAAAAGTAAATCCTAAAATTTTTAAAATATTTTAAGACATTTTTATTAGTCAGATAAAAATCTAAGTAAATGATTATGTGTGTATAAGCAAACATAATACTTAAATGAGAAGGGCTACTCACCAAACCGGAAAACTTAAAATTTACAATAATAGAAATACAATATAAAATCCCTATAACATACATATTGAATGATTGTGAGGCTACCAAACTTAAAGGCATTTTCTAGAAAAAGAAAAATGAAAAAACAGGTACGCACTTACTTGGTTGAAAAAATAATAATAAAACAAGTCAGAAGGCTCTAGACGGGAGAGCCCGATAAATAAATTAAATTTATGTAATACTTTGGTATACTGACTTAGCTTCAAGCGATAAGATTCGATATCTCCGGTGTTTTTAACCGATTTGGACGACATTTGCAGAAAAGTTTTATCGTTACCCATTATTTCAACCCTCATTTTTACATATTCCAAATTCGATATTTTTTGTTATCGATACCATGTGTGTATCGGAAACCAGAATATTATCGAAAATGTTATCGATAATTTGAAGCAAACTTGTTCTGCTCATGGTATAGGAGAACTTATATACAAAATCTGAACTCTGTAGCTCTTGTAGTCTCTGAGATCCACGCGTTCATACAGCCGGACAGACAAACGGACAGACGGACATGGCTAAATCGACTCGGCTATTGATGCTGATCAAGAATATATATACTTTATAGGGTCGGAGATGCTTCCTTCTGCCTGTTACATACTTTTTCACAAAACCATTATACCCTTATCTACCCATTTTATGGGTTAAGGGTATAAAAAACGGATAAATTGATAGGGGTTTTAGATGGGAACAACTCATGGAAAAATGTGTAGCACGTAGTAGACTCGACTATGACTTCACGATTAAATGTAAACCATAATAAATATTTTGCTCTTGTAGTCTCTGAGATCCATGCGTTCATACAGACGGACAGACAGACGGACAGACGGACATGGCTAAATCGACTCGGCTATTGATGCTAATCAAGAATATATACACTTCATAGGGTCGGAGATGCTTCCTTCTGCCTGTTACATACTTTTTCACATAACCATTACACCCTTATCTACCCATTTTATGGGTTAAGGGTATAAAAAACAGATAAATTGATAGGGGTTTCAGATGGGAACAACTCATGGAAAAATGTGTAGTACGTAGTAGACTCGACTATGACTTCACGATTAAATGTAAACCATAATAAATATTTTGGGTGTTACATTGTTCGATCAAATTTCCTCCGAATACATTATAAATTTTTTTATTAGCTCTTGGTGCTTGATATTCATTGTCAAATGTTTTTATATCCAAATAATATGTTTTGTGTTTTGAAATAATGGGTAACGATAAAACTTTTCTGAAAATTTCGTCCAAATCCGTTGAGAAACACCAGAGATATTAAACTTAATCGATGGAAGCTAAGCCAGTATACCAAAGTCTTATATAAATTAAATATATTTATTGCAACTGGGTTCAGGGTATCTTCTAGTCGGGCTCTCCCGACTAGAGCCTTCTTACTTGTTTCATTTTTCTTTTTCTAGAAAATGCCTTTAAGTTTGGTAGCCTCACAATCATTCAATATGTATGTTATAGGGATTTTATATTGTATTTCTATTATTGTAAATTTTAAGTTTTCCGGTTTGGTGAGTAGCCCTTCTCATTTAAGTATTATGTTTGCTTATACACACATAATCATTTACTTAGATTTTTATCTGACTAATAAAAATGTCTTAAAATATTTTAAAAATTTTAGGATTTACTTTTCTGTATGGAATTTTAGCTGTCCTATTATATCGCTGATTGTTCTTACTAAACAATTGATTGAACACTACCTCCATAATGTCTTTTAAACGTATCTTTGATTGAGTTTTCGATAATCACTACTTATTAAATTTTCTAGATCGTACCCGAGTCACGTTAATATAGCAGGATACGTAAAAATAAGCACGCAAACAAGATTGAGTGCAGAGATAATCCTAAAAGGCTTTGAGCCGAAGTGTGACGTAGAAAAAGGTACAATAAGGTAGGAGCTAACGAACAGCGAGAGTCTTTTGAGGGAAACGAGCTGAACGAAGACATCTGATCTCAGGCAAGACAATTGTTTATCGGGAGAAAGAATCCTCCTTTCACATTATAGCAGTATGCGTAGCCTTAACAAGGAACAACATATCAACCGTATTAAAGGCTAAGAAACCCTCAACTCATCATAAATACTTGATCTCGTACAGTTTCCATGTCCGGTGGAAGAGTCATAGAACTAGAAGGGGGGCACAACATACCTCTCAGTGACCAAATCATTCATCGGCGATTAAGGTTTATACAGGCAGGAGACATATTACTCTATTATTAATTCCCCTTTATGTTCTATTTATTTCTTAAAAAAGAACATTTCAATAAAGTTGTTACTATTTTACTGACTTTTTTTGATATTTTATAAATTTTTTTTTATCTTGTCGGAAATTTAATTTCCGTTTTATTCTTTACAAAGTAGTTTACATCTGTCAGCAATATCATGATCAGTTCTTGATATATGTTTAAACGGAGAGCTGCTATATGTGCAATATGCAGATATAACAGCCCACCAGTTTAACAACTATCAACAACCTGTTTAAAAAACAGCTTGCTGTTAGCTAATATTTTTAAATAACAGTCAAACATCAACCTGTTTTTATACCCTTAACCCATAAAATGAGTAAATAAGGGTATAATGGTTTTGTGCAAAAGTATGTAACAGGCAGAAGGAAGCTTCTCCGACCCCATAAAGTATATATATTCTTGATCAGCATCAACAGCCGAGACGATATAGCCATGTCCGTCTGTCCGTCTGTCTGTCTGTCAGTCCGTCTGTCTGTCCGTCTGTCTGTCTGTATGAACGCATGGATCTCAGAGACTACAAGAGCTAGAGACTTCTGCTTTTGTATTTAAGTTCTCCTATACCATGAGCAGAACAAGATTGCTTCAAATTATCGACAGCTATTCTGGTTTCCGATACACACATAATATCGATAACAATAAAATATCGAATTTGGAAAATATAAAAATGAGGGTTTTTTTTCTTCACCGGAAAAATAACCGCTCTCTATTTTAAACAGCTAAATAACAACCTGTTTCTTAAAAACATCAAAAATAACAGTGAAACAACAAGTTGTTTCTGAAAATCATCAAAAATAACAGCAAAACAGCACCCGGTTTTTCAAACCGTAAAAAATAGCAGCTCCCTGTTTTAAACGGTTAAACAACAACCGGTTTATAAAACCGGAAAAACGTGTTTTTAACAGCAAAACTGCCACTAGTTCCATGTATTTTGGGCTTACCTCTTTTCAAGGTTATTGTATGAGTTCTAGAATTGGCGTTGAAAGAGAAAATATTTGCCTGAAAACGTCAGATGGCCACCGCTGCCTCACTTTGCAAGGAGTACTTTACTCTGTTCAACAGCGTACTTTTAAGTCCCGGTTTTTATCGACACGATTGTGGACTGGTTCTTTCATTTAAATGTTAAACTATAGTTATAGTACGAAACGCAGCAGTATTGCGTCAGTACTTTCGTTGGCTTTTAGTAAAAAAAAATAATAATAACAAGTAAGAAGGCTCTAGTTGGGAGAGTCCGACTAGAAGATACCCTGAACCCAGTTGCAATAAATATATTTAATTTATATAAGACTTTGGTATACTTGCTTAGCTTCCATCGATTAAGTTCAATATCTCCGGTGTTTCTCAACCGATTTGAACGAAATTTTCAGAAAGGTTCTATCATTATCCATTACTTCAACCCTCATTTTTAGATTTTCCAAATTTGATATTTTATTGTTATCGATATTATGTGTATATCGGAGACCAGAATAGTTATCGATAATTTGAAGCAAACTTGTTCTGCTCATGGTATAGGAGAACTTAAATACAAAATCAGAAGTCTCTAGCTCTTGTAGTCTCTGAGATCCACGCGTTCATACAGACGGACAGACGGACAGACAGACGGACAGACGGACATGGCTATATCGTCTCGGCTGTTGATGCTTATCAAGAATATATATACTTTATAGGAGATGCTTCCTTCTGCCTGTTACATACTTTTGCACAAAACCATTATACTCTTATTTACCCATTTTTTGGGTTAAGGGTATAAAAATAATCTTAAAAAAATAGATTCGGTTAACTGAAATTTTTTCGAAAAAAATCTCAAATTGTCATTGCTGACAGATGTAAACTACGTTGTAAAGAATAAAACGGAAATTAAATTTCCGACAAGATAAAAAAAAATTTATAAAATATCAAAAAAAGTCAGTAAATTAGTAACAACTTTATTGAAATGTTCTTTTTTAAGAAATAAATAGAACATAAAGGGGAATTAATAATAGAATAATATGTCTCCTGCCTGTATAAACCTTAATCGCCGATGAATGATTTGGTCACTGAGAGGTATGTTGTGCCCCCCCTTCTAGTTCTATGACTCTTCCACCGGACATGGAAACTGTACGAGATCAAGTATTTATGATGAGTTGAGGGTTTCTTAGCCTTTAATACGGTTGATATGTTGTTCTAAGTTCCTTGTTAAGGCTACGCATACTGATATAATGTGAAAGGAGGATTCTTTCTCCCGATAAACAATTGTCTTGCCTGAGATCAGATGTCTTCGTTCAGCTCGTTTCCCTCAAAAGACTCTCGCTGTTCGTTAGCTCCTACCTTATTGTACCTTTTTCTACGTCACACTTCGGCTCAAAGCCTTTTAGGATTATCTCTGCACTCAATCTTGTTTGCGTGCTTATTTTTACGTATCCTGCTATATTAACGTGACTCGGGTACGATCTAGAAAATTTAATAAGTAGTGATTATCGAAAACTCAATCAAAGATACGTTTAAAAGACATTATGGAGGTAGTGTTCAATCAATTGTTTAGTAAGAACAATCAGCGATATAATAGGACAGCTAAAATTCCATACATAAAAGTAAATCCTAAAATTTTTAAAATATTTTAAGACATTTTTATTAGTCAGATAAAAATCTAAGTAAATGATTATGTGTGTATAAGCAAACATAATACTTAAATGAGAAGGGCTACTCACCAAACCGGAAAACTTAAAATTTACAATAATAGAAATACAATATAAAATCCCTATAACATACATATTGAATGATTGTGAGGCTACCAAACTTAAAGGCATTTTCTAGAAAAAGAAAAATGAAAAAACAGGTACGCACTTACTTGGTTGAAAAAATAATAATAAAACAAGTAAGAAGGCTCTAGACGGGAGAGCCCGATAAATAAATTAAATTTATGTAATACTTTGGTATACTGACTTAGCTTCAAGCGATAAAATTCGATATCTCCGGTGTTTTTAACCGATTTGGACGACATTTGCAGAAAAGTTTTATCGTTACCCATTATTTCAACCCTCATTTTTACATATTCCAAATTCGATATTTTTTGTTATCGATACCATGTGTGTATCGGAAACCAGAATATTATCGAAAATGTTATCGATAATTTGAAGCAAACTTGTTCTGCTCATGGTATAGGAGAACTTATATACAAAATCTGAACTCTGTAGCTCTTGTAGTCTCTGAGATCCACGCGTTCATACAGACGGACAGACGGACAGACAAACGGACAGACGGACATGGCTAAATCGACTCGGCTATTGATGCTGATCAAGAATATATATACTTTATAGGGTCGGAGATGCTTCCTTCTGCCTGTTACATACTTTTTCACAAAACCATTATACCCTTATCTACCCATTTTATGGGTTAAGGGTATAAAAAACGGATAAATTGATAGGGGTTTTAGATGGGAACAACTCATGGAAAAATGTGTAGCACGTAGTAGACTCGACTATGACTTCACGATTAAATGTAAACCATAATAAATATTTTGCTCTTGTAGTCTCTGAGATCCATGCGTTCATACAGACGGACAGACAGACGGACAGACGGACATGGCTAAATCGACTCGGCTATTGATGCTGATCAAGAATATATACACTTCATAGGGTCGGAGATGCTTCCTTCTGCCTGTTACATACTTTTTCACATAACCATTACACCCTTATCTACCCATTTTATGGGTTAAGGGTATAAAAAACAGATAAATTGATAGGGGTTTCAGATGGGAACAACTCATGGAAAAATGTGTAGTACGTAGTAGACTCGACTATGACTTCACGATTAAATGTAAACCATAATAAATATTTTGGGTGTTACATTGTTCGATCAAACTTCCTCCGAATACATTATAAATTTTTTTATTAGCTCTTGGTGCTTGATATTCATTGTCAAATGTTTTTATATCCAAATAATATGTTTTGTGGGCTGGTGTGTTAAAAGTTTAAGGTGTGAGCCTTTGAAAGTAGCTGGAAAAAATATAAATCAGGGGACCCAAATTCGGTATAGAGTAGAACAGTACTATTCAAATAAGACGGCTACACGCAAACCGTACCTTATTTAGGTAAAAGTTAATTAACACGCAAACCGTACATTATTAAGGTAAAAGTTAATTATGTGTGTACGAGTGATTTTATTTATTTATTTATTTATTTATTGTCAGCTAAGAGCAGCTGACATTAAAAATAAATCAAAATTAATTTAAAATACAAAATAGTTAAAACAATTAAATTAAGTAAAATATAGAATAATATATAAATCTGAAAATATATTTAAAAGTTAACGTTAAAGCTCTGGGAAATTCAATAAAAAATTGAGCAGTCCAACATTAGTTGCGAGGATTGGGAAAAACCCAGAAAAACCCAATCAGACCAGCGTTAGATTAGTAATTAGTGGTTACGATTAGATAAAGCAAAAAGGATCGATCTTTTTAGTACTAGAGTTGAGGCCTCCAAGGAGACAAGAGAATAAAGTTTGTTATAGTCGGAACATATAACACGAAATGGTTCATGAATTAAATAGTTGCTGAAGCAACGATCAAGGCTAAGGGGTAAAAAGTTACGTGAAGATCTAATTGGGACATTACATTTAATTCGACTCAAAAGAACTGATGACTCGATTTCACCATTAAGTAGGTTAGTAATAAATAATACTCCATGCATAATTCAACTCCAGGAACCCAGTTAAAACTTCTAAGGGCAAATAAAAGAAGTTTCTTCTGCACAGATTCAATTCTATCCTGGTGAATCGAGTATTGTGGAGACCACACACAAGATCCATACTCCAGGATGGGACGAACTAGGGATGTATAAAGCGTTTTAGTGGTGTAGGGATCATTAAACTCTTTCGACCACCGCTTGATGAAGCCAAGGACATTAATGGCCTTATTGACCATATACGAAATATGAGCGTCAAACTTTTATTTAGGATCAAGAATAATGCCTAAATCTTTAATTTCAAACACGCGGTCAAGCATGGTGAAGCATCAAGAAAGTAGTGAGCAGTAGGAGGGGTACTTCTACAAAAAGACATGACTTTACATTTAGAACAATTTAAATTGAGTAAGTTAAAACGACACCAGGCCGACAATGCACCCAAATCCGACTGTAGTAAATTACACAGGGAAGCGTCATTATATGTGAAACATAGCTTCACGTCATCAGCAAACATATATATATATATAGGAGTTAGTAATAACAGCTGGAAGGTCGTTAATAAACAGATTAAATAGCAAAGGTGAAAGGTGACTACCCTGGGGAACACCAGAGGTAAAAAAAATAGGTTTAGATACCGACGATTTAAAAACTCCTTCTTGTGTTCGACCACACAAGTACTCCGAAAGCCACAATCAAAGTTTTGATGTAAATCCAATAATTTTTAATTTTTGAAGCAACAGAGAATGACTAACAGAATCAAATGCCTTACTAAAATCGGTGTAAACAACGTCAGTTTGCATTTTTTCCTGGAACCCTTTGATAACAAGCGAAGTGAATTCAAGAAGGTTAGTTGTAGAAGATCTACGCCTAACAAAACCGTGTTGATAAGGCGATATAATTGAACTACATGTGTGTTGAAGTTGAGAACATATAATTTTTTCAAAGACTTTAAGAATGGCGGACAACTTGGATATGGCCCTATAATTTTTAACGTTAGACTTAGAAGAATTTTTATGGAGTGGAATGATAAAAGATTCCTTCCATATAGCAGGAAACACTGTTGAGTCAACCGACAAGTTAAATAATTTATGTGATGGTTTACAAAGTGAATCCGCACAGTATCTAAGAATACAACCTGGCACTCCATCAGGACCAGGCAGATAGCCTGGTTTGATAGAGTTAAGGTCACTTAGAAGCGTACACTCAGTTATAACTGGGATATATATGCAATTTGACGATTGAACTTGAAAAGGAAAGGAATAACTGCAACTATGTAAACAGAAATAGTTTGCTTCAAATTATCGATAACTATTCTGGTTTTCGATATACACATGGAATCAATAACAATAAAATATCGAATTTGGAATATATAAAAATGAGGGTTGAAATAATGGGTAACGATAGAACTTTTCTGAAAAATTCGCCCAAATTGGTTGAAAAACACCGGAGATATCTAATTTTATCGATTGAAGTTAAGTCAGTATACCAAAGTCAATTATAAATTTAATTAACATATTTATTGCAACTGGGTTCAGGGTATCTTCTATTCGGGCTCTCCCGACTACAGCCTTCTTACTTGTTCAATTTCGATAGTTCTCTCGTAAACCAAAGTGGTTTATTATCACTTGAAGAACAAGTAAGGGGAACACAAATATTCAAAAGCGAATTCAAGGTCCTATAAAATATGGCTATGGCAGTTTCTATATCACAACAAGAATAAAAGCGAGACCAATTAGTATGTTGAAGAAGATTATTTAATTTAGTAAAGTTAGTTTTACGAAAGCAACGGGTTTTTAAAGTATTTTTGGATACTGAAATAGGGTTAAGAATTTCGATGGATAGTTCTAAGGTTGGATGGTAGGTGTCTTCCGGAAGCACTAGAGGGGGCATTCTACTAGTATTACTGCAATCGGAGTCCGAAACAAATATTAAGTCCAACATTCTACCACTACAGTTTTGCACTCTGTTAACTTGCGATAGGCCTAACTCCAACCACTATCAGATTATCCATATCTGTCAAAAATGACGAAACAAGTTGCAGGGCACTCAGATGGGATGAGTAAATGTTAGTATCAGAATGAGGAGTAATTTAAGAACAAGTAACATAAAGTGAACGGCCGTTTAGTAATATTTTAACACATAAAAACTCTATGTCCAGAAGATCATGAGAATGAATCTGTTCAGAGGAAAAACAAGAGTCAACCGCAATGAGAACACCACCCCCCTCGCAGGAGGTGCGATCGCATCTGTACAAGCTATATTTTGAAGGAAAAACGGAATAATCAGAAATATCGGGTTTTAACCAGGTTTCCGTGAGTGCTACTATATGTGAATCAAATGATAAGCTGTTAACATATAATTAAGAAAGTTTAGTGTTAAGGCCTCTAACGTTTTGATAGGCCAAACTAAGTTGTTTTGTTAGTTTTTTGCCACCGAGGTGGAGGCAACTGGGTGGCTAACAGGCTGTGCACTACTAATCCTAATGCCCTTATTATTATTACTTCGCCTATTCACATACTCCTTTACAACTAACTACTGCGGCCAGAATTTTTCTGAACAAATTGTCGAAAAGAGTTCAGGCGGCACGCTTAACTTGAAAGAAGATATACCTCGGACGTGTTTAAATTTAAACTTCTCAACAGTAATAAGAGGAGAATCAATTTTACTTTTAACGTAAGCTGAAACATCATCCGATGAAGTATCGGATGCCAGCCTGGACACAAATATAAATTTGTTAAATGGCACAACAACAAGAGGCTTGAGAGCCCCAGTTGTACCTGCATTGGGAATAATAGGCGCACAGGCAGTTGAGCCGATTTCATGCATAGGATCAGAAGAAAGGTTATTAGTAATGGTTCTTGACGGCGAATTAATAACATTAATGGCTGGCCGTAGGTTGATTAATGCTGGCACCAGAAGGGGCTTTGTGGGGATGATAGGTGGGACAATAGGTGGATTAGGACCCGAAGTCTTTTTACGCTTCGGAGATTCAGTCATAACCTTGCCATTTTTGAAATTAGACTCAAGCTCTGTACAGGAGTTTTGCAGTGCATTAAATGCAATATGCATAGCTTTGAAGCCTAAATGAGTCTGTCTCATGAATTTAGAAGACTCTTTAACCACCTCCCTACAGAGCTCACAATACCATTTAAGGCCTGTGTCTGCAATCAAGCAGTCCCTGGTTTTGGCAGTAAAGCCAACACATTTCATGTGGATCATGTTGTCGCACAATCCACACAGAATAAAATCTTGATTGGTTGTACCAACCAATTTGCAATTTTTGCTGCAGCAAACAAGCATTATGAAACATGTCAATAAATTTACTAAAGAAATCGATATGCTACAGCAAAACAAGGTAGAGTGCAAGTATGAAGTAGAAACGTATCGAAGCAATGAGCACGTTATAACGGTTAAAATCAAGAGAGCGGTTGAGTGAAAGAGCGTGAGCGCAAATGCAGATAAATACAACCGCCAGATAAGAGCTGACAAAGCGGGAGAGGTGCTGGAGAGCGAGATCAAGCAAATAGACAAGATGTTTGTTGTTAGTAGAAGAAGAATATATAAAACACAAAGTTTGTATATAAAACCGCAAATATATGAGTGTATGTATGTACGCATGCTTACGTTTACTTTTCAAGCAGTGCAGCGTAAATTCGACTGCAAGTTAAATTAAATGAATATTCAACAAGAACAAGTGGAAACGTAGCAGTCGGACGCAACCGACTGCAGTATACTCGATACCAGTATTAAAAATTTTGATGCCCATCCATGTGAGATGTCAATTGCTATCTTCATACCAAATTTGGTGACTCTAGCTCGAATTTTGTATAAAGTGGGGAAAGGGGGGCTGGGGGCGGTATGGTTGGGCGTGGCATCGAAATGTTTGCTGCATATCCTTGTGGAATGTCAAATGCTACCTTCATACCAAATTTGGTGACTCTACCTCAAAGTTTGTATAAAGTGGGGAAATGGGGGCTGGGGGCGGTATGGTTGGGCGTGGCATCCAAATTTTGCTGCAGATCCTTGTGGAATGTCAAATGCTATCTTCATACCAAATTTGGTGACTCTAGCTCGAATTTTGTATAAAGTGGGGAAAGGGGGGCTGGGGGCGGTATGGGTGGAATTGCATCCAAATTTTTGATGCAGATCTTTGTGGAATGTCAATTGCTATCTTCATAACAAATTTGGTGACTCTAGCTCAAAGTTTGTATAAAGTGGGTACAGGGGGGCTGGGGGCGGTATGGTTGGGCGTGGCATCGAAATGTTTGCTGCATATCCTTGTGGAATGTCAAATGCTACCTTCATACCAAATTTGGTGACTCTACCTCAAAGTTTGTATAAAGTGGGGAAATGGGGGCTGGGGGCGGTATGGTTGGGCGTGGCATCCAAATTTTTGCTGCAGATCCTTGTGGAATGTCAAATGCTACCTTCATACCGAATATGGTGACTCTAGTTCGAAGCATGTAAAAGGTGGTGAAAGGGGGGCTATGGCGCTTGGGGCGGTATGGGTGGACGTGGCATTCAAATTTTTGCTGCCGATCCATGTGGGATGTCAATTGCTCTCTTTATACCAAATTTGGTGACTCTAGCTCGAAGTTTGTATAAAGTGCGGAAAGGGCGGCTGGGGGTGGTATGGGCTGGCGGTGCATCCAAATTTTTGCAGCAGATCTATGTGGAATGTCAATTGCTATCTTCATACCAAATTTGGTGACTCTAGCTCAAAGTTGGTAAAAGGTATGGAGAGGAGGGCGAAATGGGTGGGCGTGGCTCCAAAACTTTGATGCAGATATTTGGGGGCGGTGCCAGCTATCTTCCTACCAAAGTTGGTTGCTCTAGCTCCACATCTCTGGAAGATACACGCATTCCCGTTTTTTACGAAGCCTTGGGGAGGATGGGGGCGGCTAGGGCAGTATTGGTGGGCGTGGCATCCAAACTGTGATGTAGTTCTTGGGGGGTCGTCAGCACCTATTTGGTGGCTCTACCTAAAAAACTGTGGGAGATATAGCCATTTCTGATATCAATATGCGTGGGGGGGGGGGGCTGGGGGCGGAATGGGTGGGCGTGCTCCAAAATGTTGATGCAGTTCTTTGGGGGTCGTTAGCAGCTATCTGCTCACCAAATTTGGTCGTTCGAGCTGTAAAGATGTGCGAAATATGTGGATTAATCGGCTTTGAGTTATCGAATTTATCGATTTGCCAGCCCCCCAGTTATCGTAGAGCCCCCATCTTGACACTATAATTTACATTCCCTTAGATTAAGAGAAATGAAATGTTTCTAGTCTCTAGCTTGAAGGGTGTGGAAAAAACTTGCAACCATACGGACGGACAGATGGACAGACACCATGACGGACATTGCACAAAACCAATATACTCTTTGCCTTCGAAATCGAGTATAACAAATAAGAAGGCAATAGTCGGGAGAGCCCGAATATAAAATACTCTGAACCCAGTTGCAAAAAATATAATACATTTAGGGCCAGTTTCTCAATGTCTGGTTAGCTAAACTAACAGATAGTTAGCTTGACTAACTGATGGTTAGTCAAAATTGAGTTTCTCAATGTCTGGTTATGGTTGTTCGTGATTAAAACTAACATGAGGCCTGAGTGCCGGCTAAAATTTGTTCTCTCGTTAAGTGTTGATATAAATATCGATGAAATCATCGTTAGGCAAACAGCTGACATTGTTTACATTTTATTATTCATGCAAAATGGCATCGCATCAAAGAATTTTTTACATCCACGCAATGTGGCCGCTTCGTGTTCTCAACTGAGCTCATTAAACTTGTTTGTTTACTCATTTCCATTTTTATACTCGATACCGAAGGTAAAGAGTATATTGGGTTTGTGCAATGTCCGTCATGGTGTCTGTCCGTCAGTCCGTCTGTATGAACGCAACTTTTTTCCACACCCTTCAAGCTAGAGACTTGAAACTTTCCAATTCTCTTTATCTATGGGATAGTAAATTAAAGTGTCAAGATGGGGGTTCTACGATAACTGGGGGGCTCGCAAATCGATAAATTCGATAACTCAAAACCGATAAATCCACATATTTCGCAAATCCTGACAGCTCGAACTACCAAATTTGGTGAGAAGATAGCTACTAGCAACCCCCAAAAAACTGCATCAAAAATTTTGGAGCCCCGCCTACCCATTCCGCCCCCAGCCCCCCGCATTTTAAAGTCAAAAAATCCTATATCTCCCACAGTTTTTGAGCTATAGCCACCAAATTTGGTGCCAAGATAGGTGATGATGACCCCCCAAAAACTGCATCCAAAGTTTGGATGCCACGCCCACCAATACCGCAAGAGCCGCCCCCATCTGCCCCAACGCTTCGTCAAAAACGGGAATGCGTGTATCTTCCAGAGTTGTGGAGCTAGATCCTCCAAATTTGGTGGGAAGATAGCTGGTAACGACCCCCAAAAATCTGCATCAAAGTTTTGGAGCCACGCCCACCCATTTCGCCCCCCCTTCCCCACTTTTTACTATTTTCGAGCTAGAGTCACCAAATTTGGTATGAAAATAGCAATTGACATTTCACAAAGATCTGCATCAAAAATTTGGATGCCACGCCCACCCATACCGCTCCCAGCCCCCCTTTCCCCACATTTAACAATTTTCGAGCTAGAGTCACCAAATTTGGTATGAAGATAGCAATTGACATTCCACAAAGATCTGCATCAAAAATTTGGATGCCACGCCCACTCATACCGCCCCCAGCCCCCCTTTCCCCACATTTAACAATTTTCGAGTTAGAGTCACCATATCTGGTATGAAGGTAGCAATTGACATTCCACAAAGATCTGCATCAAAAATTTGGATGCCACGCCCACCCATACCGCCCCCAGCCCCTCTTTCCCCACATTTAACAATTTTCGAGCTAGAGTCACCAAATTTGGTATGAAGATAGCAATTGACATTCCACAAAGATCTGCATCAAAAATTTGGATGCCACGCCCACTCATACCGCCCCCAGCCCCCCTTTCCCCACATTTAACAATTTTCGAGCTAGAGTCACCAAATTTGGTATGAAGATAGCAATTGACATTCCACAAAGATCTGCATCAAAAATTTGGATGCCACGCCCAGCCATACAGCCCCCAGCCCCCCTTTCCCCACTCTTTACAAACTTCGAGCTGGAGTCACCAAATTTGGTATGAAGATAGCAATTGACATTCCATACAGATCTGCATCAAAAATTTGGATGCCACGCCCACCCATACCGCCCCCAGCCCCTCTTTCCCCACATTTAACAATTTTCGAGCTAGAGTCACCAATTTGGTATGAAGATAGCAATTGACATTCCACAAAGATCTGCATCAAAAATTTGGATGCCACGCCCACTCATACCGCCCCCAGCCCCCCTTTCCCCACATTTAACAATTTTCGAGCTAGAGTCACCAAATTTGGTATGAAGATAGCAATTGACATTCCACACAGATCTGCATCAAAACTTTGGATGCCACGCCCTGTCATACCGCCCCCAGCCCCCCTTTCCCCACATTTAACAATTTTCGAGCTAGAGTCACCAAATTTGGTATGAAGATAGCAATTGACATTCCACAAAGATCTGCATCAAAATTTGGATGCCACGCCCACTCATACCGCCCCCAGCCCCCCTTTCCCCACATTTAACAATTTTCGAGTTAGAGTCACCAAATTTGGTATGAAGGTAGCAATTGACATTCCACAAAGATCTGCATCAAAAATTTGGATGCCACGCCCACCCATACCGCCCCCAGCCCCTCTTTCCCCACATTTAACAATTTTCGAGCTAGAGTCACCAAATATGGTATGAAGATAGCAATTGACATTTCGCAAAGATCTGCAGTAAAATTTGGATGCCACACCCAATCATACCGCCCCCAGCCCCCCTTTCAACAGCTCTTACAAACTTTCAGCTAGAGTCACCAAATTTGGAAGGAAGATAGTTGGTGGCATCCCTATCTGAATCGGAGAATCTTTAAGGCAGCGTACACCCTTGTCCCATCCGTACCCCTTTGCAATCAGGCCTCTTTTTACCTGTTTTAATACTGGTATCGAGTATGCCGCAGTCGGTTGCGTCCGACTGCAACGTTTCCACTTGTTAAATTCTTATTTTTGAGTGGAAAGAAGAATTTGGCAGTCACAAAACAATGAATACCAAACAAGACATCTGTTTTGCTCGAAAAGGGTGGCAGCACCATCAATGCGATAGTATCAAATCGATTTAACTTAACTATACATTGAGAAAACCAAATTGGCTTAACGCTAGCGTTAAATTTAACTGGTCGTTAGCTAATTCTTACTTTAACCAGACATTGAGAAACTGGCCCTTATAAAAGACTTTGAAATACTGACTTAACTTCAGTCGATTAAATTCGAAATCTCCGGTGTTTCTTAACCGATTTGGACGAAAGAAAATAAACGTGTTCAGCAGTAGGGAACTGCCGGTTCTAACTCAAAGGGATGTCGACAATTTATGACTTGTTTTTGACAGTTTAATTACCCCCCAATAATGTTATGACCCTTTTTTCGACCCTTTTCTTTTGACCCTTTTCTGTTGACCCCCTACAATATTATTATTTATGACCTTTTTTCTTATGATCGTGTCACCCCTTTGATTAGACTCGGGTGGAGAACAATGGATTTACATTCCTAGGCTACCACTTTATCAGCAGCATCTGTGAGAATCAGTGATCATAGGATTTGGAGACAAGTGCGCGCCTGTTAAACCTGCGTTGCATTATACACCTGCAAGCAAGCCACAATCATAGATGGCATTCCTAAGGACAATGACATCAAGATTCTTGCGAAGCATGATCAGAGGATATGGAGTCGAGAGGGCGCGTATTTGACGTGCGTTGCATTGTAAGCCTGTTTATGGTCATAAGGTGCAGTGTGCAAAGGAAGAAGGGATAGAGAATAGAGAAAAGCGAGCGCTTGTGTAACGTGCGTTGCATTGTTAACCTGAAAGCAATAATGAATGAATGTTTATGGTCATGAGTAGTAGTGATCGAGGGATATGGAGTCGAGAGGGCGCGTCTTTGACGTTCGTTGCATTGTAAACCTGTTTATGGTCATGAGGTGCAGTGTGCAAAGGAAGAAAGGATAGAGAATAGAGAAAAGCGAGCGCTTGTTCGATGTACGTTGCATTGCTATGGTCAACAGCAACAACAACTACAACCTTCGTGTGGGGCTCTTTGAACAAGGGATGGAAATTTTCTTACGCAGTAGCAGCAGCAGCAAGGTCAATACGTTGAGCTTTATGGTTGTGATAATGACAGGATCAGTTTAAATTCAACTAATGAGTGTTAGAGTCAAGTATGCTACTGTTTTAAATGCATTGCTCTGCACACGTACATTGTTATTGTCAACAGCAACAACAACAACCTTCGTGAGGGGTAGGTAGGTAGGTAGGGGCAGCAGCAGCAGCAGCAAGATCAACACATTGTTTTTAAACAAGAGTATTGATACTTGTACAATTTGACTATAAAGAGTTAGAAGGAGAAGGTGTAAAAGGGGGAGAGTTAGAGTGAGAAGGTGTAAGAGGGGGAAAGGATAGAGTGGGAAAGTGTTAGAGGGAGAACGTGTTAGAGGATTTAAGAGTTAGAGGGGGAAAGTGTTAGAAAGAGACTGTGTGTAAGAAGGGGAAAGATTTAGAAAGGGAAAGTGTTAGAGGGAGGAAGACTTAGAGACAAGTTAGTGCATGCTTGAAGTGCGCTAGTCAAAGGTCAAGTACATTAGTTGGCTAATGTGTTATAGGTATCACCGTTCGTGAGGATCAGCGAGCAAAGTACATTGCCTATGAAACTTTTAAGTGCTAGATTCAAGTGTGCAAAGGTTTCTTAGCTACAATCTAGTAGATAAGAGAGAGAGAGAGCCAACTGTGCGCAGGTTTCTTAGCTACGAATAAGTATATAAGAGAGAGTCGAGAGGGAGCCTGTTTGACGTGCGTTGCCTTCCACACCTGCAAACAAAACATAAGCAATGAATGTTTATGGTTGTGAAAACCAGTGATCAAAGGAAAAAAGGCCGCATTGTTATGATCAAAAGCAACACCAACAACAACAAGAACAACAACATTCGTAAGTGTTATGTAAGCAAGGGATGGGATCGCAGCAGAAGCAGCAAGATCAATAAATTTTTTTAAACAAGTGTATTGAAGTTGTAAGAGGAGGAAAGTGTTAGAGGGAGAAAGAGAGAGTTGGTATTAGAGAGAGTAAGTGTTAGAGGGGGAAAGTGTTATAGGGGAAAGTGATCCTGCTTGTATTATTATATTAAAACACGCTCCCTTATGAGATTCTATACACGAGCGTCTATGAAATTCAGGTGGTATGATAATTGATTGTCCCTCCTTCTAACACACACCCAACTTGTTCGCTACTTACGTTTCTAACCTTTATTTGCATATATCTGTTTTGATTATTGCACTGACTTCTGTTAGTGTTATAGAGCTAATTGGTATACATTTTTAATAAAACCATGAAATTTTTTTAAATTGGTGTACTTTGTTAATAAACTATTAAATTATATTTTTCTTATGGGTATGTTTTAATTTAATTTAATTTTTTTTAATTTTTTTTTTTAGATTTTTGCAGTATGTTAAATTTGAGATTAATATTGAGCTTGTTCCGTTGAGGGATTTAGCAAACACAAACACCGAACATTTAGATTAATGACATATAGTTATAGCCGTTAGAACACACAAGTCATACTCCGTGATTTTATTTCGGCTTTATAAAAAGATTTTTTTAAGTCAATATTATAAGCCTAAGTTTTAGTACTCACTATATACATATCTAAAAATGCTTTTATGTATGTCATTATTTTGAAAGCATAAATAAGTTCGTGTAGGTGGTATAATAAATCATGTTTTAACAAAATAATTTTGATCTTAATATTTATACTTCATCGTGTATTGAGATTATTATTATTATTATTTTATTCCCCATATATTGGATTCCGTTCTATCTCAGTAATATATTATTTTGCTTTTACAATCTATAAATTCTTTAAGGTAATCTTTTAGGCTTATCAAATAATCTTTTCCTTAACTTTCCCTCTGCTCGCTACAAGATTTTCATCAAATGACACTTTTCATATTTAAGATATCCGCCAAAATATTTCTTATACTCAACTAAAATTATTTCATCAAACTCACATATCAAATCAATTTCTAAAATAAAGAAAATGAAAACAGTAAGATGTTAGCAGCTTGATTTGTGTTATAGTAAATCGTTTTCTTCAACTTAGTATTGTTCTGATTTTTAAACATTTTATGTTATGCAGTTAGCTATTTTGACTAGGCTTTACGCTTAAAACGAGATAAACTGTATTATTGTCCTTAAGTAGTTAACTTAATTTTAACAGGGAAATCGATCGGAAATTGATTTTTCACTTTATAATTGATTGCTTTAATATATTTTAACTGTCAACCTATATACCTTTCTACTTTTTTAGTGATTATGTTAGATTTTTATGTTTCCAAACTCATTGCTTAAACTAAGAGAATTTCGTTACTAATTTCTTATAATTAATGGATAGTAATATTTTATTTCATTATTCTCCCCATTTTTCTTGCATTTAATAAAGAAGTGCATTGAACTAGCTTAACAGTTCGAGATATGAGTCTTACACTGTTTCGTAAAGTATGAATACGTTAGGTGTTTCAATTTTAACTGTGATAGTTGCAGTTTTGTTACATCTCACTTCCATTTTTTTTCTTGTTTTTATTTTTATTTATTCATTTATTATTTTGTAGGTGCTTTATTACTTTTAATGAGATCAAAACCTTTTTGTTCTAGATGCCATGTCATTAGGGCGTATTTATTAATTTAATTATTATAATTATTTCTTAAGGAGACTTATTTTCTTTAGTGCTCAAAACTTATTGTCGCTAAAGGATTTATTTTTTCTTGATCTGAGTTATTTATTTAATTCATCAAACCATTGTATTGCGTTTTATTCTTCTTGAACCTTTGCATTAATCTTGAATTTGGATGGCAAAATAAGGTTGTGATGTAATAAAGCTCGAGATGACTTAAAAGTCGGTATTTTGCAAAACGGGCGGTAAAGTACTTAAAATTTTTAATTGTAGTGTGTTTTTAAAATAATGCGCGTTTACTATCACCGGATTTTTTTTTACCCACTAAATATTGGTATATTAAGTTTTTTTTTTTTTTTCTTAATCCTTTGTGTTAGTCGTTTTATACACCCTAGCTCTTGATCCAGTTTTTTGATTTTAGATTAGGGTCTGATATTATTATATACTGTTTGTGGAGGAGGCTCTATATTATGATTCTTGTGGGTTATAATTCGTACATTGAAAGAGCGAGATAAAGTTGTTCTTGTTTGGGTCCACAATCTACTTTAGTAAGAGAATTGTATGTAACAAAATATTATTGGTCATCTTTGCGTTTTAGGTAACGGTACTTTTTTTCTGAGAATGCTGTTTGTTTTGGTGATCTCTTGTTATGTATAAGCAACTATTATTTCCTCATTCTCTTCATATTCGGTTTACCGTTTGCTCAAAAAGTAAGCGTGCCTATTGGTTTGGTAATAAAGAATTATATGTGACGTTTGCATTTCGCTCCCGGACTTTGCTCAATAATCGGTTTAAAAATGTATAATTGGAAGAATTTTGTTTTAAATTGAAACGTGAGTATACGTATATGCTATAAATTGCGTTAGCTAACATTTTTGTGTATTAGGGAGTACAAAATGCCTTGTGGAAATAGCCTTTCGGAGTATTAGCAAGGATTGGTGATTGGAATGCATGAAAGCGGTTCTTAAAACATAGAAATCGCAAGGAAACTCAATCGTCATAAGAATACAATATGCAATTTCCTAAAAAATCCAAATGGATATGGCACAACACCACGCAGTGGACGGAAAACCGTTATTAACACCCGGTGCAAACGTCATGCAGCCGTGGATTCAATGAGCAGTGGACAAATTATGGCTCAATTGGGACTAAATATAACAAGAAGTAGGATTATTCAAATAATCCATGAAAATCCGAGCCTCAAACATGCCACTATGGTACCTAAACCTGGGCTTTTACCTCGCCACATTAAGGCACGCATGGAGTTTGCACACAGGTACCAATTCTAGGACGAAGAATGGCGTATTGTTATATTCAGTGACGAGATGAAGTTTAATTTGGACGGACCTGACAGCTGTAAGAAGTTTGGCGAGATATGCGACAGGATCGACGCACCTGCTATAAGCGTAGTCATGGTGGTGGAACGGTGATGGTGTGGGCAGCGTTTTGCTTTAAAGGAAAGGGTCCAATGTGCTTTATATAAACCAAAATGAATGCCAAAATGTATGTGGAATTATTGGATGACGAGTTGGTGGAGCGGTAGTCAGCTTTACGGCGATGAGTGGACCTTTCAACAGGATACAGTGCCAATACGCAGTGCAAATCTGACCACCGAGTTTTTCAATGTGAGAAATATTCCAGTTTTAAAGTGGCCAGCAATGAGTGCGGACCTCAATCCCATTGAGGATCTCTGGGGTATTCTATCCTCTGCTGTGTTCCAAAATTGTCGCCAGTTTGAGACAGCAAAACAGCTCAAATTGGCAATTGAGCAAGAATGGTCAAAAATTGACCTATCTCACCTACAATCTTTGGTTAGTTCCATGCCGTTTTGGCTAAGCTCAGTTATTATAAAAAATGGCAAGTCAATTGAATATTAGCCTTACTAAATAAAATTGAATTTCGTTAATTTAAGTTAATTAAACTATTAATTTGAGCCATATATAAAAGAGTCACATATAATTTTTATAATGAAGTAAAAGTTTAATTTAAGTTTTTTCTGCCTTAAGTTAAGATTTCTTAAACTTTTTTCACTTTTTTTGTTTTCTATTACCATAAGCAATAAAACTGCATACCTAAAATTTTTCGACGTACACATGTCCATTTCTAATTTAACAAAAATATGCGTCACATATAATTCTTTTACTGAGGTATTTTCTTGGTTCATTTTTCTTGGCATATTATACGGCAGGGAGTAAGATTTAAAAGTAGTATGTCATTCCATTCTAGTAATATTTGTATATTGTTTTTATTATTTTGTCATTTAATTTTTGATTTTATTCGCTTATGTTATTTGACTTTATATATTGCCTTTAAATTTAAGGGTTTTGCCTCTCAATTTTTGTGCTGCATAAACGAAAGCATGCTTGATCCCAGATATGTTTATTCTTAATCAACACCGTAGGCTTCCTAGATCTATATGTCTGTATCTATATTTTATCAGCTTTTAGGTATTGAGATTAAGTTTTGCTCAGAATCTTATCGCTGACTTAAACACATGAGTGTCATCATCAGCATCAGATCATTTCGTTTCAAAGAGTTTACTATTTGACGCTTTTAAGAACAATTTGCTTGCCTGAGCTTGGTAGGTTATACAGTTAAAACAATTAGTGGAAAGACGGAACTGTCTTATCGAATTTCTTCAACATTATTAGTTGGTTCTTTCCCTATCGCTTTTTATCACGCACTTTGAGATCATAACATTACTTAATGGAATGTGCTCTATGTTCCTCATTGTTTGTTGTTTGTTTATTTATTTCTTTTGCATCTCATAAAGTATTTTTCCCTTATGTTTCTTTATTTTGCGCTCCACTTCTATACTTACTTTAATAAGTTATCATATGTTTCCTACAATTTATATTCAATCGCCCTTTAATTGACAAAAACTGGGCTGTTAAAAACGGAAGGCAATTAATCTATAAAACTGATGGAACGGAACAGTTGTGATTAGTTTTCATTTAAAAATAAAAGTAGGCTGTTATACGGGTAGATAAAATATTTACTTATATTAAATTAAAATTTGAATTGATTTTCACATTTAGTTAACATCAGTTCAACTCCCTCAACAACCGATAGTGAGCTGTCGTTTACAGACGGTACAGTAAGCGGGGATGCCGCTATATCGTTTCTCATAATCACAATTTAGCTGCCCGACGATGAAAATTAGTTCCCTTACGATTTGAGTACTGTCACTGTTTACAGCAGCCTGGCGTTCTAAAAAGACTCAATCGGTCACCATCATCATTTGACATGATCCACATGAAATGTGTTGGCTTTACTGCCAAAACCAGGGACTGCTTGATTGCAGACACAGGCCTTAAATGGTATTGTGAGCCCTGTAGGGAGGTGGTTAAAGAGTCTTCTAAATTCATGAGACAGACTCATTTAGGCTTCAAAGCTATGCATATTGCATTTAATGCACTGCAAAACTCCTGTACAGAGCTTGAGTCTAATTTCAAAAATGGCAAGGTTATGACTGAATCTCCGAAGCGTAAAAAGACTTCGGGTCCTAATCCACCTATTGTCCCACCTATCATCCCCACAAAGCCCCTTCTGGTGCCCAGCATTAATCAACCTACGGCCAGCCCATTAATGTTATTTAATTCGCCGTCAAGAACCATTACTAATAACCTTTCTTCTGATCCTATGCATGAAATCGGCTCAACTGCCTGTGCGCCTATTAATCCCAATGCAGGTACAACTGGGGCTCTCAAGCCTCTTGTTGTTGTGCCATTTAACAAATTTATATTTGTGTCCAGGCTGGCATCCGATACTTCATCGGATGATGTTTCAGCTTACGTTAAAAGTAAAATTGATTCTCCTCTTATTACTGTTGAGAAGTTTAAATTTAAACACGTCCGAGGTATATCTTCTTTCAAGTTAAGCGTGCCGCCTGAACTCTTTTCGACAATTTGTTCAGAAAAATTCTGGCCGCAGTAGTTAGTTGTAAAGGAGTATGTGAATAGGCGAAGTAATAATAATAAGGGCATTAGGATTAGTAGTGCACAGCCTGTTAGCCACCCAGTTGCCTCCACCTCGGTGGCAAAAAACTAACAAAACAACTTAGTTTGGCCTATCAAAACGTTAGAGGCCTTAACACTAAACTTTCTTAATTATATGTTAACAGCTTATCATTTGATTCACATATAGTAGCACTCACGGAAACCTGGTTAAAACCCGATATTTCTGATTATTCCGTTTTTCCTTCAAAATATAGCTTGTACAGATGCGATCGCACCTCCTGCAAGGGGGGTGGTGTTCTCATTGCGGTTGACTCTTGTTTTTCCTCTGAACAGATTCATTCTCATGATCTTCTGGACATAGAGTTTTTATGTGTTAAAATATTACTAAACGGCCGTTCACTTTATGTTACTTGTTCTTAGATTACTCCTCATTCTGATACTAACATTTACTCATCCCATCTTAGTGTCATGCAACTTGTTTCGTCATTGTTGACAGATATGGATAATCTGATAGTGGTTGGTGATTTTAATCTGCCACATGTTGTATGGTCTGCGAATGACACATCTTCGGCGATATTACCAGTCACTTCTGATGATTTTATCGATGGCCTACTGGAGTTAGGCCTATCGCAAGTTAACAGGGTGCATAACTGTAGTGGTAGAATGCTGGACTTGATATTTGTTTCGGACTCAGATTGCAGTAATGCTTGTAGAATACCCCCTCTAGTGCTTCCGGAACACACCTACCATCCAACCTTAGAACTATCCATCGAAATTTTTAACCCTAGTGCAGTATCTTATAATACTTTAAAAAACCGTTGCTTTCGTAAAACTAACTTTACTAAATTAAATTATCTTCTTCAACATACTAATTGGTCTCGTCTTTATTCTTGTAGTGATACAGAAACTGCCATTGCCATATTTTATAGAACTTTGAAATCGCTTTTGGATAATTGCGTTCCCCTCACTTATTCTTCAAGTGTTAATAAGCCACCTTGATTTACGAGGGAACTATCGAAATTGAAAAACGCGAAGACAAAATCTTATAAAAAATTTAAAAAATCGGGAACCACTTTAGATTTATCTTCTTATTTAATAGCATAATCTAGTTTTCTTTCTGTTAACACATCTTGTTATAATAATTATCTTAATCGTTGTAGACTAAACTTTTCACGTGACCCTAAACATTTTTATAAATTTGTTAACTCTAAACGTACGTCTTCTTGCTTGCCGTCCTCAGTATACCTTGATAATACAAAAGCAAGTTCTGATCAGGCAGTAGCCGATCTATTTGCTGAGTATTTTCAATCAGTATACTCATCGAATATGTATAGTAGTAGTAATTCCTATCCTTTTCAAGTTCAATCGTCTAATTGCATATATATCCCAGTTCTTCATTCGCTTTGCATCGCAACGGACGTGTTTTTTTTTATGCGCTTCGCTTTTTTACTATTGTGCGTTTTATTTCTGCTATTAATTTCGCGTCTTTGTGTAAACTAATAGTTTTGTGACTTTGTGTTTTGCCGGTTTGCCTAAACCCAAAGTGGACAGTAAATTAACAATTTAATTTGCATTTGTTTTAAAGTGATTCCAAACACAACAACAAACTGCAGTCCAGCATACTGAAAAATTTGCTCAACTTGCTGCCGCCTACTTTTGTTTTGTTTTTACGCTCAATCTCTCTCTCTCTTTTTTTCAAGCGCTTCGCTCCCAGTGCATTAAACCGTTTCTTGATCGTTTACTTTAACGCGCTCTTTTGTGTTGGTGTTGGTCGCGGTCAAACTCTTCTCCGTTGCTTGTTGCTTTCGGTGGTCGCGCTCGCGCCGTTTTTGTTTGTGAAGCTGTGAAGTAAGTTTTGTTTGTAGCTTTACTATTTGCACTTTAGGGTGGACCTGTATTTTAATCATAACAATTTTCTGCAGCGATATTTTTTTTATTTTTTATTTGTACTTTTCCTTTCTTTTAATAAATTAAATAAAAATGTCTGTCTACTGCTATGCGAATTGTCAAGTCCGCGCAAATTCAAAAATGGGTTTTGTCTGCTGCTGGATGTGCACAAATGTTGCTCATGAGCAATGTGCCGGCATTAATGGCCGTGTCTCAGACCTCATGAAAGTTACTAATTTAGAGTGGCCGTGTTGGTCATGTTTGGAGAAAAAAAAAGACATTGCAAGCTTTATAGATACTCAACTTGGCTTAGAGGGGGTTTACTGCCAGTTGAATAAACTGTGTGAAAAGTTCTCATCGGTTCAAAGAAACCTTAACGAGAAAAATCTCGTAATGGATTCTCCAAAGCGTAAAAAGGCCAACGTTGGGCAGTTATCGGGCTCTGTGATAAAGTAAATAAAAATCTTCATGTCCCTCCAACTAAAATTATCGAGAACTTAGATGATATACTCCCATGGATATTGTGTTATCTGATCCCGATCCTTCGGTTTCTTTGGTGGTTAGTAGTGTTGATGTTAATCAACAAAAAAACCCTATCAAACTTAAAGAGCCAAATATTCAGTTATCCGAGACTGAGTCTTCCAAACCAGCCTCAGTGGAGGATATAATTAAAAAATTTGTTGCTGTTCCACCTAAAAAACAAATATTTGTTTCAAGGCTTCCCCCTGATTTAACATCACATGATGTCAAGGTCTATATCAAGGCCAAATCGAATGCCAATTTCACGGTGGAGAAATTCAAATTTGCTTATGATCGAAACATTTCGTCAAGTCGGTTTGCCTTACCCTTATCAGGTTAATGGCTCGAATCGCATCTTTGGACTGAAAATCACTGAAAACTCACTTTTAAATAATCTTCATGTTTTGAAACCTATATTTTCCCCAGGACCTGACGGAGTGCCAAGCTGTGTGCTTAGACACTGCGCTCATGGTATTTTCAAGCCGTTGCTTAAAGTGTTTAACTTGTCCCTGGAGTTAGGCTCCTTTCCAAAAATTTGGAGAGGGTCATTTATTATTCCTCTCCATAAAAAAGGAAACATATGTAATGTTCAAAATTATAGGGGTATCTCCAAGTTGTCTGCTATTCGTAAGATTTTTGAAAAATTAATAACCTCCCATCTTCAACACCAATGCAAATCTATTATTTCACCGTGCCAGCACGGATTTATGAAACAAAGATCTACCTATTTGAATTACTCATTGTTATCAGGGTTTCGACAATTGCAGACTGATTTTTACTATTTAGTAGCTTCGACTTAATCACGTCCTATCTAACAGAACTTGGCTTTTCAAATTCAGTCTGGATAAACTACCAACTTGACTCGGGTTTATTAAGGTCGTTCCAATGGTTAGGCCTCACGTCCAGGTATCTCTGGTCCTGTATATTTCTTGATAACGATCTCGTATAAAGTTCTCGGTTGATCGCTGAGCTGAAATTTGCGGCTGCAACTCCCCGTGCTGCTCAACAGCTTCAAAGAGATTTAGACAACTTTCAAATGTAGTGTTAAGTAAATTCTTTAAACCTTAATTTCAGTAAATGTAAAGTAATGTCATTTTTTAGATATTTGCCCTTTTTTAATATATATTTTCTTGACAACAAACCACTAGACAGAATTGAATGGGTTGACGATTTGGGCATCGTTATGGACCCAAAGCTTAAGTTTGACAAGCATATTTCTTCAATTTCCAATCGAGCATCCGGTGTCTTGGGGTTCATTAAGCGCTGGTCGAAGGAGTTTAACGATCCCTACTTAACATAAACTCTGTATACTTCTCTTGTACGACCGATTCTGGAATATGGATCTTGTATATGGTTTCCGAAATACGAAATTCATCAGAATAAAATAGAATCGGTACAAAAACAATTTCTGCTCTTCGCACTTAGAGGTCTTAACTGGGACACTAACAATAATTTGCCGTCTTATCGTAGTAGACTTTTACTAATAGATCTTCCTTCTCTGAGTGATCGTAGAATAATGCTTTCATTTTCCTTTTTTCACAAATTAATTAATGGTGAAATTGATTCTTCTGAATTAATTAACCAAATTAACTTTGCTGTTCCTATTAGAAATACTAGAAATTTTGTACCTATATCTCTCCAAACTTGTAATTCTAATTATGCTCTTAATAACCCTTTTCGTATTCTGTGTTCTATTTATAACGATCTTTCCCACTTAATACACAGTGCCACTCCTACTTGCTCTTTTAAAAAGTTAGTTTTGTGTCATTTGTCTACATGTTCGCGATCATCGTAACCGCACGATAAGCGGAGCGCCCCTCGGTCGGATGGGCGGGAGGTGGGTCGCTTTGTGCGTGGGTCCGCGCGTTAACAAGCCGGTGCTTGGTATCGTTGGGCCACTTGACTGTACTGTTCGTTAGTACATCTACGTCCAATAATAATAACTGAGTGTACGCTTCTAAGTGACCTTAACTCTATCAAACCAGGCTATCTGCCTGGTCCTGATGGAGTGCCAGGTTGTATTCTTAGATACTTTGCGGATTCACTTTGTAAACCATCACATAAATTATTTAACTTGTCGGTTGACTCAACAGTGTTTCCTGCTATATTTTATCTTTTATCATTCCACTCCATAAAAATTCTTCTAAGTCTAACGTTAAAAATTATAGGGCCATATCCAAGTTGTCCGCCATTCTTAAAGTCTTTGAAAAAATTATATGTTCTCAACTGCAACACACATGTAGTTCAATTATATCGCCTTATCAACACGGTTTTGTTAGGCGTAGATCTTCTACAACTAATCTTCTTGAATTCACTTCGCTTGTTATCAAAGGGTTCCAGGAAAAAATGCAAACTGACGTTGTTTACACCGATTTTAGTAAGGCATTTGATTCTGTTAGTCATTCTCTGTCGCTTCAAAAATTAAATATTATTGGATTTCCATCAAAACTTTTATTGTGGCTTTCGGAGTACTTGTGTGGTCGAACACAAGAAGGAGTTTTTAAATCGTCGGTATCTAAACCTATTTTTTTTACCTCTGGTGTTCCCCAGGGTAGTCACCTTTGACCTTTGCTATTTAATCTGTTTATTAACGACCTTCCAGCTGTTATTACTAACTCCTATATATATATATATGTTTGCTGATGACGTGAAGCTATGTTTCACATATAATGACGCTTCCCTGTGTAATTTACTACAGTCGGATTTGGGTGCATTGTCGGCCTGGTGTCGTTTTAACTTGCTCAATTTAAATTGTTCTAAATGTAAAGTCATGTCTTTTTGTAGAAGTACCCCTCCTACTGCTCACTACTTGCTTGATGCTTCACCATGCTTGACCGCGTGTTTGAAATTAAAGATTTAGGCATTATTCTTGATCCTAAATAAAAGTTTGACGCTCATATTTCGTATATGGTCAATAAGGCCATTAATGTCCTTGGCTTCATCAAGCGGTGGTCGAAAGAGTTTAATGATCCCTACACCACTAAAACGCTTTATACATCCCTAGTTCGTCCCATCCTGGAGTATGGATCTTGTGTGTGGTCTCCACAATACTCGATTCACCAGGATAGAATTGAATCTGCGCAAAAGAAACTTCTTTAATTTGCCCTTAAAAGCTTTAACTGGGTTCCTGGAGTTGAATTACCCCCGTATTCAAATAGACTCCTTTTGATAAACCTTCCCTCCCTGTTAAACCGTAGAACTTTGCATGGAGTATTATTTATTACTTACCTACTTAATGGTGAAATCGACTCATCAGTTCTTTTGAGTCGAATTAAATTTAATGTCCAAATTAGATCTTCACGTAACTTTTTACCCCTTAGCCTTGATCGTTGCTTCAGCAACTATTTAATTCATGAACCATTTCGTGTTATATGTTCCGACTATAACAAACTTTATTCTCTTGTCTCCTTGGAGGCCTCAACTCTAGTACTAACAAGTAAGAAGGCTCTAGTCGAGAGAGCCCGACTAGAAGATACCCTGAACCCAGTTGCAATAAATATATTTAATTTATATAAGACTTTGGTATACTGGCTAAGCTTCCATCGATTAAGTTCAATATCTCCGGTGTTTCTCAGCCGATTTGGACGAAATTTTCAGAAAAGTTCTATCATTATCCATTACTTCAACCCTCATTTTTAGATTTTCCAAATTTGATATTTTATTGTTATCGATATTATGTGTATATCGGAAACCAGAATAGTTATCGGTAATTTTAAGAGAAGAAGTCTCTAGCTCTTGTAGTCTCTGAGATCCACGCGTTCATACAGACGGACAGACGGACAGACGGACAGACAGACGGACAGACGGACATGGCTATATCGTCTCGGCTGTTGATGCTGATCAAGAATATATATACTTTATAGGGTCGGAGATGCTTCCTTCTGCCTGTTACATACTTTTGCACAAAACCATTATACCCTTATTTACCCATTTTATGGGTTAAGTGTATAAAAATTTATAATGTATTCGGAGGAAATTTGATCGAACAATGTAACACCCAAAATATTTATTATGGTTTACATTTAATCGTGAAGTCATAGTCGAGTCTACTACGTACTACACATTTTTCCATGAGTTGTTCCCATCTAAAACCCCTATCAATTTATCAGCTTTTTGTATACCCTTAACCCATAAAATGTTTAGATAAGGGTATAATGGTTATGTGAAAAAGTATGTAACAGGCAGAAGGAAGCATTCGACCCTATAAAGTATATATATTCTTGATCAGCATCAATAGCCGAGTCGATTTAGCCATGTCCTCTCTGTCTGTCCGCTGTCTGTCCTCTGTCCGTCTGTATGAACGCGTGGATCACAGAGACTACAAGAGCTACAGAGTTCAGATTTTGTATATAAGTTTTCCTATACCATGAGCAGAACAAGTTTGCTTCAAATTATCGATAACTATTCTGGTTTCCGATATACACATGGTATCGATAACAAAAAAATATCGAATTTGGAAAATCTAAAAATGAGGGTTGAAATAATGGGTAACGATAAAACTTTTCTGAAAATTTCGTCCAAATCCGTTGAGAAACACCAGAGATATCGAACTTAATCGATGGAAGCTAAGCCAGTATACCAAGTCTTATATAAATTAAATATATTTATTGCAACATGGGTTCAGGGTATCTTCTAGTCGGGCTCTCCCGACTAGAGCCTTCTTACTTGTTTCATTTTTCTTTTTCTAGAAAATGCCTTTAAGTTTGGTAGCCTCACAATCATTCAATATGTATTTATAGGGATTTTATATTGTATTTCTATTATTGTAAATTTTAAGTTTTCCGGTTTGGTGAGTAGCCCTTCTCATTTAAGTATTATGTTGCTTATACACACATAATCATTTACTTAGATTTTTATCTGACTAATAAAAATGTCTTAAAATATTTTAAAAATTTTAGGATTTACTTTTCTGTATGGAATTTAGCTGTCCTATTATATCGCTGATTGTTCTTACTAAACAATTGATTGAACACTACCTCCATAATGTCTTTTAAACGTATCTTTGATTGAGTTTTCGATAATCACTACTTATTAAATTTTCTAGATCGTACCCGAGTCACGTTAATATAGCAGGATACGTAAAAATAAGCACGCAAACAAGATTGAGTGCAGAGATAATCCTAAAAGGCTTTGAGCCGAAGTGTGACGTAGAAAAGGTACAATAAGGTAGGAGCTAACGAACAGCGAGAGTCTTTTGAGGGAAACGAGCTGAACGAAGACATCTGATCTCAGGCAAGACAATTGTTTATCGGGAGAAAGAATCCTCCTTTCACATTATAGCAGTATGCGTAGCCTTAACAAGGAACAACATATCAACCGTATTAAAGGCTAAGAAACCCTCAACTCATCATAAATACTTGATCTCGTACAGTTTCCATGTCCGGTGGAAGAGTCATAGAACTAGAAGGGGGCACAACATACCTCTCAGTGACCAAATCATTCATCGGCGATTAAGGTTTATACAGGCAGGAGACATATTACTCTATTATTAATTCCCCTTTATGTTCTATTTATTTCTTAAAAAAGAACATTTCAATAAAGTTGTTACTATTTTACTGACTTTTTTTGATATTTTATAAATTTTTTTTTATCTTGTCGGAAATTTAATTTCCGTTTTATTCTTTACAAAGTAGTTTACATCTGTCAGCAATATCATGATCAGGTTCTTGATATATGTTTAAACGGAGAGCTGCTATATGTGCAATATGCAGATATAACAGCCCACCAGTTTAACAACTATCAACAACCTGTTTAAAAAACAGCTTGCTGTTAGCTAATATTTTTAAATAACAGTCAAACATCAACCTGTTTTTATACCCTTAACCCATAAAATGAGTAAATAAGGGTATAATGGTTTTGTGCAAAAGTATGTAACAGGCAGAAGGAAGCTTCTCCGACCCCATAAAGTATATATATTCTTGATCAGCATCAACAGCCGAGACGATATAGCCATGTCCGTCTGTCCGTCTGTCTGTCTGTCAGTCCGTCTGTCTGTCCGTCTGTCTGTCTGTATGAACGCATGGATCTCAGAGACTACAAGAGCTAGAGACTTCTGCTTTTGTATTTAAGTTCTCCTATACCATGAGCAGAACAAGATTGCTTCAAATTATCGATAGCTATTCTGGTTTCCGATACACACATAATATCGATAACAATAAAATATCGAATTTGGAAAATATAAAAATGAGGGTTTTTTTTCTTCACCGGAAAAATAACCGCTCTCTATTTTAAACAGCTAAATAACAACCTGTTTCTTAAAAACATCAAAAATAACAGTGAAACAACAAGTTGTTTCTGAAAATCATCAAAAATAACAGCAAAACAGCACCCGGTTTTTCAAACCGTAAAAATAGCAGCTCCCTGTTTTAAACGGTTAAACAACAACCGGTTTATAAAACCGGAAAAAAACGTGTTTTTAACAGCAAAACTGCCACTAGTTCCATGTATTTTGGGCTTACCTCTTTTCAAGGTTATTGTATGAGTTCTAGAATTGGCGTTGAAAGAGAAAATATTTGCCTGAAAACGTCAGATGGCCACCGCTGCCTCACTTTGCAAGGAGTACTTTACTCTGTTCAACAGCGTACTTTTAAGTCCCGGTTTTATCGACACGATTGTGGACTGGTTCTTTCATTTAAATGTTAACTATAGTTATAGTACGAAACGCCGCAGTATTGCGTCAGTACTTTCGTTGGCTTTTAGTAAAAAAAATAATAATAACAAGTAAGAAGGCTCTAGTTGGGAGAGTCCGACTAGAAGATACCCTGAACCCAGTTGCAATAAATATATTTAATTTATATAAGACTTTGGTATACTTGCTTAGCTTCCATCGATTAAGTTCAATATCTCCGGTGTTTCTCAACCGATTTGAACGAAATTTTCAGAAAGGTTCTATCATTATCCATTACTTCAACCCTCATTTTTAGATTTTCCAAATTTGATATTTTATTGTTATCGATATTATGTGTATATCGGAGACCAGAATAGTTATCGATAATTTGAAGCAAACTTGTTCTGCTCATGGTATAGGAGAACTTAAATACAAAATCAGAAGTCTCTAGCTCTTGTAGTCTCTGAGATCCACGCGTTCATACAGACGGACAGACGGACAGACAGACGGACAGACGGACATGGCTATATCGTCTCGGCTGTTGATGCTTATCAAGAATATATATACTTTATAGGAGATGCTTCTTCTGCCTGTTACATACTTTTGCACAAAACCATTATCTCTTATTTACCCATTTTTTGGGTTAAGGGTATAAAAATAATCTTAAAAAATAGATTCGGTTAACTGAAATTTTTCGAAAAAATCTCAAATTGTCATTGCTGACAGATGTAAACTACGTTGTAAAGAATAAAACGGAAATTAAATTTCCGACAAGATAAAAAAAATTTATAAAATATCAAAAAAAGTCAGTAAATTAGTAACAACTTTATTGAAATGTTCTTTTTTAAGAAATAAATAGAACATAAAGGGGAATTAATAATAGAATAATATGTCTCCTGCCTGTATAAACCTTAATCGCCGATGAATGATTTGGTCACTGAGAGGTATGTTGTGCCCCCCCTTCTAGTTCTATGACTCTTCCACCGGACATGGAAACTGTACGAGATCAAGTATTTATGATGAGTTGAGGGTTTCTTAGCCTTTAATACGGTTGATATGTTGTTCTAAGTTCCTTGTTAAGGCTACGCATACTGATATAATGTGAAGGAGGATTCTTTCTCCCGATAAACAATGTCTTGCCTGAGATCAGATGTCTTCGTTCAGCTCGTTTCCCTCAAAAGACTCTCGCTGTTCGTTAGCTCCTACCTTATTGTACCTTTTTCTACGTCACACTTCGGCTCAAAGCCTTTTAGGATTATCTCTGCACTCAATCTTGTTTGCGTGCTTATTTTACGTATCCTGCTATATTAACGTGACTCGGGTACGATCTAGAAAATTTAATAAGTAGTGATTATCGAAAACTCAATCAAAGATACGTTTAAAAGACATTATGGAGGTAGTGTTCAATCAATTGTTTAGTAAGAACAATCAGCGATATAATAGGACAGCTAAATTCCATACATAAAAGTAAATCCTAAAATTTTTAAAATATTTTAAGACATTTTTATTAGTCAGATAAAAATCTAAGTAAATGCTTATGTGTGTATAAGCACACATAATACTTAACATGAGAAGGGCTACTCACCACACCGGAAAACTTAAAATTTACAATAATAGAAATACAATATAAATCCTAATACATACATATTGAATGATTGTGGGCTACCAAACTTAAAGGCCATTTTCTAGAAAAGGAAAAATGAAAAACCAGAGTACGCACTTACTTGGTTGAACAAATATAATAACCACAAGTCAGAAGGCTCTAGACGGGAGAGCCCGATAAATAACTTAAATTTATGTAATACTTTGGTATACTGACTTAGCTTCACAGCGATAAGATTCGATATCTCCGGTGTTTTTAAACCGATTTGGACGACATTTGCAGAAAAGTTTTATCGTTACCCATTATTTCAACCCTCAGTTTTACATATGCCAAATTCGATATTTTTTTGTTATCGATAACCATGTGTGTATCGGGAAACCAGAATATTATCGAAAATGTTATCGATAATTTTGAAGCAAACTTGTTCTGCTCATGGTATAGGGAGAAACTTATATACAAAATCTGAACTCCTGTAGCTCTTGGTAGTCTCTGAGATCCACGCGTTCATACAGCACCGGACAGACACAACGGACAGACGGACATGGCTAAATCGACTCGGCTATTGATGCTGCTCAAGAATAGATATACTTTAGTAGGGTCGGAGATGCTTCCTGTCTGCCGGTTACATACTTTTTCACAACAACCATTATAACCCTTATCTACCCATTTTATGGGTTAAGGGTATAAAAAACGGATAAATTGATAGGGGTTTTAGATGGGAAACAACTCATGGAAAAAATGTGTAGCACGTAGTAGCTCGGACTATGACTTCACGATTAAATGTAAACCATAATAAATATTTGCTCTTGTAGTCTCTGAGATCCCATGCGTTCATACAGACGGACAGACAGACGGACAGGACGGACATGCTAAAATCGACTCGGCTATTGATGCTAATCAAGAATAGTACACTTCATAGGGTCCGGAGATGCTTCCCTTCTGCCTGTTACATACTTTTTTACACATAACCATTACACCCTTTTATCTACCCATTTTATGGGGTTAAGGTATAACAAAACAGATAAATTGATAGGGGTTTCAGATGGGGAAACACACTCATGGAAAAATGTGTAGTAACCGTAGTAGACTCGACCTATGACTTCACGCATTAAATGTAAACCATAATAAATATTTTGGGTGTTACAATTGTTCGATCAAATTTCCTCCGAATACAGTTATAAAATTTTTTTTATTAGCTCTTGGTGCTTGATACTTCATTGTCAAATGGTTTTGTATATCCAAATAATATGTTTGGTGTTTTGAAATAATGGGGTAACGATAAAACTTTTCTGAAAATTTCGTCCAAATCCGTTGAGAAACACCAGAAGATAATTAAACCTTCAATCGATGGAAGCTAAAGCCAGTATACCAAAGTCTTATATAATTAAATACATTATTTATTGCAACTTGGGTTCAGGGTATCTTCTAGTCGGGCTCTCCCGACTAGAGCCTTCTTACTTGTTTCATTTTGTCTTTTTCTAGAAAATCCCTTTAAGTTTGGTAGCCTCACAATCATTCAATATGTAGGTTCTAGGGATTGTATATTGTATTTCTATTATTGTAAATTTTAAGTTTTCCGGTTTGGTGAGTAGCCCTTCTCCTTTAAGTATTATGTTTGCTTATACACACATAATCATTTACCTTAGATTTTGTATCTGACTACTAAAAAATTGCCTTTAAAGTAGTTTAAAAAATTTTAGGATTTACTTTTCTGTATGGAATTTTAGCTGTCCGATGATATACGCTGATTGTGTTCTTACTCAACATTGAGTGAAACACTACCTCCATAAGCTGTACGGAACCGTATCTTTGATGAGTTTTCGATAATCACTACTTATGAAATTTTCTAGATCGTACCCGAGTCACGTTATATAGCAGGATACGTTAAAAATAAAGCACGCAAACAAGTTGAGTGCAGAGATAATCCTAAAAGGCTTTGAGCCGAAGTGTGACGGTAGAAAAAAGGTACAATAAGGTAGGAGCGAACGAACAGCGAGAGTCTTGTTGAGGGGAAACGAGCCTGAACGAAGACATCTGATCTCAGGCAAGACAATTGTTTTTCGGGAGAAAGAAATCCTCCTTTCACCTTATAGCAGTATGCGTAGCCTTAACAAGGAACAACATATCAACCGTATTAAAGGCTAAGAAACCCTCCACTCATCATAAATACTTGATCTCGTACAGGCTTCCATGTCCGGTGGAAGAGTCATAGAACTAGAAGGGGGGCACAAACTATACCTCTCAGTTGACCAATCATTCATCGGCGGATTAAGGTTTATACAGGCAGGATGACATATTACTCTATTATTTAATTCCCCTTTATGTTTCTATTATTTCTTAAAAAGAACATTTCAATAAAGTTGTTACTATTTTACTGACTTTTTTTGATATTTTATAAATTTTGTTTTTATCTTGTCGGAAATTTAATTTCCGTTTTATTCTTTACAAAGTAGTTTACATCTGTCAGCAATATCATGATCAGTTCTTGATATATGTTTAAACGGAGAGCTGCTATATGTGCAATATGCAGATATAAAGCCCACCAGTTTAACAACTATCAACAACCTGTTTAAAAAACAGCTTGCTGTTAGCTAATATTTTAAATAACAGTCAAACATCAACCTGTTTTATACCCTTAACCCATAAAATGAGTAATAAGGGTATAATGGTTTTGGTGCAAAAGTATGTAACAGGCAGAAGGAAGCTTCTCCGACCCCATAAAGTATATATATTCTTGATCAGCATCAACAGCCGAGACGATATAGCCATGTCCGTCTGTCCGTCTGTCTGTCTGTCAGTCCGTCTGTCTGTCCGTCTGTCTGTCTGTATGAAACGCATGGATCTCAGAGACTACAAGAGCTAGAGACTTCTGCTTTTGTATTTAAGTTCTCTCTATACCATGAGCAGAACAAGATGCTTCAAATTATCGACAGCTATTCTGGTTTCCGCTACACACATAAATATCGATAACATAAAATATCGAATTTGGAAAATATAAAAATGAGGGTTTTTTTTCTTCACCGGAAAAAATAACCGCTCTCTATTTTAAACAGCTAAATAACAACCTGTTTCTTAAAAACATCAAAATAACAGTGAAACAACAAGTTGTTTCTGAAAATCATCAAAATAACAGCAAAACAGCACCCGGTTTTTCAAACCGTAAAAAATAGCAGCTCCCTGTTTTAAACGGTTAAACAACAACCGGTTTATAAAACCGGAAAAACGTGTTTTTAACAGCAAAACTGCCACTAGTTCCATGTATTTTGGGCTTACCTCTTTTCAAGGTTATTGTATGAGTTCTAGAATTGGCGTTGAAAGAGAAAATATTTGCCTGAAAACGTCAGATGGCCACCGCTGCCTCACTTTGCAAGGAGTACTTTACTCTGTTCAACAGCGTACTTTTAAGTCCCGGTTTTTATCGACACGATTGTGGACTGGTTCTTTCATTTAAATGTTAAACTATAGTTATAGTACGAAACGCAGCAGTATTGCGTCAGTACTTTCGTTGGCTTTTAGTAAAAAAAATAATAATAACAAGTAAGAAGGCTCTAGTTGGGAGAGTCCGACTAGAAGATACCCTGAACCCAGTTGCAATAAATATATTTAATTTATATAAGACTTTGGTATACTTGCTTAGCTTCCATCGATTAAGTTCAATATCTCCGGTGTTTCTCAACCGATTTGAACGAAATTTTCAGAAAGGTTCTATCATTATCCATTACTTCAACCCTCATTTTTAGATTTTCCAAATTCGATATTTTATTGTTATCGATATTATGTGTATATCGGAAACCAGAATAGTTATCGATAATTTGAAGCAAACTTGTTCTGCTCATGGTATAGGAGAACTTAAATACAAAATCAGAAGTCTCTAGCTCTTGTAGTCTCTGAGATCCACGCGTTCATACAGACGGACAGACGGACAGACAGACGACGAGACAGAAGCGACATGGCTATATCGTCTCGGCTGTTGATGCTTATCAAGAATATATATACTTTATCGTTTCGGAGATGCTTCCTTCTGCCTGTTACATACTTTTGCACAAAACCATTATACTCTTATTTACCCATTTTTTGGGTTAAGGGTGATAAAAATATCTTAAAAAAATAGATTCCGGTAAACTGAATGTTTTCGAAAAAAATCTCAAATTGTCATTGCTGACAGATGTAAACTACGTTGTAAAGAATAAAACGGAAATTACATTTCCGACAAGATAAAAAAAAATTTATAAATATCACAAAAGTCAGTTAAATTAGTAACAACTTTATTGACATGTTCTTTTTTAAGAAATAAATAGAAACATAAAGGGGAATTACATATAGAATAATATGTCTCCTGCCTGTATAAACCTTAATCGCCGATGAATGATTTGGTCACTGAGAGGTATGTGTGCCCCCCCTTCTAGTTCTATGACTCTTCCACCGGACATGGAAACTGTACGAGATCAAGTATTTATGATGAGTTGAGGGTTTCTTAGCCTTTATACGGTTGATAGGTTGTTACTAAGTTCCTTGTTAGGCTACGCATACTGATATAATGTGAAAGGAGGATTCTTTCTCCCGATAAACAATTGTCTTGCCTGAGATCAGATGTCCTTCGTTCAGCTCGTTTCCCTACAAAAGACTCTCGCTGTTCGTTAGCTCCTACCTTATTGTACCTTTTTCTACGTCACACTTCGGCTCAAAGCCTTTTAGGATTATCTCTGCACTCAATCTTGTTTGCGTGCTTATTTTTACGTATCCTGCTATATAAGCGTGACTCGGGTACGATCTAGAAATTTAATAAGTAGTGATTATCGAAAACTCAATCAAAGATACGTTTAAAAGACATTATGGAGGTAGTGTTCATATCAATTGTTAGTAAGAACACTCAGCGATTATAATAGGACAGCTAAATTCCATACATAAAAGTAAATCCTAAAATTTTTAAAATATTTTAAGACATTTTATATAGTTCAGATAAATCTAAGTAAATGATTAGTGTGTATAGCCAAACTAATACTTAACTGAGAAGGGCTACTCACCAAACCCGGAAACTTAAAATTTACAATAATAGAAATACAATATAAAATCCCTATAACAGTACATATTGAATGATTGTGAGGCTACCCCAACTAAAGGCATTTCCTAGAAAAATGAAAAATGAAAAAACAGGTACGCCACTACTGGTTGCAAAAAATAATAATAAACAAGTAAGAAGGGCTCTACAGACGGGATGAGCCCCGATAAATAAATTCAAATTTATGTAATACCTTTGGTATACTGAACTTAGCTTCAAAGCGATAAAAGTCGATATCTCCGGTGTTTGTAAACCCATTGGACGACATTTGCAGAGAAAGTTTTTATCGTTACCCATTATTTCAACCCTCATTTTTACATATTCCAATTCGATATTTTTTGTTATCGCATACCATGTGTGCTATCGGACAACCAGAATAGTTATCGAAAATGTTATCGATAATTGAAGCAAACTTGTTCTGCTCATGGTATAGGAGAACTTATATACCAAAATCTGAACTCTGTAGCTCTTGTAGTCTCTGAGATCCAGCGTTCACTACAGCGACGGACAGACGGACAGACAAGACGGACAGACGGACATGGCTAAATCGACTCGGCTATTGATGCTGATCAAGAATCTATATACTTTATAGGGTCGGAGATGCTTCCTTCTGCCTGTTACCTACTTTTTCACAAACACCATTATACCCTTATCTACCCATTTTATGGGTTAAGGGTATAAAAAAACGGATAAATTGATAGGGGTTTTTAGATGGGAACAACGCATGGAAAAACTGTGTAGACAGTAGTAGACTCGACGTATGACTTCACGATTAAATGGTAAACCCATAATATAATATTTTGCCTCTTTAGTATCTCTGAGATCCATGCGTTCAATACAGACGACAGACAGACGGACAGACGGACATGCTACAATCGACTCGGCTATTGATGACTGTCACAGAATATATACACTCATAGCGGTCGGATATGCTTCCTTCTGCCTGTTACATACTTGTTCACATAACCATTACACATTATCTACCCATTTATGGGTTAAGGGTATAAAAAACAGATAAATTGTAGGGGTTTCAGATGGGAACAACTCATGCAGAAAAAATGTGTAAGTACAGTAGTGAGGACTGGTTGGACTATGACTTCGACGATTAAAGATGTAAACCATAAGTAAATATATTTTGGGTTATACATTGTTCGATCAAACTTCTCCGACTAGCATCATAAATTTTTTATATTAGCCATTGTACTTGGTGGCTTGATATTCAGTTGTCAAATGTCTTTTAGATCCAATATAGTGTTGTGTGGGCTGGCTGTGTTAAAAGTTTAAGGTGTGAGCCTTTGAAGAGTAGCTGGAAAAAATATAAATCAGGGGACCCAAATTCGGTATAGAGTAGAACAGTACTATTCAAATAAGACGGCTACACGCACACCGATACCTTATTTAGGTAAAGTTTAATTAACACGCAAACCGTCCATTATTAAGGTAAAAGTTAATTATGTGGTACGAGTGATTTTATATTATTTTGTATTTATTTATTGTCAGCTAAGAGCAGCTGACAGTTAAAATAAATCAAAATTAATTTAAAATACAAAATAGTTAAAACAATTAAATTAAGTAAAATATAGAATAATATATAAATCTGAAAATATATTGAAAAGTTCACGTTAAAGCTCTGGGAAGTCAATAAAAAATTGAGCAGTCCAACATTTGTTGCGAGGATTGGGAAAAACCCGAAAAACCCAATCAGACCAGCGTTAGATAGTAATTAGTGGTTTTACGATTAGATAAAGCAAAAAGGATCGATCTTTTAGTACTAGAGTTGAGGCCTCCAAGGAGACAAGAGAATAAAGTTTGTTATAGTCGGAACATATAACACGAAATGGTTCATGAATTAAATAGTTGCTGCAAGCAACGATCAAGGCTAAGGGGTAAAAGTTACGTGAAGATCTAATTGGGACATTACATTTAATTCGACCTCAAAGAACTGATGAGTCGATTTCACCATTAAGTAGGTTAGTAATAATAATATCACATAACTACGGTTTACAATGGCTATAACTAATTCAACCTCCATGGAACCCAGTTAAAACTTCTAAGGGCAAATAAAAGAAGTTTCTTCTGCACAGATTCAATTCTATCCTGGTGAATCGAGTATTGTGGAGACCACACACAAGATCCATACTCCAGGATGGGACGAACTAGGATGTATAAAGCGTTTAGTGGTGTAGTGGATCATTAAACTCTTTCGACCACCGCTTGATGAAGCCAAGGACATAATGGCCTTATTGACCATATACGAAATATGAGCGTCAAACTTTTATTTAGGATCAAGAATAATGCCTAAATCTTTAATTTCAAACACGCGGTCAAGCATGGTGAAGCATCAAGAAAGTAGTGAGGCAGTAGGAGGGGCTACTTCTACAACAAGACATGACTTTACATTTAGAACAATTTAAATGAGGTCAGTTAAAACGACACCAGGCCGACCAATGCACCCAAATCCGACTGTAGTAAATTACACAGGGAAGCGTCATTATATGTGAAACATAGCTTCACGTCATCAGCAAACATATATATATATATAGGAGTTTAGTAATAACAGCTGGAAGGTCGTTAATAAACAGATTAAATAGCAAAGGTGAAAGGTGACTACCCTGGGGAACACCAGAGGTAAAAAAAATAGGTTTAGATACCGACGATTTAAAAACTCCTTCTTGTGTTCGACCACACAAGTACTCCGAAAGCCACAATCAAAGTTTTGATGTAAATCCAATAATTTTTAATTTTTGAAGCAACAGAGAATGACTAACAGAATCAAATGCCTTACTAAAATCGGTGTAAACAACGTCAGTTTGCATTTTTTCCTGGAACCCTTTGATAACAAGCGAAGTGAATTCAAGAAGGTTAGTTGTAGAAGATCTACGCCTAACAAACCGTGTTGATAAGGCGATATAATTGAACTACATGTGTGTTGCAGTTGAAACATATAATTTTTTCAAAGACTTTAAGAATGGCGGACAACTTGGATATGGCCCTATAATTTTTAACGTTAGACTTAGAAGAATTTTTATGGAGTGGAATGATAAAAGATTCCTTCCATATAGCAGGAAACACTGTTGAGTCAACCGACAAGTTAAATAATTTATGTGATGGTTACAAAGTGAATCCGCACAGTATCTAAGAATACAACCTGGCACTCCATCAGGACCAGGCAGATAGCCTGGTTTGATAGAGTTAAGGTCACTTAGAAGCGTACACTCAGTTATACCTGGGATATATATGCAATTTGACGATTGAACTTGAAAAGGAAAGGAATAACTGCAACTGATGTAAACAGAAATAGTTTGCTTCAAATTATCGATAACTATTCTGGTTTTCGATATACACATGGAATCAATAACAATAAAATATCGAATTTGGAATATATAAAAATGAGGGTTGAAATAATGGGTAACGATAGAACTTTTCTGAAAAATTCGCCCAATTGGTTGAAAAACACCGGAGATATCTAATTTTATCGATTGAAGTTAAGTCAGTATACCAAGTCATATTAAATTTAATTAACATATTTATTGCAACTGGGGTCAGGGTATCTTCTATTCGGGCCTCTCCCGACTACAGCCTTCTTACTTGTTCAATTTCGATAGTTCTCTCGTAAACCAAAGTGGTTTATTATCACTTGAGAACAAGTAAGGGGAACACAAATATTCAAAAGCGATTCAAGGTCCTATAAAATATGGCTATGGCAGGTTTTCTATATCACAACAAGAATAAAAGCGAGACCAATTAGTATGTTGAAGAAGATTATTTAATTTAGTAAAGTTAGTTTTACGAAAGCAACGGGTTTTTAAAGTATTTTGGATACTGAAATAGGGTTAAGAATTTCGATGGATAGTTCTAAGGTTGGATGGTAGGTGTCTTCCGGAAGCACTAGAGGGGCATTCTACTAGTATTACGGCAACGGAGTCCGAAACAAATATTAAGTCCAACATTCTACCACTACAGTTTGCACTCTGTTAACTTGCGATAGGCCTAACTCCAACCACTATCAGATTATCCATATCTGTCAAAATGACGAAACAAGTTGCAGGGCACTCAGATGGGATGAGTAAATGTTAGTATCAGAATGAGGAGTAATTTAAGAAACAAGTAACATAAAGTGAACGGCCGTTTAGTAATATTTTAACACATAAAAACTCTATGTCCAGAAGATCATGAGAATGAATCTGTTCAGAGGAAAAACCAGGAGTCAACCGCAATGAGAACACCACCCCCCTCGCAGGAGGTGCGATCGCATCTGTACAAGCTATATTTGAAGGAAAAACGGAATAATCAGAATATCGGGGTTTAACCAGTTTTCCGTGAGTGCTACTATATGTGAATCAAATGATAAGCTGTTAACATATAATTAAGAAGTTTAGTGTTAAGGCCTCTAACGTTTTGATAGGCCCAACTAAGTTGTTTTGTTAGTTTTTTGCCACCGAGGTGGAGGCAACTGGGTGGCTAACAGGCTGTGCACTACTAATCCTAATGCCCTTATTATTATTACTTCGCCTATTCACATACTCCTTTACAACTAACTGCTGCGGCCAGAATTTTTCTGAACAAATTGTCGAAAAGAGTTCAGGCGGCACGCTTAACTTGAAAGAAGATATACCTCGGACGTGTTTAAATTTAAACTTCTCAACAGTAATAAGAGGAGAATCAATTTTACTTTTAACGTAAGCTGAAAACATCATCCGATGAAGTATCGGATGCCAGCCTGGACCAAATATAAATTTGTTAAATGGCACAACAACAAGAGGCTTGAGAGCCCCAGTTGTACCTGCATTGGGAATAATAGGCGCACAGGCAGTTGAGCCGATTTCATGCATAGGATCAGAAGACAAGGGTATTAGTAATGGTTCTTGACGGCGAATTAATAACATTAATGGGCTGGCCGTAGGTTGATTAATGCTGGCCACCAGAAGGGGCTTTGTGGGGATGATAGGTGGGACAATAGGTGGATTAGGACCCGAAGTCTTTTTACGCTTCGGAGATTCAGTCATAACCTTGCCATTTTTGAAATTAGAGACTCAAGCTCTGTACAGGAGTTTTGCAGTGCATTAAATGCAATATGCATAGCTTTGAAGCCTAAATGAGTCTGTCTCATGAATTTAGAAGACTCTTAACCACCTCCCTACAGAGCTCACAATACCATTAAGGCCTGTGTCTGCAATCAAGCAGTCCCTGGTTTTGGCAGTAAAAGCCCAACACATTTCATGTGGATCAGTGTTGTCGCACAATCCACACAGAATAAAATCTTGATTGTTGTACCAACCAATTTGCAATTTTTGCTGCAGCAAAA
>JARNME010000111.1:0-51507 GCA_030179655.1 Scaptomyza flava
AACCGCAACAAACGCGAGATTTCTTGGGAAGAAATTGCAAAGGCTCTAGACTTGCCAAAAGACGAGTGTTGGCGCCGAATTAGCGCCTTTTCTTATTTTATTATATTTTTGATATTTAAGTTGAATTGAGCAGTTGAAATGTTAACGGAATTTGTATAACAGATAGGAAATAGTTAAGTTACATAGTTACAACGCTATGAATATCGATTTATCGATGTATTGAATGAATATTGAATGAACAAGTAGCCCTAGCATAAGTAGAAGAAGAAGAATCAGAATAAATTACTTTTCGACTGAGCTGGACGTGTTGGCGCTTAGCCTTTTATTGCGAGAAATACACGATCCGCACGCGGCCAGGCAGTGGCGAAAACATTTGGCGCCCGAGCAGGGACTTTTGGATAAAGTTCTCACCCGATTGCAGCTTAATTTTGAAGCTGATGTAGAGCTCGCTACTGGAGCACTGGAAATATAAAAGAGACGGATAGCTGGAGGCGCATACGGCGACGGCAGCATTTCCTATCGAACTGTGAGTAGCTTTCTGCTTGGTGCATTTAGTACTCCTTGCACGGCTTATAGGCATTTCAAGTTCGGTGTGTTTTAATAGTGTCTCAACAAAAAATTAAAATATAATAAATCTAATGTGTGTGGTACATTGGTTTGTGAGAAAGTGCTTATTGGTACATAATCAGTTCATATGTAAATAGGCATACATTCAGATATACATTTAGTCATTGCAGTAAATTGTATGTGCCGGTGTAGGGTCTGTATGTACATATGTATTTGCAAGAGTCACACCAGTTTATTGTTAAAGTGATCAAAGACACAATTGTAGAGAGCATCAGCAGCGCAACCAAAGGTTGCTGTACTTTTTCTAAAACGGTTGGCTGCTGCGCTCAAGAGTGGTTGATACGAAATACATAAGTCCCGTTGCAGCTTAATACATATGATAAGCAGTGCTTACATAGACTGGCACTTACATGCACACATGTATAGGTGACTGAAGGCAGGCGTATGTAGGCATAATTAGCGTACCGATAAGGTGCTGTACTTGTTCGAAACACGTTGGCTGCTGCGCTTAAGCAGATTCAATACAAAATACATAGGTCCCGTTGCAGCTTAATACATGTGATTTGTAGTGCATACATAAATATTTCGGTACTCAATTCGGCAGATCGATATACTTATATGTTGGTGCGTGCAAATATATATCTAAGCAGCACAGTGGCACAAGATTAATTAAAACTAAAAAATAAAAATAAAAACTTAAGGCGCGTTGTACGCTATTAGTAAATCCTAAAAGGTTGATTACTTGCTTTAATTAGGAGCTTAAACTGAACGCGTTGTTTAAATCAGTTTAAACTAAGTAATTAAAATTTTGTTCTCGAGCAAGATGGCTCCAAAAAAGAACAACAAAACTTTAGAGCATTATCCTCTTAGAGAAAGTTTATTGAATTCGTTGAATCGCAACAAGAACTATGTAATGTCAAACTGCCAGTCTATGGTCGCCACGGAGTTGGAAGCGCGCTTGAGCTTGGTTGAGTCAGTGTTCGCTCAGCTGTGTGAAATTCAAAGTCAGATTGAGCAGGCTGGTGAAAATGCGGCGGAATTCGATACTCGGCAACTTATAGAAGAAACGTATTGCGAAGTAAAGTCAAAGATTTTGAGCCAATTGACAAAAAGGGGTCGTCACTCAACTGGGAGTTCCGAGCCGTCAGCAAACTCTACAATGGCAAATAGTAGCAGTGCTCGCAGTTCTATGCTGCCTGCATTGAAATTACCACAATTTACAGGTAAAGTCACGGATTGGACCAGCTGGTACAATTCATTTGTGACATTGATTGAAGCAGACAACGACCTTGATGAGCTTTCAAAGTTCATTCATCTAAGGTCCTGTTTAGGTGCTGTTCCCTCACGAACAATTGAATGTTTAGAGTTGTCGGCAGGTAACTACAGAAAGGCCCTTCAATTGCTCAGAGACCGTTTCGAACACAAGGCTATTATTGTGCAGTCACATATTTGCGTACCTTTAGCACTCGGAAGATGAAGCAAGCGGATGCAGAGTCGCTAAGGACGCTAGTCGATTCCGTAAACTCTCAATTGGTCGCCCTTCGCTCGTTAGGCAGCGACAAGGAGATATTAGATGCTTTTGTTTTTCATTTGACACGAAGCAAGCTAGATGATGCGACATTAGAAAAATGGGAAGGCGAGTACGACTGTTCAAAGCTACCGTCTTGGGAACTGCTTGCCCAATTCCTCAGCAACAGAGAATTAAATTTGTCCAGTCGCAAGGTTAGAAAAGCCATTTCAGCCAAAACAGCCTCCAGGGTGATGCAAAAAGGGCAAGCTTGGCGGTTGCAATGGATAATGCAAGTGCGTGTTATTATTGCTCTGGCCATCATCATTTGAAGGCGTGTTTAAGATTTAAATCCTTGACACCGTTACAGAGATATCGCGAAGTTAAAAGGATAGGCTTATGTTTAGTTTGCTTCAGTAAGCGTCATCTAACGAAGGGTTGCACTGGGCCGCGTTGCGGTACGTGTCACAAGACGCATCATGAACTGCTTCATAGGGAGACCGGAGATACGGAAAATGCAAGTGATCAAAAAGGGGGTTCAAGCTCGCTTTATAGTTCCTTATTGACAAATAAGGCTGTAAGTTTTCTCGCAACAGCGATAGTGCTCTTGAAGGATTCCATGGGAAGGTTTCAAAAATGTAGATGTGTGCTGGACTCGGGAAGCCAGTTGAATTTCGTGTCCTCTTGGCTAGCTTCCAAACTGGAGTTGCCAATTATAAGTGTTCACTATTCGCTTAATGGTATAGGAAATTCCAAGTCTGAAATTCTTGGTGAATTAAAAACGACATTTAAATCTTTGGTGACAAACTTTGAAGCAACTGATAGATTTTGTGTTCTACCAAAAATAACGCAATATAACCCGACAGCAGCAGCAACAGCATTCGACTTGCGGCTACCGAAGAAAGTCAAGCTAGCAGATCCTTGCTTCGACTCGGCTAATGAAATAAGTATGCTGTTGGGGGTGAACCTGTTCTTCAAGCTTATAGTTGCGGGTCAAATCAAACTAGGTTTAAATAAACCAATTCTTCAAAAATCACTGCTGGGCTGGATCGTAGTAGGAGAATATGAACCAGACTATAACGTAGCATTAATCTGCAATCATTCAGCTAAGGAAGCAGAAGAGTTGCACAAAATGGTTCAAAGGTTTTGGGAGTGTGAGGAAATTCCTCAACGCTCTGCTAAGGGTACTCAAGATTCGGCTTTCTGGAGTCCAGAAGAACAGCAATGCGAGCACGCCTTTTTGTCTAAAGTAAAACTAACAGAGTGTAATAGATTTGTAGTGTCCCTCTTATTTAAAGAGCCCAGGGAAGGTTTAGGCAGTTCCTATAACATTGCACTCAATAGATTTTTAAATTTAGAAAGAAAATTAAATCGGAACTCCGAGCTTAAAAGGCATTATGTAGAGTTCATAGAAGAATACATGTCTTTGAATCATATGGAGGAGGTGCCCACAGAGCAAGTACACAATGTGAAGTACTTTATACCTCACCATCCAAATATCAGACCAGATTTTGGTTGAACCAGGGGATTGCAATTATCAGTGCATCCTGTGGCGTCGGAGTAGCACAGAGCCAATTAAAGTGCTGCGTCTGAAAACCGTTACTTATGGTACAAATTCTGCCCCCTTTCTTGCTGTGCGTTGTCTGTATTATCTAGCGGAGCGTTACAGTTCACAGTATCCACTAGCTTATGAAGCGATTCAGCGTAACTTTTATATGTATGACTTGCTGTGTGGAGCAGAGTCTATAGCGACGTTGTGGGATTTAAAAGGGGAAGTCGCAAAATTGCTTAAGCTGGGAGGATTTGAGCTTCATAAGTGGCGAACTAATTGTGAGACTCCTCTGAGTGATACAAAATTCCCTGATTCCTTAGAATTAAAAACTATGGACACCGCGAAAACTCTAGGCATCTGCTGGGCGTCAGTTTCTTATCGGTTTCAGTTTACGTACGCTGCAGGACATCGACCGGTATAACAAAACGCGTGGTTTTATCCGTACTGGCGCAACTATTGACCCCATGGGATTTCTCAGTCCGTTATTAATACTAGGAAAGATTTTTATGCAGGAGTTATGGTTACTCAATCAGGATTGGGATGAAGAATTGCCCTCCAGTTACGCCCAACAGTGGGAGAGATACTGGGAAGACTTGAATCTCGTGTGCAAGTGTTCTCTACCCCGCGCAGTGGTACCAACAGACAGTGAGATTCAAGAGTTGGAGCTATATGGCTTCTCCGATGCATCTTGTCGTGCCTATGGTGCAGCAATATATGCCCGAGTGGTAGATCAAGGAGGAGTCATCTCAGTAAATTTATTAACGGCAAAATCTAAGGTAGCACCGGTGCGTGTCACATCGCTACCTCGTCTGGAACTAGAAGGAGCAAGGCTCTTAGCCCAACTAATGGCCAAGGTCAAAAATTGCGTCCCTGTCTCGGTTTCTCAGACTAAATATTTTACAGATTCGACAATTGTGCTTAACTGGATTGCTTCGCATCCCAGCAGATGGAACACATTTGTCGCGAATAGAGTTGCACGCATCCAAGAATTGACGCAGGCGCAAAACTGGTTCAAGGTTCTAAACTTAACCCGGCGGACATTGTCTCCCGTGGGCTGCATACTGCAGAATTGAAAAATTCTACGATGTGGTGGATGGGTCCAGAATTCTTGCGTCTTCCGGCCGATCAATGGCCAGAGATGCAGCTACCTATTCAAAAAGAAGTTCCAGAGCAGCGAAATTCAAAATTTTCCGTGATAGTTAGGGCGGAACTGAAAGTTAGTGATATCGTTGGTAAATGCAAATTTGCAAAAGATTTCCTTAAGTTGAATAGAGTGTTTGGTTATATATATCGTTTGCGTCACAGTAAAACTGACTTAACTAAGGCTGAAGCCTTAACTGCTATAGAATTGGAAGGTGGTTTGCGTTACATAGTTTTTAATGTACAAAACTTATCGTTCTATGAGGAGATAGTCAAACTTAGAAACGAAAAATGTATACGATCGGCCAAAATACAAGGGCTGAACCTTTCTTTGAAATTGCCAATGGAGTCGAAATAGTTCCTGTAGGTGGCAGGCTCACACATGCCAACGTACCATATAACACAAGACACCCAATTTTAATGCCAAGTGAGCACATTGTTGTAAATTCTTTATTTGAGCATACACACCGAACTAATATGCACGCCGGAGCGCAGACTATATGCGCTTTTGTGCGACAGAGGTACTGGGTGATCAATGCTAGAAAGGTAGCTCGCAGGGTGGTTCGAAGCTGTGTGGCTTGTTTCCGTCAACGTCGCATATCATCGAATCAACTCATGGGCCCTTTGCCGGCGGGTAGACTGCAGCTCGGAGCGCAACCATTCGAACGAGCTGGCGTGGATTTCGCCGGACCACTTTGGATGCATTATAGCCAGCGGGGTCGTCGGCCAACAAAGGCGTATCTCTGCGTCTTTGTATGCTTCTTGACAAAAGCGTTTCATTTAGAGTTAGTATCGGATCTAAGCTCGAGCGCCTTCATCGCGGCTCTAAAGCGGTTCTTTTCTCGGCGAGGACTAAGTAGCGAATTGTACTGTGACAATGCTACTAATTTTGTTGGTGCATCTCGCGAACTAACGACAATGACCAAACAGTTGTGGGATGACGAAAACAAGCAGCAAATTGTCAATCAATTTACTCATCGGGGTATTGACTTCCATTTCATACCGCCACGCTCGCCTCATTTCGGCGGGCTTTGGGAAAGCGCCGTCAAGGTGGCCAAGCAGCTATTGCTCAGATGCTTCAATGGGACAGCGCTCAATTATGAGGAGCTCGTTACAGTCATATCGCAAGCTGAGGCGGTAATGAACTCACGGCCGCTTCATCCGTTGTCCACAGATCCTGCAGACTTCGAGCCGTTGACTCCAGGTCACTTCTTAATTGGACGACCGCTTAATGCTTTAGTGGAACCTTGCGACGAAGCTGACCTAAAGTTATCAATTACAAATAGATGGAAGCGAATCGTGGCTGTACATCAGTCCTTTTGGAAGCGTTGGTCAACCGAATATCTTACCTTGCTGCAGCAGCGAAGCAAGTGGGCATCCGTCTGCAACAATGTTCAAATTGGCACGTTGGTGCTTATAATGGAAGACAATGCCCCACCTGGACACTGGGTTCTCGGTCGCATTCAAGAAACTCATCCTGGTGCTGATGGAGCGGTTCGCGTCGTTACTCTTAAAACAAAGACTGGAATCTACAAGCGGAACGTACATAGGATTTGCCCCCTGCCAATAGAAGACTGATTAGTTTTGTTGGAAGGAGCTTCCAAGGCCGGGAGTATGTTGGCGCCGAATTAGCGCCGTTTCTTATTTTATTATATTTTTGATATTTAAGTTGAATTGAGCAGTTGAAATGTTAACGGAATTTGTATAACAGATAGGAAATAGTTAAGTTACATAGTTACAACGCTATGAATATCGATTTATCGATGTATTGAATGAATATTGAATGAACAAGTAGCCCTAGCATAAGTAGAAGAAGAAGAATCAGAATAAATTACTTTTCGACTGAGCTGGACGTGTTGGCGCTTAGCCTTTTATTGCGAGAAATACACGATCCGCACGCGGCCAGGCAGTGGCGAAAACAACGAGGTTTCAAATAAATGGAACTTGTTGCGCCAGCAATTCCGTGTAAGTAAAAATCGTTTTCTTTACATTTAATTATTTATATTTTATTAAGGGCAATGTCGTTTATTGTAGAATGCACATAGCAAGGTCCAATCGACCAAAAGTGGTCAAGCTGCTGCTGATCGGAAGCCGCCAAATAAATTTTATAGCGCATTGCATTTCATGCAACCCATTCTAAGCGTGGACTCAGGGTCGCGGACATCCAGTTATGTAAGTTAATTGATATTATCATTTTGCGCTGGATAGCCGCAGGCTGCGTACTGCCAGCTCACCTCACCTTCTTGTGATATAAAATGTTGTTTAAAATTTTCTCTTATTTGGCTTGCGGTAATGCTAGTCCGTCCAGTATTCATTGACTGCATTTCCAAGAAGCCGTTCTCTTCTGCTCTCCATTTACCTGGTACAAGTTCACCATTTATTTCTTTGTCAAAATCACTTGAATTTGTGTATACACTTTTGCGTTCCATTAAAAAATTGTGAAGTGCAGAGATGGCTAGCACAATCTTTGTGGCTTTTGATTGGTGTAGGTCAAAAGGTCTACGAAGAATTCTGAATCGGTCTGCGCATATTAACATTTTCAATAATTCTGCGCGCGCGTGACAGACGATAGTTAAAAACCCTCTGGTTCATATCCTGCTGCCTAAATGCAAACGGCTTCATAAGATATGGCTCGGTTCCATTTCGTAGTGGCTTCGGGTCAGGCAAGCTTAAATTATTTTGCTCCAAGGCTTTTGATAATGTGCAACTGAAATTAAAATCATAAGAAAACAATTAATGTATATTTGAAATTATATATTATTATTATGATCTTTTCCAATACCGTGCAAATACACCGCCATCAGAATCACGGCCACATGGTCCAACATCAATATACGTGAATTTATATTCTCCGTCAGCCAAAGCCATTAAGACTATACTATTCGTCTTCTTATAGTTGAAATATTGTGAGCCACATTTTGCCGGTGCTTGTATTGTCACGTGCTTACCATCCAGAGCACCAATACAGTGTAGAAAATTTCAGCGATTGTCAAACACATTTGCTATTTTTTCCCATTCAGCAGCTGTCGTAGGCATCTAAAATAAACAAAAACTAATTAAAGTGTTTTTTTTTTTCAGAATATGAATGAAGATGCCGTTGGGTGCTTGTCACAGCTCAACTCCACGTTTATGGAAAATAATGATTTAAATAAGATGTCATCGTCATCAAACTCGCCATCGGCCATTATTAAGCCAACACCAAAGCGTCGTCTACTTGATGACACCAAGTATCATCGCACTGCTAAAGCAGGCTTGCGAATATTTGGCGAACACCAAGGATGATGATGAGTTTGATCTCTGGGGCAAATCAGTTGCAGCAACTCTTCGCAACTTTCCAGATGCCGCTGCTGTGCGCTTGGCTAAGTCCAAGATAAACTTTATTATGGCATCACTGGAAGCCGCAGAGCTTACCAGTTCCATCATTACTCCTTAATATTAATTTTAAATTTTTTTATCTGTTCTCTGAATTCACAAGTACCTTAACATCGACGAACGATGTATTTGTGTTAAAGTTTTTGAAATGAAATAAATAAAATTGTTGTTACCTTAAGAAAATCATCCTTCAATGTTTTGTAAATGGCATCGCAGCTTTCTTGTATAATTTTTGAAATGGAAGGTACCGACATTTTAAACAAGAAGCTTAAGCTGTGCATGCTATCCCCAGTAGCCAAATAACGGAGAGTCACAGTCTGCGGCAGATATAGATGTTCGGAGACTTGTGTCCGCTTTTTGAATCAAAGGCTTCACACATTCAAGCAAAAAATCAAAATCTTCTGGGCTCATTCTAACAAAGTCCTTAAAACGATCAGGACTATTCGATCGAAATTTTGTTTCAAATGATCGGAAAAAAACACTTTCCTCTCGATCCAAATAGAGTTCTTGAACCCACATAGCTCGCTTGCGTTTTTTTAGCTCTTGCTCTTCCTCGTCTTCAAGAGCTAGAATCAAAACCACTGCTGCCGCTATTTTCATCATCTTCGCTGTTGCCATTGTTCTGATTTATTCTAAAGTAAACAAATTGCTTATCAATTAGTTTTAAGTTACATATGCATTAGTACTTACCAATTTTTTACTTTTTCAATTAACAAAACAACACAATATCGATTACAATCAGTTTCGATACATTCACAATATCGACGTCAACGAAAAATGATTAGCAACGTGAATGTCAACGAATGTGGATATCAACTGGTGCAAATTACTCTCAACTTCAATATCAACGCGTTGGCATCTTGCGCGTTGCTCAACTGGAAAATTAGTTGGCAACCCGATTTTTTTGTCAACTCAGTCAACTAATCTAAACACAACAAATGCGTTGACGTTGGATATCAATTGTTGATATAGCTAGAACTGACGCTGCATCAACTAGTGTAAATGCACCATTAGCCTGATGTCTTCTCACTGCAACTCTATGAGCTTCAGAATTATTAGCCTGATTTCTTCTGACTACAACTCTAATAACATTAGGATTATTAACACGATATCTTTTGATGCTTCTATGCGCTTAGCCTTATTGATATCACTATTTTTTTTAAATTAATGTTTGTACTTTTTTTCTGTTTTGCCGGTGAATCGACTACGTCTTTTAACAGGATTTTTAACATTTTCAGTTATACTGTATAACTTATACATTTACTTGACGTATCAGAATCTTGAGTTAATACTTCCTCTAAAGGAATATAAACATCAAAATGTCCATTCATTAATGGACCGGTAAAACGCAATCTTTTTATTTTATTTCCGAATGCTTGTAATAAATTTCCATTCTGAAAAACTTGAAAATTTACAGAAAAATTTCTGCTGCTGCTTGAAGCTCACATGCAGTACCATAAGTATTTGAGTTTGACATATCGCATTCTTATTGTTCAGAAGAGCTATAACACTCTCCGTTTAAGTTTTTGCTGAAGCAAGCAAAAGTCTGCCAGTTGGTTACAAAATGTTCAACAATATTTTCGCGTATGGTGCTATGGAAGCTGAAAAATCTAATAATTTTTAGATTTATAAAACAAACAACGAAATGATGATCAAGTAGCGAATTTAAATCGTGCGGTGGCTTCAAGTGTAAAATGAGAATTAAATGTAGCTTAGCCAAATACAGTTGCGTGTGCCACAAACGGCCACACGCAACACAAATTTCCAATCGGCCTTAAAGCTTCCCTAGCTTAAGAGCGATTTCATTGTTTCTCTTAAACTAACTTAAGTAATGTCTACAAACAATCAATATGTTTGTTCTGCTCCAACATTCCGGCCCCGTTGACGAGCTCCGGTCTTCAACAAATTCAACAATTCGGTGTTGGTGCCAGCTTATGTAAAGGCCGTTTAATAACGCCGGCCGGATTTCTTATCTCGGTCACCCGCACCTTGCCGTCCTTCCCAGCTACGACGCGTGTGACGCGCACGATGATCCATCGTTGAGGGGGGTTGTTGTCGTCGTCGACGAGCACGACCGCCCCTTCTCCCATGTTGGCCTCGTCTTTGCTCTACTGGGCTCGCTGCAGCAGGTTGAGCAGGTAATCCCTGAACCACTTGCGCCAACAGTGCAGTTTGCTTAACAACAACTGTCGCCACCGCTTCCCTTATGCGCTCGTTGTTGGGCTCCTCGGGCGTGGATCCTGTAAGCAGCCCCAGCAAAGACTGGCCGATGATCAAATGCCCTGGCATCGTCACCTCTCCATCGTTCTGGTCGCTGCTGTCTGCCACGCTGCGTACGCTTGGCGTCGCCTGACCCTCGCGCTAGCCTCTTTTTGGCAGCCTCTACTGTTGCTTTCCACAGTCTGCCGAAGTGCGGTGTCCTCGGAGGGATAGACCGCCATTGTACAGCTTTCTCCTTGCTGAGGTGAAGCGCTTCGTGGACCTCCTTCAGCACGTTGCTCACTCCAATGAGCCTTTTAAAAACAAAAAGAAATGCGTCAGTCACAAATTTCAAGACCGCCTTTGAGGCGAAACAAACAAATACGGCAACGTACATTTTTAAAGGTGGTCTTCCTCTCACTCTGTAGCTTACATAATTAGGCTGCCTCAACAATCCAATCATAGCTTTTGCACCAGCATGGAAGTGCCTAAGGTGCAAATGCCTGAAGAAGGTGCTGAAGAATTCAGAATTCTTTGGTAGCAACAAAGGGAATTTAGCATCATGTGAGATAGGGCCGTGTAGCATACGCCCTCCTACTCGATATAATTCTAATTTAATACCATTTTCCTCAACTTCGTGGATAAATGGATTAAACGAGTGCAGTATTGGAGCTAATACTACCGACTTTGTTAGCAACATTTTTGCCGTAGTGACAAATGGACACAACAAGCCGCGAGAGTATCCAACAAGCGAGAGGCTATGGACAAGATATTACGCTTATTTGGTTTTAGGGAAGCAAAACTATCAACGTCAAGATGATATTTGAAAACATCCTCTTGAGGTGCCCAACGCATTCCAAGAGTCTTAACTGAGCTTTTCTCATCAATTGTTATATAAATTTCTCCACTGGCGTTCCTGTCACCAGACCGATTCTGGCAATTGGCAGCCCACTTGGCCAGTGGAAATCTTTCTGCGTGCAATGTGTCACCGACATGGCTCCAAATGGTGTCCAGTTCTTTTAAACTGTCTACACCTGCCAGCATACCGTCAACATAAAACAATTTTTAATCACATCCGCGATAATGGGGTATGATCGTGTGTAGATATTAGCCAATTCAAACAAACAACGTACAGCCAAAAAGGGTGCTGACGCTGTACCATATGTACAAGTATCCAATCTGTATGCCTGTAAATTTTGAGAAGTGGCTTCTCTCCACAAAACAAGTTGAAAGTCTCTGTCTTCCTCAGAAACATTTATCTGCCTATAAATTTTTTAAATGTCTGCAGGTACGGCATATTTGTTCAACCGAAAGTTGACCAACGTTGAATACAACTCCCTCTGAATAGTTGGCCCCACCATTAGTGTTGCGTTGAACGAAACTGCTGTTGATGTTTTTCTAGAATCATCAGAAACAACTCGAAGCTTGGTTGGGGTACTCTCAGGTCGCAGAACGCATTGATGAGGAATGTAATACTGCTGTTCTCGAGGAGCAGACTTCAGAATGGACATGTGTCCCAAATCCAAATACTCTTTCATGAAGTCTTGATACATAATTCTAAGAGTGTCATTTCTTGACAGTTTGCGCTCAAGTTGTAGAAGACGCCTTTCAGCAGTTTGAAAGGACAGGCCAAGAACTTTGGGATTGGTCTTAAAGGGAAGATTTACTTGAAAGCGACCGCAAGATAACCGTTGTATGGTTTTCTTGAAATGCAGTTCACAGGCCTGCTGTTCAGCTGTTTGGCGACCAGCCTTCGACTCGATTGGACATTGATCCAATTTCCAATTACGATTAACTACGGAGCCGAGAGAGCCAAAAGACACTTGAGCTGCTGAACTCTTACTATATTGTTTCCAAAGCACTTGTCCAGTATATTTGCCCGCTACAATCCAGCCGAGCAATGTTTTTTGCATTATGGGCAGCTCGGAATGTAATTTTATTTTCCCAACGCACAATCAACCATAAAACAATTCAGCTCCCAATAACACATCTACCTTAGCTTACTTATAGAACTTGGGATCTGCCAACTGAATATTTTTGGTATTTTCCAGTTCAATATGGACAGAGCCTGTCCAGGCTGAGATGTGGATATCGACTTAAGTACCCAACACTCAGCGGAAAATGTGTGGGAATTCAAACGAGATTCAATTAATGCACAAACCTTAGTTTTGCTATCAGTGGTTGCACCACCTACCATTGAGATAGCAAGGGAAGTTGGCTCACGTTTAAGACGTAGCCTCTGTGCCATGCTCTCAGACATCAAATTTATCTGCCAGCCACTATCGAGCAAAACTCGTGCTGTATGCAACCGTCCAAATCTATCTTTAATGTTCACGATGACGGTAGCAAGAACAACTTGATCCGCATTAAGCACGTGACCTACATATGCCTCAGAAGTTGAAGCTTGAAGTGCCGCTTCCTCACTTTGTACTGGTGAATTAAACCTATGAAGCAAAGAGTGATGAGGCTTTGAACACACACGACACTTCGACGCCTTGCAGTTCGAAACAATGTGTCCCACGGTCAAACAATTAAGACACATTTTTTGAGTTTTTACGTACTCAAATCGTTGCATAACCGAAATACCACAGAATGCGGGACAAACATATATATTGTGATCTGCAGACTTGCAATAAGTACATGCAGACGACGACGTTTGACCTGCATTAGCACAGGCAAATGAAGATTTTTGTTGAGCCTTTCTCACTTCATTGCGCACTTTTAACTTGTCACGAGTGGACTCCTCTGCTGTCAAGTACTGATACCTCCTATTCAACTGTTTAGCACAATCATCCCAAGATGGCAGCTTATCATAATCAAGCTGCTCCTCAAAACGAGATTTGGTCATATGGTCTACCTTAGCCATGACCATATGAATAATCATTGCATTAGCAATGTCTTTGTCGTCACCCAAATACGACAGCGATGCATAAATAGCAGACACTGTATCTATTATCGATCTTAAACTCGACGCAGATGGTTTGGTCATGCTTGGCAAATCAAACAATTGAGCAACTGTATCAAAAAATATAAGGCATTTATTGTCGTAAACTGACTTTAGACTAGCAAGAGCCTTAGGGTAGTTACAATCTGTGAGTTGATATGGCTTAACTACACCCAATGCTTCATCTGACAAACAAAAACTAAATAGTTAAATTTCTCAACGTTTGTTAATGACGCATCGTCATCCACGAGACTCTCGAAAAGGCACATAAAGTTTCTGAACTCCGAATGTTTACCACTAAATTTCGGTAGACTCATTTTAGGCGGTTGAGATCGCTGGCTCGAATTCATTGAGCAATCATGTTGTACCTGTGTGTCGAATCGTGGCTTAGTTGCATTCATAAACAACGCTTTTGTTATGACACACAAATCCTCTAGCGGCCCTCTGCTTTCGTTAGCTGGATTTAAACTGCCCAGCTCTGCCTGTAAATTCATAGCCTATTCAACATACCTTTCTAATAATTCTAATCGACATGCTAACTCTGTTTTGTCGGATGAGATTTTTTTTAATTTAAAGGCGGTTTGCATGCGAGCAATGTCAGCACTAACTTTATCAAACTTCTGCAAACATAATGTTAACTTAACATTAGACTTAGATGCTGCACAGAAAAAAAAATGACGATCTAAATTTAAGATTTTTAATCTAGAATCATCCCGATTCGTACTTGAAATATTTAAGTACGTTTCGTACTTAAGAAATCTTAAATTAAGTTTAAAACGAACTTAACGAGTAATTTAAGATTAAAAATCTTGATTCAATTCCAAATGTACTTGAATTAAGAATGCATGTTCTTAAAAAATCTCAAAATGCTCCTAAAACGGTCTTGAATCATTCTTATTTTATTTAAGCACTAAACGTTCTTAAAATAAGAATATAATTCTTGAAAAGGCTATTAATAAAACTGAAACGAACTTGGCGATTTAATAAGTAGTAAACGTTCATATTACAAGAATAAAAATCTTGATTCTTCTTTAAAAGTTTTAGTTTTTTAAAACAAATTTTGTCGGAAGCAGGCTTCAATTAATTATTATAGGTCCAAAATACTTAAAACTGGCAATTTAAGTTCGAAATACTTACATCAAGTACTGAGTGAACTTTTATCAAGTTTATCAAGTTTATCCTCCGAACTACTGGAATCAAGTACGAAAATTCTTGAATCAAGTACGAGTCGCGTGTTCAAATCTCAGCGGCATTTTACAAATTTTTTTTTTTTTTGCTCTTAAAAATTATATGAAACAAGTTTATTTTTGTTCTTATTTTTTTAAAAGTCATTAATTAGTATAAAAATGCCGAATAAACTGTTTTAAATCAAGTTCACTTAACATAAACATTAACTGCAGTCAATATGTAATAGGAATTGGCTCAACAGCTAAAGCACTCGACGCAGTTAACAACAGATCTAAGGTTCAAATCCCCGTCACGGTAAGCAAAATCAGATAAATTTGTAATGTTTATTTCTAATTTCGTACATTTCTAGCTTAAGCATGAGAACGATAGGCAGCTGTTAAAATGCTATTCTGCGCTTATGTGTCTTAATCTTAGATTTTCAGGAAATTATATAATCAAGTAGTGTCAAACTTGGATCAAGAATACAAGTTCTTGGATTATAAACCTTATTCGACCTTAATGTTGACGAAGTCAGAATTTCTGTTTAAAAAATTACAGCCTTACGCAACTTACACACGGCTAGGCTGCGTTAAAGTACGAATACTTGCCGTTTTTTTTTTTTTAAATGTGAATTTGTCAGTTCTTAAATCAAGAATTAATAGTCTTAAAATTCAAGATCTAACATCTTGTTTTTAAGTTCACTTCAATCTCATTTACAGTTTGTCAGATCTCAAATTCTAAGAATTTTGCTTCTCAATTCAAGAATGAACAATCTCGAAATAAGTACTTTTCATTCTCAAAACGATCTAAATTTAAGAATGAGCGATCTTAACAGTTAAGAACGTTTCATACTTGATTCAAGATTTTCCGGTCTTACACGAGAAATAAGACCGAAAAGTGTTGATTCAAGGTGGAAAATCTTGATTAATTTTTTCAGTGTGCTGGCTTTTCGAGTGACAGTTTATCTGATTCGGACATATCTAAGCTAACTAAAAACAACCTTTGACAAACGCAGAAAAAAGTTCGGCACACTTTTTGAGCTGCCCTAACGCACGCACTGTGAATATTTAACAAAACGCCAAGCTTGCTTATTGAACACACACACGCACTCTTGGTGATATGTGAACAAACAAACGAAAACGGTCCAAGCGACCGAGAATAAGCAAGTCAAGCAGCCACTAGCTGTAAAATATGCGGAGTGCGGGGGCTAAACAAAGTAAAGAGATAATTTGGAGCGAACGCGCGCACAAAAACGAACAGACGATCAAGTCAAGCTTGATCCGCAAGCAAAGCGGGGATGAAAAGAACAAGCGGCAAAATTTGGCGCGAGCGCACGCATAGACAAACAAATGTATAAAATAAATGCAAGCGCAAGCAAAGAGCGAATAAAGGTTAAGAACGAGCGAACAATCAGAGGTTAATGCACAAAAATGTTTAACAAAAGTTGTGTGTGTATGTGCGAGTGCAAACATATGTTTTAATGTATGTACATTTATTGTTACGTAGCGATTGGTTGAGAAGCGAAACCAAAAAAAACACTTTGCAGTTGCACAAACACACGAACTATATGAAACGCAATAAATAGACCACCGTTTGAAACTTTAATTTTGTTTCTTGTATTGAATTTTTATTTATTCAATTTTATATATATGTATGAAAATATGTTGCCATTTTGTTTATTTAAATCAAATACACAAAGTGCCAGAAATTGGGCTGTTTCTACGTGTATGAACGTAGACATAAAGGTGTTTCAAACTTGTGATATTTTTGTCGACTGTGGCGACACAACGAAGTAAAAAAATTTTAAGCTCAATTTTTGGCACGGAATACCCAGAGACTTTCTAGCGATTCAATAGAAAGTGTTCTTCCTTTATTATCCTGATTATGCAGCGTCCAAGATGGCAAAGTCTAAAGGGGGAAAGCAGCTAAATCCAAATTAAGCAGCGTCGAAAATGGCACAGTCTAAAATGGCAAAAGCAGCAAATCCAAGAAGTATTTGTGTTGATTTTTCAACACACGCGAACCCTGAGTCACCAACGCGAAACAAACAAACAAATGAAAAACAAGTGGAAACGTTGCAGTCGGACGCAACCGACTGCGGCATACTCGATACCAATACAGATGTAGATTACAATATTTTTTTAAAATTTGTGACTTCAAAACTTATCTAGAATTATGTTTAACATAATTATATATAAAACTAATGTTTTCGCTGGATCCAATCGATGAGCTGCCAACCACAAGGATGGACCAGGTTTGTGACTGTGATGTTGATTCGTGGATCACACTCCATGCCACCAGCCATGCAGGAAGTGTGAACTTCACAAGCACTGGGTGCAGGCGACAATGTGATGACCAGATAAGTGACGACTTTTGAGTAGTTGAGAAAAATCAATGTACAATTAATTTTTGCTCTTTTTCTTTTCTTTGCAGGTACTGGAAGGATGTTTGATGTTAGATGATGCCGCTGGAGTGATGTCTTCACTGGATCCTGTCGATGAGCTGCCAACCACAAGGCTGGACCAGGTAAGTGATTCAAATGCATATAGTAATCATGGTTGATTTAAAAATAAAAAAATTAACTATATTTAAAATATCTTATGCAGCAACTTTTGGTGGACGCTGGTAGACGCCTATGATGTTGATTCCGTATATTAAAAACGAACGATGTTTTCGCTGGATCCAATCGATGAGCTGCCAACCAGAAGGATGGACCAGGTATGTGACTGTGATGTTCATTCGTGGATCACACTCCATGCCACTAGCCATGCTGGAAGTTTGGATTCCACGAACACTGGATGCAGGCGACAATGTGATGACCAGATAAGTGACGAAATTTGTGTGTTTGAGAAAAATCAATTTAGAATTATTTTTTGCTCTTTTTCTTTTTATTGCAGGTACTGGAAGGACGTTTGATGTTGGATGATGCCGCTGGAATGATGTTGTTGGAGCAGAACAAGTATATTGATAGTTTGTAGACATAGCTTAAGTTAGTTTAAGAGAAACAATGAATTCGCTCTTATGCTTTTAGAGCTTTTAGGCCGATCGGCAATCTGCCGACGGCGAATTTGTGTTGTGTGTGGCCGTCTGTGGCCCACGCAATTGTATTAGGCGAAGCTACTTTTAATTGTCGAAAATCACTTGAAGCCACCACATTAAACTCGTTGTCAATCTAAAGAAATAACCGCGTCTCAATTTTTGTAATTTGTACACATTTAAATCTAAAAACTATTAGATTTTTCATTGGCGCCCGAGCAGGGACTTCGGTTATTTCAATTTGTTGTTTGTTTCGCGGTGGTGGCTCAAGTCTCGCGTGTGATAAAGAATCACACATTTTCGCTGATTTGGATTTGCTGCTTTACCCTTTGGACTGTGCCATTTTCGACGCAGCTTATTTTGGATTTTGTTGCTTTGCTCCTTTGGACTTTGCATCTTGGACGCTGCAAAATCAGGATTGTCCATGGAGAATAAAGGAAGAACACTTTCTATTAAATCGCTAGAAAGTCTCCAGGTATTCTGTGCCAAAAATTGAGCTTAAAAATTTTACTTCGTTGTGTCGCTGCCATCGACAAAAAATATCAAAATTTTTAATACTTATATGTATGTACACACGTTCATACACGTAGAAACAGCTCAATTTCTGGCACTTTGTGTATTTGATTTAAATAAACAAAATGGCAACATATTTTCATCTATATATGTATATAAAAGAGTTTGTCCTTACTAGAATGGAAGAGCCACAGCCTAAACGAAAAGAGCTAGAAGGCTGAAATTTTCACACAATTTTCCATGCTAGTAGGAGGTGAGCACTAAGAAGGGAACTTTTATTTGGACAACTCCTTCAAGTACCTCCCATACGATTTGGAGCACTCTTTACCCATTTTAAAAAACAAATTACAATTACAACAAGTACCCATTCCACTACTGTCGCCTGATTGTCGCACAAGCTGAGGGTTTGATCGCGAGCGAGAATACAAAAACAAAACAATGGGCAATGACGCCTTTGAGTCCCGCAAGCAAAGTGTCATAAAAAAAGGTTCGTACACTTGCAAGAAGCGTTTGTTGTTGTTTTTGTTTTTGGGCCCGCACTGCTACTTTTTGTTGGTGTGATTGTTTAAAAAAAACAAAAACAACATAACAAAACTTTGTGCGTCTAAATAATAACCCACACCAGAATATTTTATGGGGGTGGATTTGCCTACTTGCTGCTCATATAACTTAGACAAAACAAGTAAAGAGGCTCCATTCGGAAGAGCCCGACTAGAAGATACCCTTAACCCAGTTTCAATAAATATATATTAAATTTATATAAGTCTTTGGTATACTGACTTAACTTCAATCGATTAAATTCGATATCTCCGGTGTTTCTTAACCGATTTGAATTTTCAGGAAAGTTCTATTATTATCCATTACTTCAACCCTCATTTTTAGATTTTCCAAATTCGATATTTTATTGTTATCGATATTATGTGTATATCGGAAACCAGAAAAGTTATCGATAATTTGAAGCAAACTTGTTCTGCTAATGGTTTATGAGAACTTAAATACAAAATATGAAGTCTCTAGTTCTTGTAGTCTCTGAGATCCACGCGTTCATACAGACAGCCAGACGGACAGACGGACATGGCTATATCGTCTCGGCTGTTGATGCTGATCAAGAATATATATACTTTATGGGGTCGGAGATGATTCCTTCTGCCTGTTACATACTTTTGCACAAAACCATTATACCCTTATTTACCCATTTTATGGGTTAAGGGTATAACTAACTAACATTATTAATATGTTATTGATATGCAATTGCGAACATGCATAGGGCGTTGACATAAGCGCGCGTGTTGCTCTTAAGATAATCAGGTAATTACAAATCTCGCTCCGATCATGTTCCTTTGATGTTGCTCATTTACGTTCACTCTCTATTTTATGTGCGCGCTTTGCATGTCAATCATAAAGTTTAATAACCCTAGCTCCTCCGCACACACACTAAATCAAATCTATAGGCAATATGCAATTCACTTAGCTGCAGCCTCTTAGATATTTTGCGTTATTCGTGCGTTCGAAGGTACGTCTACGCTTTGTAGACTTGCATGTAAGCGCATACATTGTTGACTTCTGAAGCAAGCCAAAAGAAAGCAAAAAAATGTTCACCAAATATATACCGTGCAAAAACAAAAACACTAACAAATAGAAACTTAAGAAAATGTAATCTACATCAGCAGCAGTAGCATGCATTGCAAATAAAATCTTACAAAATTGATTGACTGAACTTCCCGCATATACATATAATATATACATACATATAATTGGGTCAGAAATACTTCCATCTACCTGTTACATACATTTGCACAATAGCAATATACCCTCTGATCTGTAGATCAAATGGTCATTCGCCAAGCAATAGCGTTTTGTGTACACATCTAGAATAGGCAAATGCAATGAAAATACAAGCTAAACACTTGCAAGTTGCTTCGAAATACAAAGCACAAAATTTTAATACCCTATGTTTTAAAATTTCATAAATAGCCATTGCTAACAATTTGTTTTCGGTATTTAATTAACAAAATAATTTTATTTTTATACAGATTGTTTTTATCAATTATTTAATGCCAATAAGAAAGGTAATATGTATTATGAATAATACATTTTTATATATTGCATTTATTAATTAATAAGTCAGTTAGGTATATACCACCCTTTTTTACTAAGCAGCCGCAGCAACAGCAGGAGCAAAAGCATCATAAACGGCAGCAAGCGAATGCAATGCAATGTGCGGTACAACTAATCTTTGTCTCGCACTTCGCACACTTTGCGAAAAAAAAAATTCGCGACTCCGTTATTTCGTCATTTCTTTATCAGCTGTTTTTTATACTCGATACCGAAGGTAGAGAGTATATTGGGTTTGTGCAATGTCCGTCATGGTGTCCGTCCGTCTGTCCGTCTGTCGTCTGTATGTTCGCAACTTTTTTCCACACCCTTCAAGCTAGAGACTTGAAACTTTCCAATTCTCTTTATCTATGGGAAAGTAAATTAAAGTGTCAAGATGGGGGTTCTACGATAACTGGGGGGCTGGCAAATCGATAAATTCGATAACTCAAAACCGATAAATCCACATATTTCGCACATCCTTACAGCTAGAAGTACCAAATTTGGTCAGAAGATAGCTACTAGCAACCCCCAAACAACTGCATCAAAAATTTTGGAGCCACGCCCCCCCATTCCGCCCCCAGCCCACCCGAATGTTAAAGCCAAAAAAGCATATATCTCCCTCAGTTTTTGAGCTATAGCCACCAAATTTGGTGCCAAGATAGGTGATGATGACCCCCTAAAAACTGCATCAAAAGCTTGGATGCCACGCCCACCGACACTACCCTAGCTACCCCCATCCACCCCAACGCTTCGTCAAAAACGGGAATGCGTGTATCTGCCAGAGTTGCGGAGCTAGAGCTTCCAAATTTGGTGGGAAGATAGCTAGTAGCGATCCCCAAAAAACTGCATCAAAGTTTTGGAGCCGCGCCCACCCATTCCGCCCCCAGCCCCCCCGCATTTTGAAATCAGAAATGGCTATATCTCCCAAAGTTTTTGAGCTAGAGCCACCAAGTTTGGTGCCAAGATAGGTGATGATGACCCCCAAAAAACTGCATCAAAAATTTTGGAGCCACGCCCCCCCATTCCGCCCCCAGCCCCCCCGAATGTTAAAGTCAAAAAGCATATATCTCCCTCAGTTTTGAGCTATAGCCACCAAATTTGGTGCCAAGATAGGTGATGATGACCCCCTAAAAACTGCATCAAAAGTTTGGATGCCACGCCCACCGATCCTAACCTAGCCGCCCCCATCCACCCCAACGCTTCGTCAAAAACGGGAATGCGTGTATCTTCCAGAGTTGTGGAGCTAGAGCCACCAAATTTGGTAGGAAGATAGCTGGCAGTGACCCTCAAAAATCTGCATCAACGTTTTGGAGCCAAGCCCACCCATTCCGCCCCCCTTTCCCCACTTTATACAAACTTCGAGCTAGAGTCACCAAATTTGGTATGAAGGTAGCATTTGACATTCCACAAGGATCTGCAGCAAAAATTTGAATGCCACGCCCAACCATACCGCCCCCAGCCCCCCTTTCCCCACTTTTACAAACTTCGAGCTAGAGTCACCAAATTTGTTATGAAGATAGCAATTGACATTCCACAAAGATCTGCATCAAAAATTTGGATGCAATTCCACCCATACCGCCTCCAGCCCCCCTTTCCCCACTTTATACAAACTTTGAGCTAGAGTCACCAAATTTGGTATGAAGGTAGCATTTGACATTCCACAAGGATCTGCAGCAAAAATTTGAATGCCACGCCCAACCATACCGCCCCCAGCCCCTCTTTCCCCACTTTTACAAACTTTGAGCTAGAGTCACCAAATTTGTTATGAAGATAGCAATTGACATTCCACAAAGATCTGCATCAAAAATTTGGATGCAATTCCACCCATACCGCCCCCAGCCCCCCTTTCCCCACTTTATACAAACTTCGAGCTAGAGTCACCAAATTTGGTATGAAGAAAGCAATTAACATCCCACATGGATGGGCATCAAAATTTTTAATACTGGTATCGAGTATACCGCAGTCGGTTGCGTCCGACTGCAACGTTTCCACTTGTTTTAAATGCTCTTTGTGCGCACGCTCTGCATGTCAAACATAAATCCTAATATCCCTTCCTCCTCCGCACTCTCTAAGCTAAGTGAAGCAAAACTAAGAGTTTGCATTTAAGGGAATGACATTGCCTATTTTGTACCACCTACACCTAGCTCTTAAGTACAAGCGTTGTATGTAAGATCTCGGTGTGTGTTGTGTAGGGGAATAACTGTAATACTCTTTCCCACTTTATGTTTTTACATACAATGGTTAGGGAATGGGTTATGCATTTTAGTTTATATTTATTTTGAAGATAGAAAGTTACGTTTCGTTTCAATTCTTTTTTAATATAGTTTGTATTAAAGGATAACATCGAAAGTTACTTTTTGGATCAGTGAGTTATTTATTTTTCTGATTTTCGTATTATTTATACACAATTCATATAAAATACGTATTTTAATGATAAGTTATAAAAAATATTTAATTTAAAACATTAACGATCAACGTATTTTAATTTCTTTTGTGGTTTTTTAAACACAAGAAAATTAAGTCGATTTTAGACTTAATAATTGAAGCAACATTATATATAGTTGTCTTCTATTTTGCATATTATATAATAGTTATATAGACGCTGCTTAAGTGCATTTAAAAATCTAATAAGACTAAGCAGTCTGAATATTCTTTTAAAATAACATAAGTTGGCATATTCAATTTTATTGAACTCTATACTTTGTATAGACACTGTAACGTTGTTCAGTGAAGTCAATTTTTGACTTATTTTGAAGTATTTATTTATTTATAATACTTACTTTAAATTAAGTTGTTTATTTGTTTTATGTTTTTTTTTTTAAACAAAAATAATAAGTCGATTTTAGACTTAATAATTGAAGCAACATTATATATAGTTGTCTTCTATTTTGCATATTATATAATAGTTATATAGACGCTGCTTAAGTGCATTTAAAAATCAAATAAAACTAAGCAGACTGAATATTCTATTAAAATAATATAAGTTGGCATATTCAATTTTATTGAATTTTACACTTACCTATAGACACTGTAACGTTGTAACAATCGTTTTACAGTGAAGTCAATTGACTCACAGCCAAATTAAAATATGATTATTAAAGCTTTAGATATTAGTGGTGTTTTGGTGCCGCATTCAGTTGTTGCCATAATTGGTGATGGAGCCTGTCTCTTTAGATCTATTTCCTACCTTTTATTTGTTAGGCAAGGCTTCCATACGCCAAAATATTGTTGAACATGTTGTAACCAACTGGCAAACTTTTGATTGCTTCAGCATAAACTTAAATGAAGAGTGTTATAGCTCTTCTGAACAATATGAGTGCGCTATGTCATACTCATATCCTTATGGTTCTGCATGTGAGCTTCAAGCAGCAGCAGAAATATGGGTTTATGTCGTTTATAAGAATAGTTAGATCGTGGTAATCTCTATATATATAAATGAGTTTGTCCTGATGATAATGGAAGAGCCACAGCCTAAACGAAAAGAGCTAGAAGGCTGAAATTTTCACACCATTTTCCATGCAGGTAGGAGGTGAGCACTAAGAAGGGAATTTTTATTTGGACAACTCCTTCAAGTATCTCCCATACGATTTGGAGCATTTTTTACCCATAAATATATTAAATTTATGTAAGACTTTGGTATACTGACTTAGCTTCAGTCGATTAAATTCGATATCTCCAGTGTTTCTTAACCGATTTGGACGAAATGATCAGAAAAGTTCTATTAATACCCATTACTTCAACCCTCATTTTTAGATTTTCCAAATTCGATATTATATTGTTATCGATATTATGTGTATATCGGAAACCAGAAAAGTTATCGATAATTTGAAGCAAACTTGTTCTGCTTATGGTATAGGAGAACTTAAATACAAAATATGAAGTCTCTAGTTCTTGTAGTCTCTGAGATCCACGCGTTCATACAGACAGACAGACGGACAGACGGACATGGCTATATCGTCTCAGCTGTGATGCTGATCAAGAATATATATACTTTATGGGGTCGGAGATGCTTCCTTCTGCCTGTTACATACTTTTGCACAAAACCATTATACCCTTATTTACCCATTTTATGGGTTAAGGGTGTAACAAGTACCCATTCCACTACTGTCGCCTGATTGTCGCACAAGCTGAGGGTTTGATCGCGAGCGAGAATACAAAACAAAACAAATGCGCAGTGACTCCTTCGCGTGGCACAAGCAAAATCTTAAGAAAAGGTTCGACACTTGCAAAAACGAAACGGATTTCTGCTTCTTAATGAATATGTGCATACACAATTAAGTGAACAATGCGCTTGAAAATAATTTTTATAATTTTATGTACATGTATCACTTCGCACAGTGCATATTCTTTTTTTTTTTTCAAATTTTTGTGCCTTTGACAATTGATTTACGACCCAAGTAGCGTTTGTTGTTCTTGTCAGTTATTTTGTTGGGCCTGCACTGCTACTTTTTGTTGGTGTCATTGATTTAAAAAAAAACAACAACAACATAACAAAACTTGGTGCGTCTATAAAAATTTCCCACACCAGAATATGTTATGGGGGTGGATTCGCCTACTTCCTGCTTATATAACTTAGACAAAACGTAACACACTAACATTATTGATATATTATTGATATACAATTTCGAATAAACAAAGGGCGTTAACATAAGCGCGCGTTTTGCTCTTATGATCATCAGATAATTTTAAATCTCGCTCCGATCATGTTCCTTTTTTGTTGCTCATTTACGTCCACTCTCTATTTTATGTGCGCGCTTTGCATGTCAATCATAAAGTTTAATAACCCTAGCTCCACCGCACACACACTAAATCAAATCTATAGGCAATATACAATTCACTTAACTGCAGCCTCTTAGATATGTATTGCAGTGATTCAGTGCGTGTGAAGAAGGTGGCGATACTACGCTCTTTGTTTGACTTGCAGAGCGCGCGCATAGATAAGAGAATTAGCCGAAATAGCCAACAACGAAGGCGCGATTTAAAATAATTTGTCATCTAGCACCGAACATGAAGAGCGATGCGCGAGCGAATCTGAAAACAAGTAAGAAGGTTTTAGTCGAGAAATCCCGACTAAAAGATACCCTGAACCCGTGTATAAAAATGACTTGCAGAAGTGAGTTTTTCTTGACTTTAACTTTAATTTAAAATATCTCCAGTGTTTCTTAACCGATTTGGATCAAATTTTCATGGAAGTTATCCATAGTTTCAACTTCTATTTTTAAATTTTCTTAATTCGAGATTTTTTTGTTATTTGAAGTCTCTAGATCTTTTAGTCTTTGAGATTGACGCGTTAATACATACGGACGAACGGACGGACAGAAGGTCATGGCTATATTGACATGGCTGTTGAATAGAAAGAATATATATATTTTATATGGGGTTGGAGATGCTTCTTTCTGCCTGCTCAAAACAATTATACCCTTTTTTATCCATTTCATGGTTCAGGGTATAAAAAAATTTAATATATTACGAATCGATTGCTTTCAAAACAACGTTTTCTTATATTTTGTAGCCACAGTAAGAGAACAGAGAGAAGAACAAAGAAGAAGAAATGTGATTGTTCATGGTATTCACAGTAAGCAGCATGCACAGTTGTGAGAATATATGCATGTTTGCATCACAAAGAGCGGCTTAAAGCTTAATTAGCGCGCGCGTCGCTCTTATGACTGACGCTAGACATTAAATAATTTGAATGCAATCATGCGTCTTTGTTGTTATTTACGCTCACTCTTTTGTTTATGCGCGCGCTCTGCATGTCAAACATAAATTTTAATATCCCTATCTCCTCCGTTCTCACTAAGCTAAGCATGCCATAACTTAGAGGCTGCAGTTAAGGGAATGGCATTGCCTAATTTGCACCACCCATACCTAGCTCTTAAATGCAAGCGTTGTATGTTAGAGCTCGGTGTCTGTTGCTTAGAGGAATAACTGTAATGCTCTTTCCAACATTATGTTTTTGCATACAATGGTAAGAGAATTGGTTTTGCATTTTAGTTAATATTTAATGTGAACAAAGAAAGTTACTTTTCGTTTCAGTGAATTTTTTCATATTGTTTATATTAAGGATAATAATAACATCGAAAGTTACTTTTTGAATCAGTGAGTTTTTCAATATTCTGATTTTCGTATTATATACTATATATACATTCCTTTAAAATTACGTATATATATAAGTTCATTTTAAATACTTATTTTATAATAAGTTATAATAAAATTGAATTGCTATATTAAAATATTTAAATAACGATCAACGTATTTTAATTTCTTTTGGTGTTTTTTAAACACAAGAAAATTAAGTCGATTTTAGACTTAATAATTGAAGCAACATTATATATAGTTGTCTTCTATTTTGATTATTATATAATAGTTATATAGACGCTTCTTTAGTGCATTTAAAAATCAAATAAAACAAGGCAGTCTGAATATTCTATTAAATTAATATAAGTTGGTACATTAAATTTTATTGAATTCTATACCTACTTGTAGACACTGTAACGTTGTAACAATCGTTTTACAGTGAAGTCAATTGACTCACAGCCAAATTAATATATGTCTTTTGAAACTTTAGATATAAGTGGTGCTTTGGTGCCGCATTCAGTTGTTAACATAATTGGTGATGGAGCCTGTCTCTTTAGATCTATTTCCTACCTTTTATTTGGTAGGCAAGGCTTTCATGGCACCATACGCCAAAATATTGTTGAACATGTTGTAGGTTAGGTTAGGTTAGGTTAGAGCGGTTACCAAGGAGAGATACCCCCTCGGCGCACTTAGGCCGCACTCGGCCCATTGTGATGCCGCGAAAGGCTCTGAGACCCCTCTATCACTCTTGGTATGACTCCGCATCATGAGTCCATCCTGTGACTTGGATGTACCTTGCTACATCTTTGGGTCTTTTACTCGCAAGTTCAGATAGATCTTCGAAGAAAAAGTCACCAAGGATTCTTTGTCTAGTTTTGCATAAGGCCGGACAGGTACAAAGAAGGTGAAGAATTGTTTCTTCTTCCTCCTCGTCTCTACAACTTCTGCAGAAGTCGTTGTGTGGGACCAATAATCTGGCCGCATGTGCCCCCACAAGCCAATGCCCAGTCATCACTCTGGTAACAATAGAGCTCTTGTTCCGGCTTAGGAGGCAGAGCTCATTTGATCTTTTCCGGCATCTGGTTGGCCAGGTTTGATGAGCAATACGTGAGTTGTGAGTGGAGAGCTGCCATACTCTGTTGGCTTTCATCTCGAAGAAATCTCTTAGGTTGAGTCTACAGGATGCCATAGGTATACCAATGCACTCTTTGTCTGGAAGGAGTTCCATAGTAGTTGCCAATCTGGCAAGTTCATCAGCGATGCAGTTGCCTTCTATGTCCCTATGTCCTTGGACCCATAATAGGCATATGCTAAACTGCTCTGCCATCTTGATTAGAGATTTTCGACAGTTATGAACAGCCTTAGAGTTCGACGTGTACGACTCCAGCGATCTAATAGCTGCTTGGCTGTCTGTGAGGATATAGATTTTACTGACATTACACCTATGTGGAATGCAACTTAGTGACTCCTGAATTGCTAGCACTTCTGCCTGGAAGACGTTACAGTGGTCAGGGAGTCGAAAAGCTTTGCGTAAGTTAAAATCGGCGCAGAAAATTCCGCCTCCTACTCTACCGTCCAGCTTTGAGCCGTCTGTAAAAATTTCTATAGCTTCCGCAGGTCTTGCGGGCAAGCCTTCTTCCCAGTTCTCTCTAGTTGGGATTAGGGTCTTAAAGGGAGTGTCTAAATACACCTGTGGGATCTGATAATCCGTATTGTCTGGTATGAGTGGATTGTCTTTCAAGATACTTGAATGTCCAAAGTCCTGGCCTATCCACTGTTTGGCTTCCCTCATTCGGAGCGCTGACATAGTAGCTATTTTCCGCCCCATCATTTCGACAGGTAGGAAGTGCAGTATGGCGTCAAGAGCGTTACCCGGGGTCGTACGTAAAGCTCTTGTTATGCAGTTCGCTGCACCCTTCCTAATTTCCTGGTGACTGTTTTCTTGTCAAATGCAGGCCACCAGACAGAAACACCATAGAATAAAATTGGTCTGACTACCGCAGTGTAGAGCCAATGGACAACTTGCGGAGTCATGCCCCATTTAAGTCCGATTGTCTTCCCACAGGCGTATAGAGCAACATGTGCCTTCCTTATACGCTCTTCAGTATTGAGAATTCCAGTTTAATTTCTTGTCTAGAATTAGACCTAGGTATCTTGCTGAGTCACTAAAGGACAGTTCTACCCCATCTAGAGTTGGTGGCTGTAGAGACGGAATTTTTTTAGCAGGATTAACTCCTAATCCAGATCTTTTTGCCCAACCGGAAAGCCTAGCAACTGCTTCCGTCATTCGGTCACATAACGTCTGCGGGAACTTGCCTGAAAAGGCTAGGGCAACGTCGTCTGCATAGGCTACCACTTTGCACCCTCCCCCATCCATGGACAGCAGCAGTTGGTTTACTGCTACGTTCCATAGAAGAGGAGAGAGGACTCCGCCTTGTGGGGTTCCACGATCAACGTATTTGGTGACAGTCACTGCCCCCAGTGCGGCCCTTAGGATCCTGCATTAGAGCATCTGATCGATCAGGTGCACAGTCAGGGAGTCAACCCCCAAATCCGTCAGCGAGTCGGTGATAGTTCTAGGAGTGACGTTGTTGAAAGCTCCCTCTATGTCTAGGAACGCTACTAGCGTATAGTTTTCCCTGTGTATAGACTTTTCTATGTATGCAGTAAGTGCATGCAGTGCGGTCTCGGTAGACTTGCCCTTAGAATAGGCATGCTGAACTGGTGAGAGAAGCGATATGGGAATAGTGCTTCTCAAATGAAGACAGAGCAGCCTCTCCATCGTTTTCAGTAGAAAAGACGAGAGACTGATAGGTCGAAAATCTTTAGCTGTTGTGTGCGAGGGTTTTCCGGCTTTTGGGATGAAAACTACTTTCGATTCCAGCCATGTTCTTAAGCCAATTGATGGCTAATTTCCCCGCGGACTGCGATTGGGCAGGAATGATATTGTCTATTCCTTCTTCGGGAGCAAAAATATGTTAAAATGTCTTTTTGCAAGTATTCAGGTTCTATATCTACCTTCAGTTCCAGCTACTAGTAGCTTGTGTTCATGTGTCCTCAGTCCAGAAACCACACACCCAGGGTTCCTGTATAAGGACTATGTCCACTGTACCCCTCTCCAGGTAGATTTATCTGAAGAAGTCTCAAGGACATTCTTCAAATCCTTCTCCACCACAGTAATGTCGGCATCTTCATCGTCTTCTACCTCTATGTCTCCCCCGCTGTGGCCTAGCCGGGAGAGATCTCGAGCTAGCTCTGATGTCTCAGAGGCATAGCCTAATAGCTCCTCCTCATCTAGATCCTCGTCGTGGTCGATCTCCAGATCCGGCTCTTCCACGACGGACTCGTTGGCCTTGTCCGAGCGATACACCTTAACAGCCACGGTTTTAAAGCCGTACTGTAAGGTGTCGCCGGACTTGGCGAGGTGCTCGTCTGTCTTGTCGTTCAGCACCAAGAGAATCTGGCATCGTGGACCATCCGCCTTTTCCAATTTTGCCACCCGCCAATCGCTTAACGGCCGCTGAGGGTTGCAAAATTGGAAGACCTTTAGGATCTCGGCCGGATCATCGGGTTTAGCCGATACCCATACTTGAGCCCTAGGCCTGCTGGGCACATCCTTCCAATCCACAGCCTCCAACTTGGCCCCAGGGTAGACCTCACCCAGGGCAGAAATGGCCTCTTTGTATATCTTGGCTGAGTGCATATCAGCGCATGCCACCACCTTCACGCAACCTTGATGCCAGCCGGCATCTTGGCATACGGGCGGTGGTCCTCCATTTGCCAGCATGATCTGCATAAAGGCTCCTTGCAGCTCGTTCTCCACCCACGGCCACTGGCTCCTCGGGATTTAGCCCCCCTCGCTGCCCTTATCCAGGACACCGAGAAGAACCTTACAACTCGTCACCTCGGCGTAGGATTTCGTCCCGAGCTGCTGGCTCGACCGCTTGGCTTGTGGTGCGCTACTAGCTTCCGGTAGCTGCCGCTTTGGCTTAGCGGCATCTGGCTCTTTCGCTGGAGCTGGATGAAAATCGGGCAAAATTAATTTTGCCCAATCCACCAGCTGCGAACCTTCTGGCGATGTTTCTGTGCCAGACAGGTTCCGGGTCAAGATACCCGCAGCACGTCTCTTGTCGTTGTACGACGGTTTCTTAGGTCCGAGCATACTCGGCTTTATCGAGTTGAGGCCCGGTTTGGGGTGGAGGCTGAGCCCGCCGCATGTATGCTCTGCGGAGCTCTAGCCGGCACCTTGTATCCAGGTCTCGCCCCATGACTCGGCTGCCTGTCTGGAACCTTGCCGCGTACACCTAGAATAGCACTACCCGCTGGCTAACCGGGCAGCGCAGAAGATGAGGGATTGTTAGTCCCATCCGACTTTGGGCGAGTGTCGGCCTCTTTGTTTATTGTTATGTTGTTAGTGTTAGAGTTCATATTGTTCCCACGAGTAATAGGGAGAGGGATCGTCACCCGCGGCAGAGCCCATGTACCGCGGGAAGCCTACATAAAACAGGGTGGGTCGGCTGTTCCCCCTGAGTCCGCATACTAGAGACCGAGCTTCTCCCCGGCCACGCAACCATCGGCGTATGCTGTTCCACCTTGGCTTTAGGTGATTTGGAGAGTTGTCTTCTCTCGCCCGACTACGATTTGGCAGCACTCATTGGCAGAGACATGACCTAACCAAGAGCCTGTTTCCAGCCGCCCTCGCGAGGACAGTATAGTCGCACTTCCGCCAGTGCGCTACAGATACGGCACGCAGCCTAGACACCAGTACAAGTACCGGCATTAGACACTGCGTGATCATCCCCATCCCGTGATCATCATCACCTGACGGCTGACGGCCTGAACATGTTGTAACCAACTGGCAAACTTTTGCTTGCTTCAGCATAAACTTAAACGGAGAGTGTTATAGCTCTTCTGAACAATAAGAGTGCGATATGTCAAATTCAAATACTTATGGTACTGCATGTGAGCTTCAAGCAGCAGCAGAAATTTATGCTGTAAATTTCCAAGTTTTTCAGAATGGAAATTTATTAAAAGCATTCGGAAATAATATGCATCCTGTAAAAAGACAGCGTTTTACCGGTCCATTAACGAATGGACATTTTGATGTTTATATCCCTTTAGAGGAAGTATTAACTCAAGATTCTGATACGTCAAGTGAATTTACAACTGAAAATGTTAAAAATCATGTTAAAATACGGCAAAACAGAAAAAAAAGTAATAGAACGTTCATTAAAAAAAATAAACGATATCAATAGGGGTAAACGCAAAGAAGCATCAAAAAGATATCGTGTTAATAATCCTGATGTTATTAGAGTTGTAGTGAGTCGAGATCAGGCTAATAATCCTGAAGCTCATAGAGTTGCTGTGAGAAGACATCCAGCTAATAATCCTGATGCACGTCAATAAAGGCGTTTGCGTGCATGGACTGTTAAAGCCATGTCGGACTTAAACTATGATTTTGAAATAGCTTACAAGTCAGATAAAATTACTCAACTTGGTAGTATGAATTTTATATGCAAACATTGTAATGCTTTAACATTGAAAAATGAGCCTTTGGGTATCTGAGCTAGGCAAATTTAAACTTTCACAAAATGAAAGTTTGCCCGATCCACTTAAAAGCTGAAAAATTGGTGGACATCCCAAGCATGATCATTTCATTGATCGTATAAGAAATTATAAGAGCTGCTTTCAAATGACTTCTTTTGGAAGTACGAAAATTATAAATGAAAGTTGGTCAATTATTTTGAATTATTTTGTTGGTGATGATGAAAAGGAAGCTCAACTACGTTGCAGAAATATTTCAAATGTTGATTGTAGCGTAGTAAAGGATCTTCAATGTATGTTTCATAGCATAATCGTTATGATGAAGATCTAAAACTGGCTCTCAATAAAATACCAACAAGTACTTGAAACAATAAATTGATTATACATGCTGATCGAACACCCGCTGGTCCCCACAAAGGGCTTTACAATGCACCACAATCAAACGAAGTAGCTTTAGTTATTGTTGGTCAGCAATTTAAAAAGCGCGATAATGATAAATTACATCTTATAAGTGAGGTGCATCGATCATACGATGCCTTACAGTACCCTTTGATATTTCGTTATGGCGAAGATGGCTATTCAGTGGATATACCACAATGGAATCCATTATTAAAAAAGGTGGAACCAAAAAAAAAAAATGATATCTGCGTTAAGCTTTTACAGCTATAGAGCTCGGTGCTTAGAGGAATAACTGTTATGCTCTTTCCAACATTATGTTTTTGCATACAATGGTAAGAGAATTGGTTTTGCATTTTAGTTAATATTTAATGTGAACAAAGAAAGTTACTTTTCGTTTCAGTGAATTTTTTAATATTGTTTATATTAAGGATAATAATACATCGAAAGTTACTTTTTGAATTAGTGAGTTTTTCAATATTCTGATTTTCGTATTATATACTATATATGCATTCCTTTAAAATTACGTATATATATAAGTGCATTTTAAATACGTATTTTATAATAAGTTATAATAAAATTGAATTGCTATATTAAAATATTTAAATAACGATCAACGTATTTTAATTTCTTTTGGTGTTTTTTAAACACAAGAAAATTAAGTCGATTTTAGACTTAATAATTGAAGCAACATTATATATAGTTGTCTTCTATTTTGATTCTTATATAATAGTTATATAGACGCTGCTTTAGTGCATTTTAAAATCAAATAAAACAAGGCAGTCTGAATATTCTATTAAATTAATATAAGTTGGTAAATTTTGGTGCCGCATTCAGTTGTTAACATAATTGGTGATGGAGCCTGTCTCTTTAGATCTATTTCCTACCTTTTATTTGGTAGGCAAGGCTTCCATGGCACCATACGCCAAATAGTGTTGAACATGTTGTAGGTTAGGTTAGGTTAGGTTAGAGCGGTTACCAAGGAGAGATACCCCCTCGGCGCACTTAGGCCGCACTCGGCCCATTGTGATGCCGCGAAAGGCTCTGAGACCCCTCTATCACTCTTGGTATGACTCCGCATCATGAGTCCATCCTGTGACTTGGATGTACCTTGCTACATCTTTGGGTCTTTTACTCGCAAGTTCAGATAGATCTTCGAAGAAAAAGTCACCAAGGATTCTTTGCCTAGTTTTGCATAAGGCCGGACAGGTACAAAGAAGGTGAAGAATTGTTTCTTCTTCCTCCTCGTCTCTACAACTTCTGCAGAAGTCGTTGTGTGGGACCAATAATCTGGCCGCATGTGCCCCCACAAGCCAATGCCCAGTCATCACTCTGGTAACAATAGAGCACTTGTTCCGGCTTAGGAGGCAGAGCTCATTTGATCTTTTCCGGCATCTGGTTGGCCAGGTTTGATGAGCAATACGTGAGTTGTGAGTGGAGAGCTGCCATACTCTGTTGGCTTTCATCTCGAAGAAATCTCTTAGGTTGAGTCTACAGGATGCCATAGGTATACCAATGCACTCTTTGCCTGGAAGGAGTTCCATAGTAGTTGCCAATCTGGCAAGTTCATCAGCAGGTCTTGCGGGCAAGCCTTCTTCCCAGTTCTCTCTAGTTGGGATTAGGGTGTTAAAGGGAGTGTCTAAATACACCTGTGGGATCTGATAATCCGTATTGTCTGGTATGAGTGGATTGTCTTTCAAGATACTTGAATGTCCAAAGTCCTGGCCTATCCACTGTTTGGCTTCCCTCATTCGGAGCGCTGACATAGTAGCTATTTTCCGCCCCATCATTTCGACAGGTAGGAAGTGCAGTATGGCGTCAAGAGCGTTACCCGGGGTCGTACGTAAAGCTCTTGTTATGCAGTTCGCTGCACCCTTCCTAATTTCCTGGTGACTGTTTTCTTGTCAAATGCAGGCCACCAGACAGAAACACCATAGAATAAAATTGGTCTGACTACCGCAGTGTAGAGCCAATGGACAACTTGCGGAGTCATGCCCCATTTAAGTCCGATTGTCTTCCTACAGGCGTATAGAGCAACATGTGCCTTCCTTATACGCTCTTCAGTATTGAGATTCCAGTTAAATTTCTTGTCTAGAATTAGACCTAGGTATCTTGCTGAGTCACTAAAGGACAGTTCTACCCCATCTAGAGTTGGTGGCTGTAGAGACGGAATTTTTTATTTCCTCGTAAACAGAACCAGCTCCGTTTTAGCAGGATTAACTCCTAATCCAGATCTTTTTGCCCAACCGGAAAGCCTAGCAACTGCTTCCGTCATTCGGTCACATAACGTCTGCGGGAACTTGCCTGAAAAGGCTAGGGCAACGTCGTCTGCATAGGCTACCACTTTGCACCCTCCCCCATCCATGGACAGCAGCAGTTGGTTTACTGCTACGTTCCATAGAAGAGGAGAGAGGACTCCGCCTTGTGGGGTTCCACGATCAACGGATTTGGTGACAGTCACTGCCCCCAGTGCGGCCCTTAGGATCCTGCATTGGAGCATCTGATCGATCAGGTGCACAGTCAGGGAGTCAACCCCCAAATCCGTCAGCGAGTCGGTGATAGTTCTAGGAGTGACGTTGTTGAAAGCTCCCTCTATGTCTAGGAACGCTACTAGCGTATAAATTTCCCTGTGTATAGACTTTTCTATGTATGCAGTAAGTGCATGCAGTGCGGTCTCGGTAGACTTGCCCTTAGAATAGGCATGCTGAACTGGTGAGAGAAGCGATATGGGAATAGTGCTTCTCAAATGAAGACAGAGCAGCCTCTCCATCGTTTTCAGTAGAAAAGACGAGAGACTGATAGGTCGAAAATCTTTAGCTGTTGTGTGCGAGGGTTTTCCGGCTTTTGGGATGAAAACTACTTTCGATTCCAGCCATGTTCTTAAGCCAATTGATGGCTAATTTCCCCGCGGACTGCGATTGGGCAGGAATGATATTGTCTATTCCTTCTTCGGGAGCAAAAATATGTTAAAATGTCTTTTTGCAAGTATTCAGGTTCTATATCTACCTTCAGTTCCAGCTACTAGTAGCTTGTGTTCATGTGTCCTCAGTCCAGAAACCACACACCCAGGGTTCCTGTATAAGGACTATGTCCACTGTACCCCTCTCCAGGTAGATTTATCTGAAGAAGTCTCAAGGACATTCTTCAAATCCTTCTCCACCACAGTAATGTCGGCATCTTCATCGTCTTCTACCTCTATGTCTCCCCGCTGTGGCCTAGCCGGGAGAGATCTCGAGCTAGCTCTGATGTCTCAGAGGCATAGCCTAATAGCTCCTCCTCATCTAGATCCTCGTCGTGGTCGATCTCCAGATCCGGCTCTTCCACGACGGACTCGTTGGCCTTGTCCGAGCGATACACCTTAACAGCCACGGTTTTAAAGCCGTACTGTAAGGTGTCGCCGGACTTGGCGAGGTGCTCGACTGTCTTGTCGTTCAGCACCAAGAGAATCTGGCATCGTGGACCATCCGCCTTTTCCAATTTTGCCACCCGCCAATCGCTTAACGGCAGCTGAGGGTTGCAAAATTGGAAGACCTTTAGGATCTCGGCCGGATCATCGGGTTTAGCCGATACCCATACTTGAGCCCTAGGCCTGCTGGGCACATCCTTCCAATCCACAGCCTCCAACTTGGCCCCAGGGTAGACCTCACCCAGGGCAGAAATGGCCTCTTTGTATATCTTGGCTGAGTGCATATCAGCGCATGCCACCACCTTCACGCAACCTTGATGCCAGCCGGCATCTTGGCATACGGGCGGTGGTCCTCCATTTGCCAGCATGATCTGCATAAAGGCTCCTTGCAGCTCGTTCTCCACCCACGGCCACTGGCTCCTCGGGATTTAGCCCCCCTCGCTGCCCTTATCCAGGACACCGAGAAGAACCTTACAACTCGTCACCTCGGCGTAGGATTTCGTCCCAAACTGCTGGCTCGACCGCTTGGCTTGTGGTGCGCTACTAGCTTCCGGTAGCTGCCGCTTTGGCTTAGCGGCATCTGGCTCTTTCGCTGGAGCTGGATGAAAATCGGGCAAAATTAATTTTGCCCAATCCACCAGCTGCGAACCTTCTGGCGATGTTTCTGTGCCAGACAGGTTCCGGGTCAAGATACCCGCAGCACGTCTCTTGTCGTTGTACGACGGTTTCTTAGGTCCGAGCATACTCGGCTTTATCGAGTTTGAGGCCCGGTTTGGGGTGGAGGCTGAGCCCGCCGCATGTATGCTCTGCGGAGCTCTAGGCGGCACCTTGTATCCAGGTCTCGCCCCATGACTCGGCTGCCTGTCTGGAACCTTGCCGCGTACACCTAGAATAGCACTACCCGCTGGCTAACCGGGCAGCGCAGAAGATGAGGGATTGTTAGTCCCATCCGACTTTGGGCGAGTGTCGGCCTCTTTGTTTATTGTTATGTTGTTAGTGTTAGAGTTCATATTGTTCCCACGAGTAATAGGGAAGGGGATCGTCACCCGTGGCAGAGCCCATGTACCGCGGGAAGCCTACATAAAACAGGGTGGGTCGGCTGTTCCCCCTGAGTCCGCATACTAGAGACCGAGCTTCTCCCCGGCCACGCAACCATCGGCGTATGCTGTTCCACCTTGGCTTTAGGTGATTTGGAGAGTTGTCTTCTCTCGCCCGACTACGATTTGGCAGCACTCATTGGCAGAGACATGACCTAACCAAGAGCCTGTTTCCAGCCGCCCTCGCGAGGACAGTATAGTCGCACTTCCGCCAGTGCGCTACAGATACGGCACGCAGCCTAGACACCAGTACAAGTACCGGCATTAGACACTGCGTGATCATCCCCATCCCGTGATCATCATCACCTGACGGCTGACGGCCTGAACATGTTGTAACCAACTGGCAAACTTTTGCTTGCTTCAGCATAAACTTAAACGGAGAGTGTTATAGCTCTTCTGAACAATAAGAGTGCGATATGTCAAATTCAAATACTTATGGTACTGCATGTGAGCTTCAAGCAGCAGCAGAAATTTATGCTGTAAATTTTCAAGTTTTTCAGAATGGAAATTTATTACAAGCATTCGGAAATAATGTGCATCCTGTAAAAGACAGCGTTTTACCGGTCCATTAACGAATGGACATTTTGATGTTTATTAACTCAAGATTCTGATACGTCAAGTGAATGTATAACTGAAAATGTTAAAAATCCTGTTAAAATACGGCAAAACAGAAAAAAAAGTAATAGAACGTTCATTAAAAAAAAAAAAAAACGATAGGGGTAAACGCATAGAAGCATCAAAAAGATATCGTGTTAATAATCCTGATGTTATTAGAGTTGTAGTGAGACGAGATCAGGCTAATAATCCTGAAGCTCATAGAGTTGCTGTGAGAAGACATCCGGCTAATAATCCTGATGCACGTCAATAAAGGCGTTTGCGTGCATGGACTGTTAAAGCCATGTCGGGCTTAAACTATGATTTTGAAATAGCTTACAAGTCAGATAAAATTACTCAACTTGGTAGTATGAATTTTATATGCAAACATTGTAATGCTTTAACATTTAAAAATGAGCCTTTGGGTATCTGAGCTAGGAAAATTTAAACTTTTACAAAATGAAAGTTTGCCCGATCCACTTAAAAGCTGAAAAATTGGTGGACATCCCAAGCATGATCATTTCATTGATCGTATAAGAAATTATAAGAGCTGCTTTCAAATGACTTCTTTTGGATGTACGAAAATTATAAATGAAAGTTGGTCAATTATTTTGAGTTATTTGTTGGTGATGATGAAAAGGAAGCTCAACTACGTTGCAGAAATATTTCAAATGTTGATTGTAGCGTAGTAAAGGATCTTCAATGTATGTTTCATAGCATAATCGTTATGATGAAGATCTAAAACTGGCTCTCAATAAAATACCAACAAGTACTTGAAACAATAAATTGATTATACATGCTGATCGAACACCCGCTGGTCCCCACAAAGGGCTTTACAATGCACCACAATCAAACGAAGTAGCTTTAGTTATTGTTGGTCAGCAATTTAAAAAGCGCGATAATGATAAATTACATCTTATAAGTGAGGTGCATCGATCATACGATGCCTTACAGTACCCTTTGATATTTCGTTATGGCGAAGATGGCTATTCAGTGGATATACCACAATGGAATCCATTATTAAAAAAGGTGGAACCAAAAAAAAAAAGATATCTGCGTTAAGCTTTTACAGCTATAAAATAATGATTCGTCAATCTGAGATAAATCACTTAATTTTCTGTCGTTCCCTTTTTAGTCAGTTTTTGGTTGATATGTATGCTAAAATTAAAACAGAAAGGTTAAACTATATTCGCTACATTCAAGCGAAACTCAGAGCAGATAGCAATATACATCTACCAGATGCAATAGGCCAACAAGATGTTGTCGCAGCTCAACTTGGTCAGATGGTAATTTTACCATCTTGATTTACAAGCTCTGCACGATATATGCATGAAAAGACTCAAGATGCTATGACATATGTTCGCCATTATGGGCGACTAGATCTTTTCATTACATTCACATGCAATCCACAATGGAATGACATAAAAAGTGTTTTATTACCGGGTCAAAAGCCGCATGATCGTCACGATATTATAGCTCGAGATTTTAATTTAAAAGTTAAAGCTTTAATGTCACTATTGACAAAAGGTTCTTTGTTTGGAAGCATGCAATGTTTAATGTACTCTGTGGAATGGCAAAAGTGGGGCTTACCACATATACATATTCTACTTTGGTTAAAAAATAAAATAAGACCAGATAAAATCGATAAGATTATCTGTGCCGAAGTACCAAACGCAGATGAGGATCCTTTGTTATTTAACATTGTTAAGTCAAATATGATTCATGGTCCTTGCATAATCGTTGGGTTGTGCCTTATAACTGTGTACTATTGAGAACATTTGAAGCTCACATAAATGTTGAGTATTGTAGTTCGGTAAAGTCTATTAAATACATTTGTAAATTTATTAACAAGGGTAGTGTTCAGGCATCATTTACTCTTGAAGACCAACGTAATGAAATTAATATGTTCAAAAGTGGCCGTTATACAAGTAGCTCAGAAGCGGTATGGAGAATGCTTGCATTTCCCATACATGAACGTTTTCCGGCTTTTACACACTTAGCTGTTCACTTAGAAAATGTTCAACGGATTTATTTTAACCCCAATAATTCGCAACATTAACTTGACAGTAGTGCTTAACACTACACCCAAAACCACTTTGCTAGCCTTCTTTGAGATATGCACACGTGATGAGTTTGCAAGAACGCTTCTATATTGTGTAGTTCCATCGTATTTTACATGGAACAATAAAGAATTTCAAAGAAGAAAACGGGGGCATGATGTGCCAAATTTTCCTGGAGTTAAAAGAGATTCAGCTTTGGGAAGAGTTTACACTATTCATCCCAATAATACAGAATGTTTTTATTTAAGACTTTTACTACATTTTGTAAGAGGGCCAACTTCATTTTCAAATTTAAAAACCGTTAATGGTATAGCATACGCCTCATTTCAATTGGAGTGTGAAGCTGTAGAATTACTAAAAGATGATAGGCACTGGGATTCAACTATAGCCGAAGCTGTCGTATGTCAATATCCTACAAAACTGAGAGAACTTTTTGCAATAAAGTTAGTATTTTGTCACATTTCGGATGCTCTTAAACTTTGGAATACTTATAAATCGAGTTTCTCAGAAGATATTTTAAGAGCCTTTCATTTTTCACAAATATTGATGAAAGTATTGTGAATAATGTATTAAATAAATGTCTTATTTACATTGAAGATATTGTACGGTGGACAGAACTTGACTTATTATGGACTTGCACTACCAATTAGATCCGAGCAAATTGTTCCAAATATTGAATATCATAGAGAAGAAAATTATGAAAATTGCAATAATCTTGTTGTTAATAATGAGCTACTCCTTACTGCTGAGCAAAAACAAGTATACGAAAAGTTACTGCATAGCGTTGAAGCAGAAAAGGGAGAAATTATTTTCTAGATGCACCTGGTGGAACAGGTAAAACGTATTTTTTAAATTTATTATTGGCAAAGGTACGGCAAAGTTAGAAAATTGCATTGGCCGTTGCTTCTTCCGGTATCGCAGCCACTTTACTAATTGGTGGTCGCACAGCGCATTCTACACTTAAGATTCCATTTAATTTGATTCATTTAGAAACACCACATTGCTCAATTTCAAAGCAATCTAATATTGCTGCTGTGCTCAAAGATTTCAAGCTTATTGTTGGGATGAGTGTACTATGGACCATAAAGGTGCTTTTGAAGCTGTAGATCGATCTTTGAGAGACATTCGAGATAGTGAATACTTAATGGGTGGCCTAACGGTTCTCTTAGCTGGTGATTTTCGACAAACTCTTCCAGTGATCCCCAGAGGAACAAGAGCAGATGAAATAAATAAATGCTTCAATTTTGTGGCCCAAAATACAGAAAATTGCATTAACGAAGAATATGCGAGTGCACTTAAAAGGTGATAGCATAGCTGGTGAATTTGCAGAAATGCTTCTTCAAATAGGAAATGGATTATTTCCAACCCATGATGGCAAAATAACTTTACCATCCACTTTGTGTCATGTTGTGCAAAGTATTGAAGAGCTTACTCTAAAAATATTTCCGGATATTACAAATATCTCTTAAAAATCACTCGAATGGTTTTCAGAAAGTGCTTTTGACTGCGAGTAATGACAATGCATTGGAAATAAACGAGTTTTTATTAAAATCATTTCAAAGTGAAGAAATGACATACAACTCTATTGATTCTGTGACTGAAATCGAAGATGCAGTTCATTACCCCGTCGAGCTTCTTAAATCATTAAATCCGTCTGGCCTGCCTCAACATAAATTATCTTTAAAGATTGGTTCACCTGTAATGTTGATTCGCAACTCGAAACCGCCGAAACTGTGCAATGGTACAAGATTGCAAGTTAAAGTCCTTCATAAGAATGTTGTCGAAGCAATTATCTTTACTGGCAATGGTATAAACGGGAAACGGTTTTTATACCGAAAATTCCATTAATACCTTCTGATTCTGAGTTGCCAATTCAATTTAAAAGATTTCCAATTCCTTTAAAAGTTTGCTTTGCCTTAACAATTAACAAATCACAGGGACAAACTCTTAAATAAGCCGGACTAGACTTAAGACACGATTGTTTTTCTCATGTCCAATTTTATGTATCCTGCGCACGCATTTTTCTGAGCATTTAACCCATTAGTGGACACGAAAATTGTAATTATTATTTAACTGATTTTTAGGGAAAAATCACTAAATTATGCATCGTTCCTTAAAAATGAGAGCCTGAGGCAAAAAATTCTTGATATGGAGAAAGAAATGCATTGCCTGCGCCAGCATCTTGGTTATTTTCGCGAGTTGGAAAAGTCTCTGGGCAAAATTTTTACCGATGGCCAACTTTAAATATTAAAGAGTGGTGGGAAAAGAGTAGCATTCAACTCTAATGAAATCTCTGCGGCTATTTGCCTACATGCTGCAGGCCCAAGGGCGTATAACCACTTATACAAAAAAAAGATTTCCTCTTCCCAGTCGAGCCACCTTATACGGATGGCTGTCAGATGTCGATATAAAGACAGGTCCCCTGGATGCGGTCATAGACCTAATGGAAAATGATGAAATGGAAGATCTCGACAAGCTTTGTGTCTTGGCGTTCGACGAGATGAAGGTTGCTGCTGCTTTTGAGTACGACAGCACAGCGGACGTCGTTCACGAACCAAGCAACTTTGTGCAAATGGCAATTGTTCGTGGACTAAAAAAATCATGGAAGCAACCAGTGTTTTTTGATTACAACACTGGAATGGATGTTGATACACTCAATTCTATAATAAGAAAATTACACAGAAGAGGATATCCAGTTGTAGCAATCACCTCTGATTTGGGTGCTGGCAACCAGAGATTATGGAGAGAGCTTGGCATATCGGAAAGTAAGTGTATTACAATTAATTAATCGGAAAAAGTCAAAGTTGGTTTTTTGTGTATATTTTCAGCAAAAACGTGGCTTAGCCATCAAGCTGATGACCAACTTAAAATTTATGTTTTTTCGGATACTCCTCATTTAATTAAGCTTATCCGGAATCACGACGTGGATTCTGGTTTAAACGGAAATAAGCTGACTTAAACGACAGTCCAAAAGACACTTGATCATTGTGGCAAATCAGATCTGTCAATTATGTTTAAGATCACGGAAAACCGTTTAAATGTTTGCTCACTTGCTAAGCAGAAAGTTAAACTGGCAACACAGCTGTTTTCTAACACAACCGCTAGCTCCATCCGACGCTGCTATTCATTGGGCTATGAAGTCTAAAATGCATGCGAAACTGCAGATCTGTTTAAAATAATTAATGATTGGTTCGACGGTTTTAATTCAAAGTTATCCACGTCAATTTCAATCGAACTCCATGGACTGCTCCATTTACTGCAAGAACTTGTGATTAATCTGAATGCTTGGCTTGGTGCGCAAAGCTCGAGTTATAAGCGGAAGCGGCTTGCTTCTCAAATAGCCATCGGTTATCTGCGTATGAATCTCATCTTTGCTACCCGACTCCAATGGCTCTTTCATATATTGGACATAATCTAGCCAAAGGGTCGAATCAGTAGGATATTTGGCCAGACAGCGCTCATAAAAGAGTTTGGCTAAAGTGCATTTAATTTTCTTCGAAATGAGCAAATGTGCATTTCCTGCAGCCAAGCTGTATTCTCAACACTACCGTCTAGCTTATTTTTAAATTCTTCAACAAGCTGCTCAATCGAATCCAACTGCTCTTCATTGCGATTCCAATTGACACACTGGGCTCTCATAGTTTTCTCGACGAGCTCGATTTCCTCCTGATCGGTGAGCAAACCAAGCGCGTCGCGCAAATCCTTTATAAAATCAATACGCTGTATTCCATAATCAGCCAATACCTAAGCTCACATCAAGTGCTGCTCAACCATTTGCTCTACAATACCTTAGCCCACATCAAATGCTGCTCAACCATTTGCTCTTCAAGCAAACTGCTAACAACAAACTCGGCAAGTGGTTCATCTGTGTTTTTCGAGTAAAAAAACAATAAAATATTACAAGTGCCTTTGGAAATTACCATAGTGACTGAATAGAGCCCTGGCGCAATTCTTATTAAAGGTGGTGCGCACGGCTAGTGTTTGGGTAACAGCCTTAAGGGCCTTCAGATAACGTAGAAAGATATGCGGCGGTATAACGGAATGCTGAACAAACTCTTTGATGGCAATCTCAATCTTTACAGAAACATTCAATTGGCTGTATATTGATTTTCATGGGGCAAGCAAATTATAGTTTCAAATTTCAAACACACAAAAGTAACAAAATGTGAAAGTAAATATATAATATCTCCACTTACAATGCTGTGGTGCACAATTCCATGAACTGTCGATAGCGCTTGCCTGGCCGGGCCAATTGGGTGGCAAAATCATCCACCAACTTTTGATCATCGTGCGAATCACTGCTGCTTTCGCTTACCGAATTAACGATGCTGACATCGCATTTCGAATCAGAGTTTGCCTGCTTGCTGCCAGTTACATCGTTGCTTGATTCTGAGCTGATTTCAATTTGAAACGGCGTGCAAATGTTTTTGTTCATTGTTAAATTATTGTTTGAAAATGGCACACGACGCGGAACAGTACATTAAATGTATATATTATATACATATATATATATAAACACTTAAACTAAGCTTGTAATGTTAATATGCTTAAGGGGAAGACTGAGCCAGCTTCTAAGGATTTTGAAGTTCCAGCTGATGATGCTGCTGCCGATGTAGATGTGCTTGAGACAACTTTGGTGGCGGATTGAAATGCAACTCCATCTGCAAACGAATTAATAAAAAGTTTAATATGATGATTCAATATTTTTTTCAATCGCTAGAGATGACCGCCTTTTGTGCTGCCTCAGCACTTTCATACTCAATGTATGAAATGCACTTGAGTTTATGATTACTTTTGAAACCAAAGAGAGACAGAATTAATTTAAATGTTGGTTAACTAGAATTTGTATCGTCACTTAAGGCTTTTGTACCATACGTACATCCAAAATAGAACCAAAATCGTGAAAATTTTTGGTTGGATCCTCTTTGGTGCAACGGGGATACATTATTAGTTTCCAAACCAGCTGCAATCAAAAACAAAAATGTCTTCAAGTACGAAAAAGTACAAAAGTTTAAAAACTCTAACATGAATACTTAATGTTGGACTCATTGGAAGTTGCAGTTGCCGCTGATGGCGGTTTCTTTTCTTTTGGCATCTCTGTTTTGGCAAACGGTTGTGTTGGCTTCTTGAGCGGTGACTGCCATTGACGTCTGGCTGACCTTTGGTAAGGTGTATGCTGTGGTATCCATGGCGCACATTATGGATACTATATGGATTTGGAATCCTTAGAGTATGCTTGACAATACGATTGACACTCGGCAATGGTATCGAAGCTGCCAAAGTAGCGCTCATTGCGACGATACAGCTCCAAAACGGCATTGAGATCCGGTGTCATTGATAGCGACATTAGAGCCTATCGCAGTACGATGCTTGTTCGATGACCACAATTGAATTCGCTTTCCATTGAAGCATAGGCCATCCACAGATTGCTCTTAACATTAATGCCGGAATAATCTAAAAGAGTTTGTTGTTATACATATATAAGTACTAGTAAGTGGCCCGCTTACTTCGCTGCGCGGATAGTTTATATAAATTTTAGCAATAGAAGATAGATACAAAATAAATAAATTAGAAAATATTTCATAAAATATTAAAGCAAAGTATTTAATATTCTCTTTTCGACGCCACCATTGAGGTAGAGAATCAGGCGCGTCATATTTTTATTGTGGTTTTCCCAGTATGCCTTATAATTTTATTGAATGTAATTTGCAATTATTAACAACTTTTAAGAGCTCTTAATAAACGAAATTGGTTGCTTTTCCGTCAGGTGCTAATACAAATAAACTTTTTGGTGAACTGACTCTTGAGCAGTGGTGGGAAAAGAGTAGCATTCAACTCTAATGACATCTCTGCGGCTATTTGCCTACATGCTGCAGGCCCAAGGGCGTATAACCACTTATACAAAAAAAAGATTTCCTCTTCCCAGTCGAGCCACCTTATACGGATGGCTGTCAGATGTCGATATAAAGCCAGGTCCCCTGGATGCGGTCATAGACCTAATGGAAAATGATGAAATGGAAGATCTCGATAAGCTTTGTGTCTTGGCGTTCGACGAGATGAAGGTTGCTGCTGCTTTTGAGTATGACAGCACAGCGGACGTCGTTCACGAACCAAGCAACTTTGTGCAAATGGCAATTGTTCGTGGACTAAAAAAATCATGGAAGCAACCAGTGTTTTTGATTACAACACTGGAATGGATATTGATACACTCAATACTATAATAAGAAAATTACACAGAAGAGGATATCCAGTTGTAGCAATCACCTCTGATTTGGGCTGGCAACCAGAGATTATGGAGAGAGCTTGGCATATCGGAAAGTAAGTGTATTACAATTAATAAATCGGAAAAGTCAAAGTTGGTTTTTTGTGTATATTTTCAGCAAAAACGTGGCTTAGCCATCAAGCTGATGACCAACTTAAAATTTATGTTTTTTCGGATACTCCTCATTTAATTAAGCTTATCCGGAATCACGACGTGGATTCTGGTTTAAACGGAAATAAGCTGACTTAAACGACAGTCCAAAAGACACTTGATCATTGTGGCAAATCAGATCTGTCAATTATGTTTAAGATCACGGAAAACCGTTTAAATGTTCGCTCACTTGCTAAGCAGAAAGTTCAACTGGCAACACAGCTGTTTTCTAACACAACCGCTAGCTCCATCCGACGCTGCTATTCATTGGGCTATGAAGTCCAAAATGCATGCGAAACTGCAGATCTGTTTAAAATAATTAATGATTGGTTCGACGGTTTTAATTCAAAGTTATCCACGTCAATTTCAATCGAACTCCATGGACTGCTCCATTTACTGCAAGAACTTGTGATTAATCTGAATGCTTGGCTTGGTGCGCAAAGCTCGAGTTATAAGCGGAAGCGGCTTGCTTCTCAAATAGCCATCGGTTATCTGCGTATGAATCTCATCTTTGCTACCCGACTCCAATGGCTCTTTCATATATTGGACATAATCTAGCCAAAGGGTCGAATCAGTAGGATATTTGGCCAGACAGCGCTCATAAAAGAGTTTGGCTAAAGTGCATTTAATTTTCTTCGAAATGATCAAATGTGCATTTCCTGCAGCCAAGCTGTATTCTCAACACTACCGTCTAGCTTATTTTTAAATTCTTCAACAAGCTGCTCAATCGAATCCAACTGCTCTTCATTGCGATTCCAATTGACACACTGGGCTCTCATAGTTTTCTCGACGAGCTCGATTTCCTCCTGATCGGTGAGCAAACCAAGCGCGTCGTGCAAATCCTTTATGAAATCAATTCACTCTATTCCATAATCAGCCAATACCTAAGCTCACATCAAGTGCTGCTCAACCATTTGCTCTACAATACCTTAGCCCACATCAAATGCTGCTCAACCATTTGCTCTTCAAGCAAACTGCTAACAACAAACTCGGCAAGTGGTTCATCTGTGTTTTTCGAGTAAAAAAACAATAAAATATTACAAGTGCCTTTGGAAATTACCATAGTGACTGAATAGAGCCCTGGCGCAATTCTTATTAAAGGTGGTGCGCACGGCTAGTGTTTGGGTAACAGCCTTAAGGGCCTTCATATAACGTAGAAAGATATGCGGCGGTATAACGGAATGCTGAACAAACTCTTTGATGGCAATCTCAATCTTTACAGAAACATGCAATTGGCTGTATATTGATTTTCATGGGGCAAGCAAATTATAGTTTCAAATTTCAAACACACAAAAGTAACAAAAATGTGAAAGTAATATATAATATCTCCACTTACAATGCTGTGGTGCACAATTCCATGAACTGTCGATAGCGCTTGCCTGGCCGGGCCAATTGGGTGGCAAAATCATCCACCAACTTTTGATCATCGTGCGAATCACTGCTGCTTTCGCTTACCGAATTAACGATGCTGACATCGCATTTCGAATCAGAGTTTGCCTGCTTGCTGCCAGTTACATCGTTGCTTGATTCTGAGCTGATTTCAATTTGAAACGGCGTGCAAATGTTTTTGTTCATTGTTAAATTATTGTTTGAAAATGGCACACGACGCGGAACAGTACATTAAATGTATATATTATATATACATATATATATATAAACACTTAAACTAAGCTTGTAAATGTTAATATGCTTAAGGGGAAGACTGAGCCAGCTTCTAAGGATTTTGAAGTTCCAGCTGATGATGCTGCTGCCGATGTAGATGTGCTTGAGACAACTTTGGGTGCAATCTGCAAACGAATTAATAAAAAGTTTAATATGATGATTCAATATTTTTTTCAATCGCTAGAGATGACCGCCTTTTGTGCTGCCTCAGCACTTTCATACTCAATGTATGAAATGCACTTGGGTTTATGATTACTTTTGAAACCAAAGAGAGACAGAATTAATTTAAATGTTGGTTAACTAGAATTTGTATCGTCACTTAAGGCTTTTGTACCATACGTACATCCAAAATAGAACCAAAATCGTGAAAATTTTTGGTTGGATCCTCTTTGGTGCAACGGGGATACATTATTAGTTTCCAAACCAGCTGCAATCAAAAAACAAAAATGTCTTCAAGTACGAAAAAGTACAAAAGTTTAAAAACTCTAACATGAATACTTAATGTTGGACTCATTGGAAGTTGCAGTTGCCGCTGATGGCGGTTTCTTTTCTTTTGGCATCTCTGTTTTGGCAAACGGTTGTGTTGGCTTCTTGAGCGGTGACTGCCATTGACGTCTGGCTGACCTTTGGTAAGGTGTATGCTGTGGTATCCATGGCGCACATTATGGATACTATATGGATTTGGAATCCTTAGAGTATGCTTGACAATACGATTGACACTCGGCAATGGTATCGAAGCTGCCAAAGTAGCGCTCATTGCGACGATACAGCTCCAAAACGGCATTGAGATCCGGTGTCATTGATAGCGACATTAGAGCCTATCGCAGTACGATGCTTGTTCGATGACCACAATTGAATTCGCTTTCCATTGAAGCATAGGCCATGCACAGATGGCTCTTAACATTAATGCCGGAATAATCTAAAAGAGTTTGTTGTTATACATATATAAGTACTAGTAAGTGGCCCGCTTACTTCGCTGCGCGGATAGTTTATATAAATTTTAGCAATAGAAGATAGATACAAAATAAATAAATTAGAAAATATTTCACAAAATATTAAAGCAAAGTATTTAATATTCTCTTTTCCACGCCACCATTGAGGTAGAGAATCAGGCGCGTCATATTTTTTATGTATAATTTTATTGAATTTAATTTGCAATTATTAACAACTTTTAAGAGCTCTTTATAAACGAAATTGGTTGCTCTTCCGTCAGGTGCTAATACAAATAAACTTTTGGTGAACTGACTCTTGAGCAGGCTACATAAAATTGGCCTTGAGAAAAACAATCGTGTCTTAAGTCTAGTCCGGCTAATTGCAGAGTTTGTCATTGTGATTTATTAATTGTTAAGGCAAAGCAAACTTTTAAAGGAAATTGCAATCTTTTAAATTGAATTGGCAATTCAGAATTAGAAGGTATTAATGGAATCCTCGGTATTAAAACCGTTTCCCGTTTATACAATTGCCAGTTAAGATAATTGGTTCGACAAAGCTATTTTGCCATCATGGGTTGGAAATAATCCATTTCCAATTTTAATAAATATAGTTTAAAAAAACTAAAAAACACGCATGAACATGGTGCAGATTTAAAAAAAAAAAAAAATTTTTTCGGCCTTGAACGGGATTAGAACATACGATCGGTGAGTCCGGGAGCGAAGACCCGCGCCTTAGACTGCTCGGCCAACGAAAGAACTTGTGGTAGAAGGATATACTGACAGTTATAAGCCACTTGCTTATAGTCCAAAGGAGAGTTACATACAAACATACAAGTGAAGCAAATATAAGCGTGTTAAATAGCATTTCTGCATATTCACTAGCTATGCTATCACCTTTTAAGTGCACTCGCATATTCTTCGTTAATGAAATTTTCTGTATTTTGGGCCACAAAATTGAAGACTTTAAGCACGCATTTATTTCATCTGCTCTTGTTCCTCTGGGGATCACTGGAAGAGTTTGTCGAAAATCACCAGCTAAGAGAACAGTTATGCCACCCATTAAGTATTCACTATCTCGAATGTCTCTCAAAGATCGATCTACAGCTTCAAAAGCACCTTTATGGTCCATAGTACACTCATCCCAAACAATAAGATTGCAATCTTTGAGCACAGCAGCAATATTAGATTGCTTTGAAATTGAGCAATGTGGTGTTTCTAAATGAATCAAATTGACGATACCGGAAGAAGCAACGGCCAATGCAATTATTTTAATTTGCCGTACCTTTGCCAATAATAAATTTAAAAGATACGTTTTACCTGTTCCACCAGGTGCATCTAGAAAACAGATTTCTCCCTCTTCTGCTTCAACGCTATGTAGTATCGTTTCGTATACTTGTTTTTGCTCAGCAGTAAGGAGTAGCTCATTATTAACATCAAAGCTATCGCAATTTTCATAATTTGCTTCTCTATGATATTCAATATTTGGAACAATTAACTTGGATCTAATTGGTAGTGCAAGTCCATAATATGTCAAGTTTTGACCACCAATATCTTCAATGTAAATAAGACATTTATTTAATACATTATTCACAATACTTTCATCAATATTTCTGTCTTGTGAAAAATGAATGGCTATTAAAATACCTTCTGAGAAACTCTCTTTATAAGTATTCCAAAGTTTAAGAGCATCTGAAATTTGACAAAATACTAACATTATTGCAAAAAGTTCTCTCAGTTTTGTAGGATTTTCACATACTTATGACAGTATCGGCTATAGTTGAATTCCAGTGCTTTTCATCTTGACCATTTTCTAAATGATCAGCTAAGTTTGCAATAGCCGGAAAACGTTCATGTATGGGAAATGCAAGGATTCTCCATACCGTTTCTGAGCTACTTATATAACGGCCACTTTCGTACATATTAATTTCATTACGTTGGTTTTCAAGGGTAAATGATGCTTGATCACTGCCCCATATTTACAAATGTATTTAATAGACTTTACCGAACTACAATACTCAACATTTATGTGAGCTTCAAATGTTCTCAATAATACACAGTTATAAGGCACAACCCAACGATTATGTATGCCATTACCATATATGTTAATTGCATTACCACCATCTTCTAACGCTCTTCTACGATATAGAGGGTAACTATATTTTCCAGTCACAGTTTCTTTAAGAAATTGTCGAGGAAACCTTTTGGTACATTTTCCATTTTCATGCATGGCGATTTATTATTAAATGCACCACAACGACCATGAATCATATGTGACTTAACAATGTATATAACAAAACATCCTCATCTGCGTTTGGTATTTCGGCACAGATAATTTGATCAATTTTATCTGGTCTTATTTTATTTTCTAACCAAAGTAGAATATGTATATGTGGTAAGCCCCGCTTTTGCCATTCCACAGAGTACATGTAAAAGCGTAACGCAGATATCTTTTTTTTTTTTGGTTCCTCGTTTTTTAATAATGGATTCCATTGTGGTATATCCACTGAATATCCATCTTCGCCATAAGGAAATAGCAAAGGGTACTGTAAGGCATCGTATGATCGATGCACCTCACTTATACGATGTAATTTATTATTATGGCTTTCAATAATAATATCGCGCCTTTTAAATTGCTGACCAACAATAACTAAAGCTATTTCGCTTGGTTGAGGTGCATTGCAAAGCCCTTTGTGAGCACCAGCGGGTGTTCGATCAGCATGTATAAACAATTTATTGTTTCAAGTACTTGTTGGTATTTGTTGGTAGATCCTTTACTACGCTACAATCAACATTTGAAATATTTTGCAACGTAGTTGAGCTTCCTTTTCATCATCACCAACAAAATAATTCAAAATAATTGACCAACTTTCATTTATAATTTTCGTACTTCCAAAAGAAGTCATTTGAAAGCAGCTCTTATAATTTCTTATACGATCAATGAAATGATCATGCTTGGGATGTCCACCAATTTTTCAGCTTTTAAATGGATCGGGCAAACTTTCATTTTGTGAAAGTTTAACTTTGCCTGCCTTGCAACATATACCCAAAGGCTCATTTTTCCATTTTAAAGCATTACAATGTTTGCATATAAAATTCATACTACCAAGTTGAGTAATTTTATCTGACTTGTAAGCTATTTCAAAATCATATTTTTAGCCCGACATGGCTTTAACAGTCAATGCACGCAAACGCCTTTATTGACGTGCATCAGGATTATTAGCCGGATGTCTTC
>JARNME010000112.1:0-31686 GCA_030179655.1 Scaptomyza flava
CTGATTGCAAAGGGGTACGGATGGGGCAGAAGTGTACGCTGCCTTAAAGATTCTCCGATGCAGATGGGGATGCCACCAACTATCTTCCTTCCAAATTTGGTGTTGCTAGCTCAAAGTTTGTGAGAGCTGTGGAAAGGGGGGCTGGGGGCGATATGGGTGGGTGTGGAATCCAAATTTTTACTGCAGATCTTTGTGAAATGTCGATTGCTATCTTTATACCAAATTTGGTTACTCTAGCTCGAAAATTGTTAAAAGTGGGGAAAGGGGGGCTGAAGGCGGTATGCGTGGGCGTGGCATCCAAAGTTTTGATGCAGATCTGTGTGGAATGTCATGTTTTTTGACTTTAAAATGCGGGGGACTGGTGGCGGTATGGGGGGCTTGGCTCCAAAATTTTTGATGCAGTTTTTGGGGATTGCTTGTAGCTATCTTCTTATGCTTGTAGCTATCTTCTTATGCATGCTGCAGCAGGATGTCATTGAGCTTTCAACAAGTGCGTGGAGTTCACCAATGCGTCTTGTGTTTGGATGCTCGTAGACTAAATAATGCCACCCATAAAGATGCTTATCCTTTGCCTAGCATTGATGGTATCTTCTCTCGTTTGCCAAAAGCAAATATCATCTCAAAGTTGGACTTAAAAGATGCGTATTGGCAAATAGAGCTTACCCCTGAATCCAAACCTCTAACATCATTTACAGTTCCAGGATGACCGCTTTATCAATTTAAGTAATGCCGTTTGGACTTTGCAATGCTCCCTCAACAATGTGTCGGTTGATGGATGATATCCTACCACCAGATTTGAGACATAGCGTGTTCGGATATCTTGACGATTTGTGCATCGTTTCCGAAGATTTTCCTTCGCATCTTGCCGTTCTAGTACGCATCGCAGAGCAGTTTCGCAAAGCAAACTTGACTTTAAATCTTGCCAAAAGTCAATTTTGCGTAACTAGTATTAACTACTTAGGTTACTTAGGTATTTGTACAGATCCAGCTAAGGTATCGTTTATCAGGAATTGGCCATCGCCCAAGAACCTAAAGCAGGTTCGAGGATTCCTCGGAGTTTGCGGATGGTACCGTCGGTTTATTCATCAGTTTGCTGATCTTTCGTGTCCCATCACAGATGTGCTCTCTACAAAAAAGAAGTTTGTATTGTTTGGACACCAGAAGCTCAATTGGCCATGGACCAGTTAAAGCAGATATTGACTACCGCGCCCGTTTTAACAAACCCCGATTTCGAGAAAAAGTTTTATCTCCACTGCGATGCCAGCGATTTTGGTATGCACTATGCAACTATGCACTATGGTGCAACTGTCTGATGAGAATGACGAGAAGCCCATTGCTTTTATGTCAAAAAAATTAAATAGTGCTCAGCGTAACTACAGCGTTACCGAACGAGAGTGCTTAGCCGTTGTGTTAGCATTGAAAAGTTCAGATGCTACTTAGAACTGCAAGAGTTCGAGGTAATAACTGATCATTCTAGTTTGCTTTGGCTCAAGAGACAACAAAATGTTTCGGGTAGGTTAGCACGGTGGATCTTTCGTTTGCAGCAATTTAAATTTTCTATTTCGCATCGTAAAGGAAAGGATCATCTTGTTCCCGATGCTCTATCAAGGTTATATGAAAATGAAATTTGTGAGTTAGATATGAATCCGGTAATAGACTTAGATTCTGACGCTTTTCTGGAGGATTCCTATCGAGCACTTATTGATAGGTTTAGTGAAATTCCTCTAGATTCCCGGATATTAAACTGCAGGGAAATATTTTGTACATACGTACAGAACACGCCGTTGGAGATATTGATCAAGAAAAGAACTCTTGGAAGGTATGGGTTCCAGATCGGCTTAAAAGCGAAGTTCTACAACAAGCTCATGACAGTCAGACTTCGGCTCATACGGGCATGCAAAAGACCATTGAAAAGTTACGTCGCAATCTTTTCTGGCCAGGATTGGCAAAAGATGTGCGCGAATATATTCGCAGTTGTACCTCGTGTAAAGAGAATAAAGCCCCAAATTATACGTTACGTCCTCCTATGGGTGCACACAGCCCTACGAGTAGACCCTTTCAGAGGTTTTACATTGATCTGCTAGGACCATATCCTCGCAGTAAGAATGGTCATATTGGATTACTTATAATGCTTGACCATTTTAGTAAATACCATTTGCTACATCCTTTGAAAAAGTTCACGTCCGTTGCTGTGCAAGAATTTCTGTTGAAACAAATTTTCCATTGTTACGGTGTGCCTGAAACCATCGTTAGCGATAACGGCACGCAATTTAAAGCTAATGACTTTAACGCATTCTTAACAGAATTAGACAAAAAACATAAGTACACAGCTTTGTACTCACCGCAAAGTAATGCTGCCGAACGAGTCAACCGTTCATTGCTAGCTGCTGTAAGGTCTTATTTTAAAAACGATCAAACGGACTGGGACTTACATCTACCGAGTATTTCTTGTTCGTTAAGATCGTCATTTCATCAATTGTTAGGATGTTCCCCTTACAGAGCCTTATTTGGTTTGGACATGATCACTCATGGAGCCGATTATAAGCTGTTGAAAGAGCTGTCATTGCTAGAAGACCCTGTTGTTCCAATTTCGCGGGAAGACAACTTGGCACTTCTGAGAAAAGATATTCAATCGAATGCCTATGATCGCAATTCCACTCAATATAATTTGCGTTCGAAGCCAGTAAGCTATCGAGAAGGTCAAGAAGTATATCGTCGTAATTTTGCCCTTAGTAAATTGACTCAGAATTTTAATGCTAAGCTTGGACCTCAATTTAGTAAATGTCGAATATGGAAAAAATCTAGGCTCGTGCTGTTTCCAACTTGAAGATTTGCAAGGAAAAGAGCTAGAAAAGTATCATGCAAAAGACATTCGTTGCTGATTCCCGCTAATATTCTGTCTAACGGTGGTATATTATCGGCTGTGTAGTGGTCGCCGTTGCGTTAGATTTCGATTTAGTAAAATTTAGTTTTTATCGCTGTCCGTTTGCTTAGTAAAATTCTCGCATGCGATAAAAATATTGCTACAAAAAATATAGCCGTCCTTACAGGCGCATGCTAATAATTACAGACTTACCCGCTTTTGCAAAAGAGCAAGCGCAACCAACGTTAGTCAACATATACCAGAAAAAAGCTTTCGCTAATTGCACTAGGCCTATATAAACCCACAGGCGAGAGCCTTCGGCCTCTTTCTGATCGAACCACAAGTATCAACTCCACGTCGAATAGCTCGTTTTCGTTGCTAGCGTGGGAGTCTAAAACACGATCCCGCCTGACTTAGTCAAAAAGTTTAAGTATTAATAAATAGTGTGTTCACAAGTCACTAGAAGAGACAAACAGATAAAAAGACAAATAACTACATTTTGTTTCGCGCAATACACCCAACAAAAATTTGTTAAAATAAGAATTAACCGACTTGGCATTGGCAAACCGACAGCCGGCGTGGCCTAAGTCCAATAGAGGTTAACTCGAGTGCTAATCCGGGCCCATCCACATCATAATCCGTATGAAGAGATCGGATTCGTGATTCTGTGGTGTGACTCAACCAAAGGTATGTGCTGCATACACGATTTCAGGAGATTTGTGATTTTTAGCAACAAATCCAATTTTCTACCCGATGCGCACATAACCTCCACCCGAGCTCAGATTTTGGCTGCCAGATAGCAGTAATAAAACAGGTAAAAAGTGGCCTGATTGCAAAGGGGTACGGATGGGGCAGGGGTTGTAAGCTGCCTTAAAGATTCTCCGATGCAGATGGGGATGCCACCAACTATCTTCCTTCCAACTTTGGTGACTCTAGCTGAAAGTTTGTAAAAGCTGTTGAAAGGGGGACTGGGGGCGGTATGGGTGGGCGTGGCATCCAAAGTTTTACGGCAGATCTTTGTGAAATGTCAATTGCTATCTTCATACTAAATTTGGAGAATCTTGCTCAAAGTTTGTAAAAGTGGGGAAAGGGCGGCTGGGGGCGGTATGGGTGGGCGTGGCATCCAAATTTTTGCTGCAGATCTATGTGGAATGTCAATTGCTACCTTCATACAAAATATGGTGACTATAGCTCAAAGTTTGTAAAAGGTGGGGAAAGGGGGTGGAAGGGGTGCGCGTGGCTCCAACTTTGATGCAGTTTTCTGGGGGTCGTTTCAATCTATCTTCCTGCCAAATTTGGTGGCTCTAGCTCCACAACTCTGGAAAATACACGCATTCCCGTTTTTAAGGAGCGTTGGGGCATCTGGGGCGGCTTGGGTTGTTTTGGTGGGCGTGGCATCCAAACTTTTAATGCAGTTTTTGGGGGGTCATCATCACCTATCTGTGCACCAAATTTGGTGGCTCTAGCTAAAAAACAGTGGGAGATATAGCCATTTCTGATTTTAAAATGCGGGGGGGCTGGGTGCGGAATTAGTGGGCATGACTCCAAAACTTTGATGCAGTTTTTTTGGGTTCATTACCAGCTAACTTCCTACTAATTTTTGTGGCTCTAGCTCCACATATCTGAAAAATACACGCATTCTCGTTTTTGACGAAGCGTTGGGGCAGCTGGGTGCGGCTAGGGCGGTTTTGGTGGGCGTGGCATTCAAACTTTTGATGCAGTTTTTGGGGGGTCATCATCACCTATCTTGGCACCAAATTTGGTGGCTCTAGCTCAAAAATTGTGAGAGATATAGGCTTTTTGACTTTAAAATGCGGGGGACTGGGCGCGGAATGGGGGGGGGCGTGGCTCCCAAATTTTTCATGCAGTTTTTGGGGGTTGCTAGTAGCTATCTTCTTACCAAATTTCTTAGTTCTAGCTTAAAGGGTGTGTGAAATATGCGGATTATCGTTTTTGAGTTATCGAATTTATCGATTTGCCAGCCCTCCAGTTATAGTAGAACCCCAATCTTGACACTTTAATTTACTATCCTATAGATAAAGAGAATTGGAAAGTTTCAAGTCTCTAGCTTGAAGGGTGTGGAAAAAACTTGCGTTCATACAGACGGATAGACGGACAGACACCATCTTTACCTTCGGTATCGAGTATAAACAAGTGGAAACGTTGCAGTCGGACGCAACCGACTGCGGCATACTCGATACCAGTAATAAAACAGGTAAAACGAGGCCTGATTGCAAAGGGGTACGGATGGGGCAGAGGTGTACGCTGCCTTAAAGATTCTCCGATGCAGATGGGGATGCCACCAACTATCTTCCTTCCAAATTTGGTGTTGCTAGCTCAAAGTTTGTGAGAGCTGTGGAAAGGGGGGCTGGGGGCGATATGGGTGGGTGTGGAATCCAAATTTTTACTGCAGATCTTTGTGAAATGTCAATTGCTATCTTTATACCAAATTTGGTGACTCTAGCTCGAAAATTGTTAAAAGTGGGGAAAGGGGGGCTGGGGGCGGTATGGGTGGGCGTGGCATCCAAAGTTTTGATGCAGATCTGTGTGGAATGTCATGTTTTTTGACTTTAAAATGCGGGGGACTGGTGGCGGTATGGGGGGCTTGGCTCCAAAATTTTTGATGCAGTTTTTTGGGGATTGCTTGTAGCTATCTTCTTATGCTTGTAGCTATCTTCTTATGCATGCTGCAGCAGGATGTCATTGAGCTTTCAACAAGTGCGTGGAGTTCACCAATGCGTCTTGTGTTTGGATGCTCGTAGACTAAATAATGCCACCCATAAAGATGCTTATCCTTTGCCTAGCATTGATGGTATCTTCTCTCGTTTGCCAAAAGCAAATATCATCTCAAAGTTGGACTTAAAAGATGCGTATTGGCAAATAGAGCTTAGCCCTGAATCCAAACCTCTAAAATCATTTACAGTTCCAGGACGACCGCTTTATCAATTTAAAGTAATGCCGTTTGGACTTTGCAATGCTCCCTCAACAATGTGTCGGTTGATGGATGATATCCTACCACCAGATTTGAGACATAGCGTGTTCGGATATCTTGACGATTTGTGCATCGTTTCCGAAGATTTTCCTTGGCATCTTGCCGTTCTAGTACGCATCGCAGAGCAGTTTCGCAAAGCAAACTTGACTTTAAATCTTGCCAAAAGTCAATTTTGCGTAACTAGTATTAACTACTTAGGTTACTTAGGTATTTGTACAGATCCAGCTAAGGTATCGTTTATCAGGAATTGGCCATCGCCCAAGAACCTAAAGCAGGTTCGAGGATTCCTCGGAGTTTGCGGATGGTACCGTCGGTTTATTCATCAGTTTTCTGATCTTACGTGTCCCATCACAGATGTGCTCTCTACAAAAAAGAAGTTGTATGGACACCAGAAGCTCAATTGGCCATGGACCAGTTAAAGCAGATATTGACTACCGCGCCCGTTTTAACAAACCCCGATTTCGAGAAAAGTTTTATCTCCACTGCGATGCCAGCGATTTTGGTATTGGTGCAGTCTTAGTGCAACTGTCTGATGAGAATGACGAGAAGCCCATTGCTTTTATGACAAAAAAAATTAAATAGTGCTCAGCGTAACTACAGCGTTACCGAACGAGAGTGCTTAGCCGTTGTGTTAGCAATTGAAAAGTTCAGATGCTACTTAGAACTGCAAGAGTTCGAGGTAATAACTGATCATTCTAGTTTGCTTTGGCTCATGAGACAACAAAATGTTTCGGGTAGGTTAGCACGGTGGATCTTTCGTTTGCAGCAATTTAAATTTTCTATTTCGCATCGTAAAGGAAAGGATCATCTTGTTCCCGATGCTCTATCAAGGTTATATGAAAATGAAATTTGTGAGTTAGATATGAATCCGGTAATAGTCTTAGATTCTGACGCTTTTTGGAGGATTCCTATCGAGCACTTATTGATAGGTTTAGTGAAAATTCCTCTAGATTCCCGGATATTAAACTGCAGGGAAATATTTTGTACATACGTACAGAACACGCCGTTGGAGATATTGATCAAGAAAAGAACTCTTGGAAGGTATCGGTTCCAGATCGGCTTAAAAGCGAAGTTCTACAACAAGCTCATGACAGTCAGACCTCGGCTCATACGGGCATGCAAAAGACCATTGAAAAGTTACGTCGCAATCTTTTCTGGCCAGGATTGGCAAAAGATGTGCGCGAATATATTCGCAGTTGTACCTCGTGTAAAGAGAATAAAGCCCCAAATTATACGTTACGTCCTCCTATGGGTGCACACAGCCCTACGAGTAGACCCTTTCAGAGGTTTTACATTGATCTGCTAGGACCATATCCTCGCAGTAAGAATGGTCATATTGGATTACTTATAATGCTTGACCATTTTAGTAAATACCATTTGCTACATCCTTTGAAAAAGTTCACGTCCGTTGCTGTGCAAGAATTTCTGTTGAAACAAATTTTCCATTGTTACGGTGTGCCTGAAACCATCGTTAGCGATAACGGCACGCAATTTAAAGCTAATGACTTTAACGCATTCTTAACAGAATTAGGCATAAAACATAAGTACACAGCTTTGTACTCACCGCAAAGTAATGCTGCCGAACGAGTCAACCGTTCATTGCTAGCTGCTGTAAGGTCTTATTTGAAAAACGATCAAACGGACTGGGACTTACATCTACCGAGTATTCTTGTTCGTTAAGATCGTCATTTCATCAATTGTTAGGATGTTCCCCTTACAGAGCCTTATTTGGTTTGGACATGATCACTCATGGAGCCGATTATAAGCTGTTGAAAGAGCTGTCATTGCTAGAAGACCCTGTTGTTCCAATTTCGCGGGAAGACAACTTGGCACTTCTGAGAAAAGATATTCAATCGAATGCCTATGATCGCAATTCCACTCAATATAATTTGCGTTCGAAGCCAGTAAGCTATCGAGAAGGTCAAGAAGTATATCGTCGTAATTTTGCCCTTAGTAAATTGACTCAGAATTTTAATGCTAAGCTTGGACCTCAATTTAGTAAATGTCGAATATGGAAAAAATCTAGGCTCGTACTATTTCCAACTTGAAGATTTGCAAGGAAAAGAGCTAGAAAAGTATCATGCAAAAGACATTCGTTGCTGATTCCCGCTAATATTCTGTCTAACGGTGGTATATTATCGGCTGTGTAGTGGTCGCCGTTGCGTTAGATTTCGATTTAGTAAAATTTAGTTTTATCGCTGTCCGTTTGCTTAGTAAAATTCTCGCATGCGATAAAAATATTGCTACAAAAAATATAGCCGTCCTTACAGGCGCATGCTAATAATTACAGACTTACCCGCTTTTGCAAAAGAGCAAGCGCAACCAACGTTAGTCAACATATACCAGAAAAAAAGCTTTCGCTAATTGCACTAGGCCTATATAAACCCACAGGCGAGAGCCTTCGGCCTCTTTTCTGATCGAACCACAAGTATCAACTCCACGTCGAATAGCTCGTTTTCGTTGCTAGCGTGGGAGTCTAAAACACGATCCCGCCTGACTTAGTCAAAAAGTTTAAGTATTAATAAATAGTGTGTTCACAAGTCACTAGAAGAGACAAACAGATAAAAAGACAAATAACTACATTTTGTTTCGCGCAATACACCCAACAAAAATTTGTTAAAATAAGAATTAACCGACTTGGCATTGGCAAACCGACAGCCGGCGTGGCCTAAGTCCAATAGAGGTTAACTCGAGTGCTAATCCGGGCCCATCCACATCATAATCCGTATGAAGAGATCGGATTCGTGATTCTGTGGTGTGACTCAACCAAAGGTATGTGCTGCATACACGATTTTAGGAGATTTGTGATTTTTAGCCACAAATCCAATTTTCTACCCGATGCGCACATAACCTCCACCCGAGCTCAGATTTTGGCTGCCAGATAGCAGTAATAAAACAGGTAAAAAGAGGCCTGATTGCAAAGGGGTACGGATGGGGCAGGGGTGTAAGCTGCCTTAAAGATTCTCCGATGCAGATGGGGATGCCACCAACTATCTTCCTTCCAACTTTGGTGACTCTAGCTGAAAGTTTGTAAAAGCTGTTGAAAGGGGGACTGGGGGCAGTATGGGTGGGCGTGGCATCCAAAGTTTTACGGCAGATCTTTGTGAAATGTCAATTGCTATCTTCATACTAAATTTGGAGAATCTTGCTCAAAGTTTGTAAAAAGTGGGGAAAGGGCGGCTGGGGGCGGTATGGGTGGGCGTGGCATCCAAATTTTTGCTGCAGATCTATGTGGAATGTCAATTGCTACCTTCATACAAAATATGGTGACTATAGCTCAAAGTTTGTAAAAGGTGGGGAAAGGGGGTGGAAGGGGTGCGCGTGGCTCCAACTTTGATGCAGTTTTCTGGGGGTCGTTTCAATCTATCTTCCTGCCAAATTTGGTGGCTCTAGCTCCACAACTCTGGAAAATACACGCATTCCCGTTTTTAACGAAGCGTTGGGGCATCTGGGGGCGGCTAGGGTTGTTTTGGTGGGCGTGGCTCTAGCTAAAAAACAGTGGGAGATATAAGCATTTCTGATTTTAAAATGCGGGGGGGCTGGGTGCGGAATTAGTGGGCATGACTCCAAAACTTTGATGCAGTTTTTTTGGGTTCATTACCAGCTAACTTCCTACTAATTTTTGTGGCTCTAGCTCCACATATCTGAAAAATACACGCATTCTCGTTTTTGACGAAGCGTTGGGGCAGCTGGGGGCGGCTAGGGCGGTTTTGGTGGGCGTGGCATTCAAACTTTTGATGCAGTTTTTGGGGGGTCATCATCACCTATCTTGGCACCAAATTTGGTGGCTCTAGCTCAAAAATTGTGAGAGATATAGGCTTTTTGACTTTAAAATGCGGGGGACTGGGCGCGGAATGGGTGGGGGGGCGTGGCTCCCAAATTTTTCATGCAGTTTTTTGGGGGTTGCTAGTAGCTATCTTCTTACCAAATTTCTTAGTTCTAGCTTAAAGGGTGTGTGAAATATGCGGATTTATCGTTTTTGAGTTATCGAATTTATCGATTTGCCAGCCCTCCAGTTATAGTAGAACCCCAATCTTGACACTTTAATTTACTATCCTATAGATAAAGAGAATTGGAAAGTTTCAAGTCTCTAGCTTGAAGGGTGTGGAAAAAACTTGCGTTCATACAGACGGATAGACGGACAGACACCATCTTTACCTTCGGTATCGAGTATAAACAAGTGGAAACGTTGCAGTCGGACGCAACCGACTGCGGCACTCTCGATACCAGTAATAAAACAGGTAAAACGAGGCCTGATTGCAAAGGGGTACGGATGGGGCAGAGGTGTACGCTGCCTTAAAGATTCTCCGATGCAGATGGGGATGCCACCAACTATTTTCCTTCCAAATTTGGTGTTGCTAGCTCAAAGTTTGTGAGAGCTGTGGAAAGGGGGGCTGGGGGCGATATGGGTGGGTGTGGAATCCAAATTTTTACTGCAGATCTTTGTGAAATGTCAATTGCTATCTTTATACCAAATTTGGTTACTCTAGCTCGAAAATTGTTAAAAGTGGGGAAAGGGGGGCTGGGGGCGGTATGGGTGGGCGTGGCATCCAAAGTTTTGATGCAGATCTGTGTGGAATGTCATGTTTTTGACTTTAAAATGCGGGGGACTGGAGGCGCTTGGCTTATGGGGGCTTGGCTCCAAAATTTTTGATGCAGTTTTTTGGGGGTTGCTTGTAGCTATCTTCTTACCAAATTTGGTAGTTCTAGCTAAAAGGGTGTGTGAAATATGCGGATTTATCGTTTTGGAGTTATCGAATTATCGATTTGCCAGCCCTCCAGTTATCGTAGAACCCCAATCTTGAAACTTAAATTTACTATCCCATAGATAAATAGAATTGGAAAGTTTCAAGTCTCTGGCTTGAAGGGTGTGGAAAAAACTTGCGTTCATACAGACGGACAGACACCATGACGGACATTGCACAAACCCAATATACTCTTTACCTTCGGTATCGAGTATAAAAAGTATTCAAAAAAATTTTTATACTCGATACCGAAGGTAACTAGTATATTGGTTTTGTGCAATGTCCGTCATGGTGTCTGTCCGTCTGTCCGTCTGTCCGTCTGTCCGTCCGTATGTATGCAAGTTTTTTCCACACCCTTCAAGCTAGAGACTTGAAACTTTCCAATTCTCTTTATCTATGGGATAGTAAATTAAAGTGTCAAGATGGGGGTTCTACGATAACTGGGGGGCTGGCAAATCGATAAATTCGATAACTCAAAACCGATAAGTCCACATATTTCGCACATCCTTACAGCTAGAACTACCAAATTTGGTAAGAAGATAGCTACAAGCAACCCCCAAAAAACTGCATCAATAATTTTGGAGCCACGCCCCCCATTCCGCCCCCAGCCCCCCCGAATTTTAAAGTCAAAAAAGCATATATCTCCCTCAGTTTTTGAGCTATAGCCACCAAATTTGGTGCCAAGATAGGTGATGATGACCCCCTAAAAACTGCATCAAAAGTTTGGATGCCACGCCCACCGACACTGCCCTAGCTACCCCCATCCACCCCAACACTTCGTCAAAAACGGGAATGCGTGTATCTTCCAGAGTTGTGGAGCTAGAGCTTCCAAATTTGGTGGGAAGATAGCTAGTAGCGATCCCAAAAAAACTGCATCAAAGTTTTGGAGCCGCGCCCACCCATTCCGCCCCCAGCCCCCCCGCATTTTGAAATCAGAAATGGCTATATCTCCCAAAGTTTTTGAGCTAGAGCCACCAAATTTGGTGCCAAGATAGGTGATGATGACCCCCTAAAAACTGCATCAAAAGTTTGGATGCCACGCCCACCGATCCTACCCTAGCCGCCCCCATCCACCCCAACGCTTCGTCAAAAACGGGAATGCGTGTATCTTCCAGAGTTGTGGAGCTAGAGCCACCAAATTTGGTGGGAAGATAGCTAGTAGCGATCCCCAAAAATCTGCATCAAAGTTTTGGAGCCAAGCCCACCCATTCCGCCCCCCTTTCCCCACCATTTACAAACTTTCAGCTAGAGTCACCAAATTTGGTATGAAGATAGCAATTGACATTCCACAAAGATCTGCATCAAAAATTTGGATGCCATGCCTACCCATAACGCCCCCAGCCCCGCCCCCCCCTTTTCTCACTTTTTACAAACTTCGAGCTAGAGTCACCAAATTTGGTATGAAGATAGCAATTGACATTCCTCATGGATCGGCAGCAAAAATTTGAATGCCACGCCCACCCATACCGCCCCAAGCCCCATAGCCCTCTTAACCCTACCTTATACAAACTTTGAGCTAGAGTCACCAAATTTGGTATGAAGGTAGCATTTGACATTCCACAAGGATCTGCAGCAAAAATTTGGATGCCACGCCCAAACATACCGCCCCCAGCCCCCATTTCCCCACTTTATACAAACTTTGAGCTAGAGTCACCAAATTTGGTATGAAGGTAGCATTTGACATTCCACAAGGATCTGCAGCAAAAATTTGGATGCCACGCCCAACCATACCGCCCCCAGCCCCCCTTTCCACACTTTATACAAACTTCGAGCTAAAGTCAACAAATTCGGTATGAAGATAGCAATTGACATCCCACATAGATCTGCGCAAAAATTTGAATGCCACGCCCAACCATACCGCCCCCAGCCCCCCTTTCCCCACTTTATACAAACTTCGAGCTAGAGTCACCAAATTTGGTATGAAGATAGCAATTGACATCCCACATGGATGGGCATCAAAATTTTAATACTGGTATCGAGTATACCGCAGTCGGTTGCGTCCGACTGCAACGTTTCCACTTGTTTTAAGTGAATGAATGCTTCTAAGCTCAAATATGTACTTAGAAATTACCGAGAATCTTCGGTTTACCGTAAGGTGAGGAAAAAAGGAAAGCGTGCCTGAAGGCACGCTTGGGGCTTTGAGTGAAAAAAAAAAAAAAACATTTTCAAGTCATGAAGATTTATTTTATTTTTTCTTATGGTATTTCAAAAAATCGAACCACAAGTATCAACTCCACGTCGAATAGCTCGTTTTCGTTGCTAGCGTGGGAGTCTAAAACATGATCCCGCCTGACTTAGTCAAAAAGTTTAAGTATTAATAAATAGTGTGTTCACAAGTCACTAGAAGAGACAAACAGATAAAAAGACAAATAACTACATTTTGTTTCGCGCAATACACCCAACAAAAATTTGTTAAAATAAGAATTAACCGACTTGGCATTGGCAAACCGACAGCCGGCGTGGCCTAAGTCCAATAGAGGTTAACTCGAGTGCTAATCCGGGCCCATCCACATCATAATCCGTATGAAGAGATCGGATTCGTGATTCTGTGGTGTGACTCAACCAAAGGTATGTGCTGCATACACGATTTCAGGAGATTTGTGATTTTTAGCCACAAATCCAATTTTCTACCCGATGCGCACATAACCTCCACCCGAGCTCAGATTTGGCTGCCAGATAGCAGTAATAAAACAGGTAAAAAGAGGCCTGATTGCAAAGGGGTACGGATGGGGCAGGGGTGTAAGCTGCCTTAAAGATTCTCCGATGCAGATGGGGATGCCACCAACTATCTTCCTTCCAACTTTGGTGACTCTAGCTGAAAGTTTGTAAAAGCTGTTGAAAGGGGGACTGGGGGCAGTATGGGTGGGCGTGGCATCCAAAGTTTTACGGCAGATCTTTGTGAAATGTCAATTGCTATCTTCATACTAAATTTGGAGAATCTTGCTCAAAGTTTGTAAAAAGTGGGGAAAGGGCGGCTGGGGGCGGTATGGGTGGGCGTGGCATCCAAATTTTTGCTGCAGATCTATGTGGAATGTCAATTGCTACCTTCATACAAAATATGGTGACTATAGCTCAAAGTTTGTAAAAGGTGGGGAAAGGGGGTGGAAGGGGTGCGCGTGGCTCCAACTTTGATGCAGTTTTCTGGGGGTCGTTTCAATCTATCTTCCTGCCAAATTTGGTGGCTCTAGCTCCACAACTCTGGAAAATACACGCATTCCCGTTTTTAAGGAGCGTTGGGGCATCTGGGGGCGGCTTGGGTTGTTTTGGTGGGCGTGGCATCAAAAACTTTTAATGCAGTTTTTGGGGGGTCATCATCACCTATCTGTGCACCAAATTTGGTGGCTCTAGCTAAAAAACAGTGGGAGATATAAGCATTTCTGATTTTAAAATGCGGGGGGGCTGGGTGCGGAATTAGTGGGCATGACTCCAAAACTTTGATGCAGTTTTTTTGGGTTCATTACCAGCTAACTTCCTACTAATTTTTGTGGCTCTAGCTCCACATATCTGAAAAATACACGCATTCTCGTTTTTGACGAAGCGTTGGGGCAGCTGGGGGCGGCTAGGGCGGTTTTGGTGGGCGTGGCATTCAAACTTTTGATGCAGTTTTTGGGGGGTCATCATCACCTATCTTGGCACCAAATTTGGTGGCTCTAGCTCAAAAATTGTGAGAGATATAGGCTTTTTGACTTTCAAATGCGGGGGACTGGGCGCGGAATGGGGGGGGGGGCGTGGCTCCCAAATTTTTCATGCAGTTTTTTGGGGGTTGCTAGTAGCTATCTTCTTACCAAATTTCTTAGTTCTAGCTTAAAGGGTGTGTGAAATATGCGGATTTATCGTTTTTGAGTTATCAAATTTATCGATTTGCCAGCCCTCCAGTTATAGTAGAACCCCAATCTTGACACTTTAATTTACTATCCTATAGATAAAGAGAATTGGAAAGTTTCAAGTCTCTAGCTTGAAGGGTGTGGAAAAAACTTGCGTTCATACAGACGGATAGACGGACAGACACCATCTTTACCTTCGGTATCGAGTATAAACAAGTGGAAACGTTGCAGTCGGACGCAACCGACTGCGGCACTCTCGATACCAGTAATAAAACAGGTAAAACGAGGCCTGATTGCAAAGGGGTACGGATGGGGCAGAGGTGTACGCTGCCTTAAAGATTCTCCGATGCAGATGGGGATGCCACCAACTATTTCCTTCCAAATTTGGTGTTGCTAGCTCAAAGTTTGTGAGAGCTGTGGAAAGGGGGGCTGGGGGCGATATGGGTGGGTGTGGAATCCAAATTTTTACTGCAGATCTTTGTGAAATGTCAATTGCTATCTTTATACCAAATTTGGTTACTCTAGCTCGAAAATTGTTAAAAGTGGGGAAAGGGGGGCTGGGGGCGGTATGGGTGGGCGTGGCATCCAAAGTTTTGATGCAGATCTGTGTGGAATGTCATGTTTTTTGACTTTAAAATGCGGGGGACTGGAGGCGCTTGGCTTATGGGGGCTTGGCTCCAAATTTTTGATGCAGTTTTTTGGGGGTTGCTTGTAGCTATCTTCTTACCAAATTGGTAGTTCTAGCTTAAAGGGTGTGTGAAATATGCGGATTTATCGTTTTGAGTTATCGAATTTATCGATTTGCCAGCCCTCCAGTTATCGTAGAACCCCAATCTTGAAACTTAAATTTACTATCCCATAGATAAAGAGAATTGGAAAGTTTCAAGTCTCTAGCTTGAAGGGTGTGGAAAAAACTTGCGTTCATACAGACGGACAGACACCATGACGGACATTGCACAAACCCAATATACTCTTTACCTTCGGTATCGAGTATAAAAAGTATTCAAAAAAAATTTTTTTTAAGTGAATGAATGCTTCTAAGCTCAAATATGTACTTAGAAATTACCGAGAATCTTCGGTTTACCGTAAGGTGAGAAAAAAGGAAAGCGTGCCTGAAGGCACGCTTGGGGCTTTGAGTGAAAAAAAAAAAAAAACATTTTCAAGTCATGAAGATTTATTTTATTTTTTCTTATGGTATTTCAAAAAACAATTTTTATTCGCTGTGCAGCATAAATGCAGGTTGAATTTCGTGCATATGCATTGCGTTTGTGAAGATTTACAGTGCTTGCAACATCTTATTCCACTGTTTCGATCCAACCAATGTGGGAAATGGTTCAGCTGGTCAAACCGCCAGTCCGATATTGGATGTTTCGATTTTTGACCATGTTTGAGCTCATGCTGAAAATGTCGATGAGAGATTGGAGACTGCTTAAAATTAAGTTTATTCATAGTCTGAATTTTACTTGTACATATAACTAAGTCATCAACATATAACAAAATATATATATTTTCCAATATGTCACCTTTTTCAAGAATATATATGCATCTATCAACAGGTAAATTTGTAAACCCAGTATCTTTCAAAGTTTTCTCAAAAACATCAGACCAACACTTCGCTGCCTGCTTGAGACCATAAATTGCTTTGTTCAATTTACATACTTGGCTGCTATTACAAGACAGCCCTTGAGGAATTCTCATATATATTTCCTCCTTTAAATTGCCATTTAAAAAAGCAGTTTTCACATCCATGGTGCACTCTCAAGCTATATTGGTTTGAAATAGACATTATAAGTCTGAAACTTGAAATTCTTGCCTCAGGAGCAAATATTTCATCATAATCGATTAAATACTCTTTTGTGAATCCACGTGCTACAAGCCTTGCTTTATATTTTACTGGTCTACCAAACTCATTCTGTTTAATTGTAAAAATCCATTTACAATCAACTATATTCTTGCCTTCAGGCATGTCTATCAGTGACCAGGTTTTGTTTATTTCATCAGAACTAAGCTCATCTCTAATAGCTTCTTCCCATTGTGTTCTATCACTTCTATTATTAATTTCCTCAAACGATGTTGTGGCAGTACCAAAAAAAGTTTGCGTATGCATGACACAGTTTTTTATCATATCTCTGTATGACAATTTTGGTTTTTCTTTTAATCGATCGCATTGCCAAACAAAATTATCAGAGTTACTTGATTCTTTATCAATTAAAATTCCAGATATATCTGGGTCGGCATTTTCCACTTCATTTTCCACCTCACTAGGCTGTACTTCTAATACTTCTGTATTATACTTTTCCTGAACCATTTCCATTTCCACCAGACCGTAGTCTTGAAAAACTGGTTCAATATTTTCCACCTAATTGTGGAAATCTATGTTGTTATCAACAACCACAGCACAAGACTTTTCGTCAAACAAAACATCTCTTGCGGTAACAAATCCAATATTTTATATCCATTTGGTTCATATCCGACAAGCATACCTTTCCATGATTTTCATCAAACTTTCTTTTTCTCATTTTATTGAGAACGACAACTGTCGAACCACACAATCTCAATTACTTGAGACATGGCTTTTTACCGTGCCACATTCATATGGTGCTAAGCTGCATTCACGTAATGCATTAATTGGGCTTCTATTTATCAAGTATGTGGCTGTTAGCAAAGCCTCACCACAGAAAGACTTCTAGATTTTGCCCCTATAGCTGAAGTGCGAGCTTTTTCCGTTATAGATCTAATCATCTCTTCGGATTCTGTTGTAGAGTATGTGTAAGAGTTAAGTGATAGCTTATGCCTGAACACAAAACTCTTTCATGTCATTCGATAGATATTCTCGACCATTATCAATATATAAATTAACCAATTTTGATTTAAATAGAGTTTCACTTTTTGCTTCAAAGTCTTGAAACACAGCAAAAACATCTGACTTAAACTTTAACAGATACGTTACGCAATAATGTCAGTGTCATCCATAAAAACAACATAATAGTTTTTAAAATCAACTGTTATTGGTCCACACACATGAGAGTGTACAACATATAATGGTCGCTTTATATGGTCTTTATTTTTAAACTTTTCAAAACTTAATCTTGCCTGCTCCCTTTTTACACAAGCTTCATACAACTCATCTTCTGGTTGTATGCTATTTAATAAACTTGTATCACAGCACATGTCTTTAGCTGTTAATTCTAAAAATTTCCCTTTACTCATATGACCTAGCCTCTCATGCCACAAACTATAACTATTACTTTTGCTTACATTTGCAGCACAAGCTAATATATAAGAAAATAAGTTAATTATTGCCATTATTATATCTAAAATACTAATCATCTCTGAACTATAAGTATTTTCTAATTCTTTTCGTGACTTAACATGCCTCAGTGATGAAATAAGTGGATCTGAAGATGCTGCTAGCATGTTGAAGAGATCCTCATTTTGTCTCACCCTTGATGCTTTGAAAGTGTTAGCAATCTGTATTTTTATAAAATTTATTTAATGATTCCTGTGCTTCTTCAGAAAGCTCTCCAATTGGCAAAGACTGATACTCAATTATATCTTTGCCATGCGCCAATATTTTATGGACTGTCGGGGTCAACTTTTTCTACGGATATAATTCTGCTAAAAGTGATGCTGTTTTGAAGCATATTCTCCATACTTGGCAGAATCAACTTTTTCCTTGCAGTTCAAAATATTTAAGATCGTTCCCAATCTCTTAACGATTTGGTTGTTTATCCCTGTGATTTGAGTTACAGCTTCATCATTTTCAAAAAATCTCCTTCAAGTGTTTCCATCGTTTGAGTTTCCGTATCCGTACTTGGGGCAGTATACTTTAAGTTCAACTTGTTTGAAAAACGCATCCTGTATTCGCTTCTTTCTGATATTTTCCTTATCTTTGTTTGATGTGTTTTCGTCAAAGTTTTCATCCTCTTGTGGAAGCGTATACGCTAATTTCAGCAAGAACTCCATACACCTTATTCTTGCATGCAAGGGTGAGATCCCAAACTCATAATTTTCTTCATTTGCAGAATCACTTAAATTGTCGAAGTTCTTTTGCGTCCTTTTGCAAATTGGGCATGACAAAGTTGACCTTGTGTTTGTCAGTTCGTTGACCACTTTTCCGTCACCATGGTTAGGTGGAACTCGTAATTACTTTCAGTGTATTTTCCTTCTCTGATTTCGAGCTTTGTTGGCTTAATCTTGCTTATTTGGTCTTCAATATCTTTACTGTGTTTCGCATGAGTTCTGGCGATTCCCTTGCATACTGAAACATTATTGGTCGGCAATAATGTACAGATGACGGCCGTTCATTTTTCCAGTGTAAAGAATCATCAGATTTTAGCCGCAAAGGAACAACGGATGCTATAAACATGTTTCCGTCCGATATTGTAGCGTCATCGGATGATATTCTTTGCTTATACACGCTTTGTCCAGATGATCCATCGCAGCCCCATTTACTGATCAATGTCAGATTCTCAGGAAGAGCTTCAACCACATTTTCAGCAAGACTCTCCAACAGCCGTTTTGTTGTATGGTCCATTAGATCCTGCATGTTAGTTTTTACAGAGACTTCAGTAAACTCCGTTTGCAGTGGTCGTGAATCTAATTTTGCTTTCGAAACATGTTTGTATCCCGGTAAAATGTCAGCTCCATGTTGCCTCAAAGATGCCCGTAATATCTCATATTTCTCTTAAGAAAGTTCCAAGTCCATAAACAAAGCCAAAGCTTCTTCGGAACCATACGGAACCATACCATAAGGTTTGAGTTTGGAGGCGTGGGAATGCTTTTCTTGATTCTTTGTAGTCGCGGTGGGCTTGCTATAGCAACTGCTTTTGTAATGTGTGACCGTGCGCGTGGCTCCAAAACTTTGATGCAGTTTTTCGGGGGTCGTTGCAAGCTATCTTCCTGCCAAATTTGGTGGCTCTAGCTCCACAACTCTGGAAGATACACGCATTCCCGTTTTTGACGAAGCGTTGGGGTGGATGGGGGCGGCTAGGGTGGTATTGGTGGGCGTGGCATCCAAACTTTTGATGCAGTTTTTGGGGGGTCATCATCACCTATCTTGGCACCAAATTTGGTGGCTCTAGCTCAAAAACTGTGGGAGATATAGCCATTTCTGATTTCAAAATGCGGGTGGGCTGGGGGCGGAATGGGTGGGCGTGGCTCCAAAATTTTGATGCAGTTTTTTGGGGGTCGTTACCAGCTAGCTTTCTACCAAATTTGGAGGCTCTAGCTCCACAACTCTGATAGATACACGCATTCCCGTTTTTGACGAAGCGTTGGGGTGGATGGGGGCGGCTAGAGCAGTATCGGTGGGCGTGGCATCCAAACTTTTGATGCAGTTTTTGGGGGGTCATCATCACCTATCTTGGCACAAAATTTGGTGGCTCTAGCTCAAAAACTGTGGGAGATATACGCTTTTTTGACTTTAAATTGCGGGGGGGCTGGGGGCGGAATTGGTGGGCGTGGCTCCCAAAATTTTGATGCAGTTTTTTGGGGGTTGCTAGTAGCTATCTGCCCACCAAATTTTGTAGTTCTAGCTGTAAGGATGTGCGAAATATGAGGATTTATCGGTTTTGAGTTATCGAATTTATCGATTTGCCAGCCCCCCAGTTATCGTAGAACCCTTATCTTGACACTTTAATTTACAATCCCATAGATAAAGAGAATTGGAAAGTTTCAAGTCTCTAGCTTGAAGGGTGTGGAAAAAAGTTGCGAACATTCAGACGGACAGACGGACAGACGGACGGACACCATGACGGACATTGCACAAACCAAATATACTCTTTACCTTCGGTATCGAGTATAAAAAGCGAATTCAAAGTGCCATAAAATATGGCAATGGCAGTTTCTGTATCACTACAAGAATAAAGACGAGACCAATTAGTATGTTAAAGAAGATAATTTAATTTAGTAAAGTTAGTTTTACGAAAGCAACGGGTTTTTAAAGTATTATAAGACACTGCACTAGGGTTAAAAATTTCGATGGATAGTTCTAAGGTTGGATGGTAGGTGTCTTCCGGAAGCACTAGAGGGGGTATTCTACAAGCATTACTGCAATCTGAATCCGAAACAAATATCAAGTCCAACATTCTACCACTACAGTTATGCACCCTGTTAACTTGCGATAGGCCTAACTCCAGTAGGCCATCGATAAAATCATCAGAAGTGACTGGTAATATTGCCGAAGATGTGTCATTCACAGACCATACAACATGTGGCAGATTAAAATCACCAACCACTATCAGATTGTCCATATCTGTCAACAATGACGAAACAAGTTGCATGGCACTAACATGGGAAGAGTAAATGTTAGTATCAGAATGAGGAGGAATCTAAACTGAACGGCCGTTTAGTAATATTTTAACACTTAAAAACTCTATGTCCGGAAGATGCTGAGAAAGAATCTGTTCAGAGGAAATACAGGAGCGAGAACACCACCCCCCTTGCAGGAGGTGCGATCTCATCTGTACAAGCTATATTTTGAAGGAAAAACGGAATAATCAGACGTATCGGGTTTTAACCAGGTTTCCGTGAATGCTACTATATGTGAATCAAATGATAAGCTGTTAACATATAATTAAGAAAGCTTAGTGTTAAGGCCTCTAACGTTTTGATAGGCCAAACTAAGTTGTTTTGTTAGTTTTTTGCCAAAGAGGTGGAGGCAACTGGGTGGCTAACAGGCTGTGCACTACTAATCCTAACAAACAAATTGTCGAAAAGAGTTCAGACGGCACGCTCAACTTGAAAGAAGATATACTTCGGGCGTGTTTAAATTTAAACTTCCCAACAGTAATAAGAGGAGAATCAATTTTACTTTTAACATTAGCTGAAACATCATCCGATGAAGTATCGGATGCCAGCCTGGACACAAAAATAAATTTGTTAAATGACACAACAACAAGAGGCTTGGGAGTCCCAGTTGTACCTGCATTGGGATCAATAGGCGCACAGGCAGTTGAACCGATTTCATGCATAGGATCAGAAGAAAGGTTATTGGTAATGGTTCTTGCCGGCGAGTTAAATAACATTAATGGGCTGGACGTAGGTTGATTAATGCTGGGGCTTTGTGGGGACGATAGGTGGGACAATAGGCGGATTAGGAGCCGAAGTCTTTTTACGCTTCGGAGATTCAGTCGTAACCTTGCCATTTTTGAAATTAGACTCAAGCTCTGTAAAGGAGTTATGCAGTGCATTAAATGCAATATGCATAGCTTTGAAGCCTAAATGAGTCTGTCTCATGAATTTTGAAGACTCTTTTACCACCTCCCTACAGGGCTCACAATACCATTTAAGGCCTGTGTCTGCAATCAAGCAGTCCCTGGTATTGGCAGTAAAGCCAACACATTTCATGTGGATCATGTTGTCGCACAATCCACACAGAATAAAATCTTGATTGGTTGTACCAACCAATTTGCAATTTTTGCTGCAGCAAACAAGCATTATGAAATATGTAATTAAATTTAGTAAAGAAATCGATATGCTACAGCAAAACAAGGTAGAGTGCAAGTATGTAAGTAAAAACGAATCGAAGCAATGAAGCACGATACAACGGTTAAAATCAAGAGAGCGGTTGAGTGAAAGAGCGTGAGCGCAAATGCAGATAAATGCAACCGCTAGATAAGAGCGGACAAAGCGGGAGTGTACTGGAGAGCGAGATCAAGCAAATAGACAAGATGTTTGTTGTTAGTAGAAGAAGAATATATAAAACACAAAGTATGAACCGCAAATATATGAGTGTATGTATGTACGTATGCTCGTTTACTTTTCAAGCACTGCAGCGTCAATTCGACTGCAAGTTAAATTAAATGAATGTTCAACAATAAAAATTCAATTATGCACGCGCAAAAAACACACAACGTAAACTTGCGATCACTGTTAGAGACGTTTACCAAAATAAACCGAATAAAACACCGTTCACAAACACAAGAAATTAATAAATTATTAAGAGCACTCAAAAACACATCCGTCACCAACGAAAGACAAACATACTAGTTCCTAGTAATATAATATTTATCCATTTATTTTATCATCTAATTTTACATTAATCTAAAATTTTTTTATTTGTTCCAAAAATCTTTTATTCGAAATTCAATTCAGTTCAATTCAGCAATTCTCTTAATATTATTTATTTATTTTTATTTATTTTTGTATTTATTTTAATTCATAGTAAAAGATAATAATTCAATATTTAATTTAATAAACTATTTGATTATATTTTTATTTCTTTTTATACTTTATTATTTTATTTTTATTTTTTTTCTTTATGTTGGTTCATTTGTTTTTTTACATATATATATACAGCTTAGGCTGCAACATTTAATTAAAATCATATGTGTGTTTTATAGTATTGCAGGTGATTAAGTGATTTAAGCCTAATAAGCCTACTTCTAGGCTTATTCTGTAAAGCTTAAGCACAACTTCATTTGGCGCGACCGCAAGCTTGAAAGCTCTTCTTAAATTTTGCTTCTCTTATTTATAGTGTTAAGAGAGCGGCTTTGCACTTTTTTTTATTCTTTCTTTTACTACAATATTTATTTAAATTCCCACTATCACCGTATCACTTGATCACTTGCTATATGAATAGATAATAAAAAGGGTGATAAGTAAAGGTCTTGAAAGATGCACTTACATTTTCTCCTCGACGTCCAAAAATCTTTTGCCGTGATGAGAGATGCATCAAGAGTATTTTATTCTTTTTAAGCTGTAAGGGTTTGGTGAATAGGGTATTATGGTTTGATAGTTATGTTCTGTATTATTTCGTTTATTTCAACTTTTATTTGGTTTAGTTGTAACCGTTTGTTTTAGCTTGAACTTGACTGAATTTAGAATACAAGATAGCTTGACACATTATTTTTCTAAGATTTTTTTTGTGTTCTTTTTAATTTAATTAATTAGACTTATTTTTAACATTTTGACTTTCCATCTGGAACATGAGTGTTTTAACTTTGTCTTTCATTTTTTTTTTTTTTTTTTTTTTTTGCTATATTATTTAAATACTATAAGGTTTTGAACGAGGCGTGTTTTAAGTCACTACGTGCAATTCGGTTTTAGTAAATGTTTGTTGCAGTGTATGTCTTTGCGCTGTGCATATCACTGTGATATTATATAACTTGTCTTTCGGTTTCATTTGTCTTTTTATGTGCACGTTTTTATAAATTTTATTGTAATAAAAAAAAAATCGAGTTTGTAGCCATAGTTAATCACTTCTTTGGTTTTCGTAATTTAACATAGCGTAGTTTTAAATTGTTACTTTAGACCGATATTATAAAAGAAATAGAAATCGGCACTTGCTCACCGCTGGGGCTGCTGTGGACGGGTCGTCGCTCATTTGAAAACGATGGAAGGGTTATGTTGAGCCACTCCGCGTGGTTTCGTGGTCTCAGAGTCTCGGATTGCATAATGGCCTACTCCTCTTTAGGCACCCATGTGATTTAGTTAGCGGCGACTCAATAGCGTGTCTTCTTTTTGTTACACATTGTGAGCCGACTATGGTTTTGAACCCAGTTGCAATAATAAATTAATTTTATGTTATTTTGGTATACTGACTTAGCTTCAATCGATTAAATTCGATATCTCCGGTGTTTCTCAACCGATTTGGATGAAATTTTCAGAAAAGTGCTTTCGTTACCCATTACTTCAAACCTCATTTTTACATTTTCCAATATATATATTTTATTGCTATAGATTCCATGTGTATATCGGAAACCAGAATAGTTATCGATAATTTAAAGCTAACTTGTTCTCCTCATGGTATAGGAGGGCTTATATCCAAAATTTGAAGTCTCTAGCTCTTGTAGTCTCTGAGATCCACGCGTTCATACAGACGGACAGACGGACATGGCTAAATCGACTCGGCTATTGATGTTGATCAAGAATATATACACTTTATAGGGCCGGAGATGCTTCCTTCTGCCTGTTACATACTTTTGCACAAAACCATTATACCCTTATTTACCCATTTTATGGGTTAAGGGTATAAAAAATGCAAGAGTTGCAATTTTCTAATAATGAGCAAGCAACTAAACGAGCCGCTTTCCCTGTAGGTGGCGCTAGCCAAAAGCTTAGCTTGTTTCGTACATAATTCGAATCGCATAATTCTAGGCAAAAAAAAATTCTGAGGCAAGCGCACTACACCTCATAATACATGAAAAGAGATACAAACAATACTGTCTACATTCCGTGACGGTCCAATACAAGGAGGTCATAAAGGCATTACAAAAACGCAAGCGAAAATTAAAAGACACTACTATTGGAAAAATATGACTCTTCATATCAAAGAGTACATACGTAGATGTCTGAAATGTCAAATGTCCAAAACAATGATACATACAAAGACCCCAATGACATATACAGAAACACCAATAAATGCTTTCGACAGAGTGATAGTGCACACAGTAGGTCCGCTACCAAAATCAGAATACGGCAATGAATACATAGTCACACTAATATGTGACCTAACCAATATTTCTAGTAGCCATTCCAATTGCAAACAAAAGTGCAAATACTGTCGCAAAAGCTATTTTTGAAAGTTTTATACTCAAGTACAGTCCAATGAAGACGTTCATTTTGGACATGGGAACAGAGTATAAAAACAAAATAATTACAGATATGTGCAAGTACATGAAGATCGAGAATCTTACATCAACTGCATATCACCACCAGCCTTTAGGGACAATAGAACGAAGTCAAAGAACATTCAATGAATACATTCGTTCATATATTTATACAGACAAAACAGATTGGGATGTTTGGATGCAATACTTAACGTATTGTTTTAACACAACACCATCAATCGTTCATGAATATTGTCCATATGAACTAGTTTTTGGAAGACTACCAAGACAGTTCATAAATTTTAATAAAATAGATAGAATAGAACCCCTATACAATATAGATGATTCCTCTAATATTTTATTTTCTCTTGCTCTTGTAGTCTTTGAGATCCACGCGTTCATACAGACGGACGGACAGACGGACATGGCTATATCATGTCGGCTGTTCAAGCTGATCAAGAATATTTATACTTTATGTGGTCGGAGATGCTTACTTCATTACTTACATTATACCCTTTTTACCCATTTTATGGGTAATGAATTAGTACGAATCGATATAGAATTAAAGTCCAAATCTTTATATATCTAAATTATCTTTTTGAAATTTCAAGAAATCAGAAAAATTAAAAATGCAAAATTTAAATTTTAGATTGAAATAAATTGTTTTAAGGCGTTTTAATTTTTTTAAATTTATTTTAATTTCAAACGAAAAATGTTTAGTTGAATAATTTGCCTTATTTAAAAACATATTTAAAACGACCACACCTAATTTGAAAATTTAAATTTTGGAAATCAGTACGAATCGTGTGCTTTGTGCTAACACTTTTTGTTACATAGTCCCTGTTTGATTTTTAAACTCGATACCGAAGGTAAAGAGTATATTGAGCTTGTTCAACGTCCGTCATGGTGTCTGTCCGTCTGTCCGTCTGTATGAACACAATTTTTTCCACACCCTTCAAGCTAGAGACTGGAAACTTTGCAATTCTTTTTATCTATGTGATAGTAAATTAAATTGTCAAGATTGGGGTTCTACGATAACTAGGGGGCTGGCAAATCTATAAATTCGATAACACAAAACCGATAAGTCCACATATTTCACAAATCATTACAGCTAGAACTACCGAATTTGGTAGCTACTAGCAACCCCCAAAAATCACCATCAAAGTTTTGGAGCCACGCCCACCCATTCCACCACCAGCGCGCCGCACTTTGAAATCAGAAAAGCCCATATCTCCCACAGTTTTTTAGCTAGAGCCACAAAATTTAGTGCCAAGATAGGTGAGGATGACCTCCCAAAACTGCATCAAAAGTTTGGATGCCACGCCCACCAATACTGCCCTAGCCGCCCCCATCCTCCCCAACGCTTCGTCAAAAACGTGAATGCGCGTATCTTCCAGAGTTGTGAGGCTAGAGCCACCAAATTTGGTAGGAAGATAGCTGGCAACGACCCAAAAAATCTGCATCAAAGTTTTGGAGCCACGCCTACCCATTTCGACCCCCTTTCCACACCTTTTGCAAACTTTGAGCTAGGGTCACCAAATTTGGTATTAAGACATCAATTGACATTCCACAAAGATGTGCAGTAAAAATTTGGATGCCACACCCACCCATATCGCTCCCAGCCCCCCTTTCCACAGCTCTCACAAACTTTGAGCTAGCAACACCAAATTTGGAAGGAAGATAGTTGGTGGCATCCCCATCTGCACCGGAGAATCTTTAAGGCAGCGTACACTCCTGCCCCATCCGTACCCCTTTGCAATCAGGCCTCTTTTTACCTGATTTAATACTGGTATCGAGAGTGCCGCAGTCGGTTTCGTCTGAAAAATAATATTCTCTATTATGTAAATGTAACTAAATAAATAATAAAACAAAGTGGTGTAGGTACTTGAAAGTGCACGACAGATACAACAATTGATATCACGATATGGTAAATTTGTATGGTGGCTACGTCGTAGAATGCTCCGATCGGGATTAAACTTCATAGTGAAAAAACCCGACATGATTTAAGAAATCTGTGAAAGTTTCATCAAGATCGGTTCAGCAGTTTGGCTGGAAATCGCGTTGATATTGTAAATTTTTTTGGTGGCTATGTCGTAGAATGCTTTGATCGGGATGAAATTTCATAGTGAACAAACCCGACATGATCCAAGCAATCTGTGAAAGTTTCATCAAGATCGGTTCAGCAGTTTGGCCGGAAATTGTTTTGATATGGTAAATTTATATGGTGGCTATATCGTAGAAAAATTGAACGCAACTGTCGTCGAATGCAGACGTGTTTTCTCATCGTGGTCCGGTTAATTAATTCCCAAACGCAAAAGTGCAGTGATATAGAAGCTTATAAAATATATATTTTATGCGAAAAGACGCTAAGTGTAATGTATCCGCACAAATTGCTTTTTAAAAATCTGCAATTCAAACAACACAATTGACTTTTAACAAATAATAACACATAAAACAAAAGGCACTAACAAATTCTTCACCTCGCTTAAGACAATGAGTCAACGCGAGAATTGTGGCCAGCGACAACGCGAGCAAGACGAGCGTCGTCGGCTGAGCAACGCTTACTTTTCCGTAGTTTCAGAGTAGCCCGAGCGGTCAATTACCCACAACCCGCTAATCGAACTCTCTTACACAGCGCGTGCCAGAGAACGTTCTTGTTCACCGTCTCCGTCCCTGCTATCTATCGAGTCAACGCAATCCGACCGCGCGCGGTCGGCAACACCCAATCCGACAAATGAAGTATTGCACACAGCACGCGACCGAAAGTTTTCGTGCTCCCCGTCTCTCTTAGCAACGACTGCAAGTGCCGCGGCCTCTCTAGGTACCGCAACAGCGACTACAACCACAACTGCACCGATACCTACTTCCCGTTCAACAAGCACAACGACTGCTGCGCCGTCAGCAAATCAAACTGCAAACGGCAAAAATGACCCGTAGCAATTTAAATATACCCTCGAATGATACTACATACAATAGCAATAGATTTCACATCTTGGCAGAAAACACAGATGATCTGCCTTCTGAAGCCGTTGGGGTTGTCACGAAAAAGCCGAAGCCACCCCCAATATATATACGCGAGAAAAGCTCCAGTGCTTTTGTTAACAAAGTTATCGAGCTCATAGGCAAAGATCTACATAGTCCCTCTCGTACAGGGTAAAATTCAAGAAATTAAAGTCCAGACAAAGTCGTAATAAAAGGCATAGAACCTGATGTAACACCAGAAGAAATAAAACAGGCGCTGCAGGAAAAAGGATTTCGAGCAAAAACCGTCATAAACATCTTAAACAGGACTAGGATGCCGCAACCACTTCTTAAAATAGAACTTTAACCAGAAACGAAGATGCTTAAAAAAAACGAGGTGCACTCAATATACATACTTCAGCTTTTACTTCACCGAAGAATCACCGTAGAAGAACCGCACAAACGAAACGGTCCGGTACAATGTATGAACTGCCAAAAGTACGGCCATACAAAAGCCTACAGTACACTGCGCTCGGTATGCGTATACTGTGGGGAACTGCACAGCTCCGCAAGTTGCCCAGTAAGCAAAGAAGACTCTAGCAAAAAATTCTGCAACAACTGCGAAGGCAAGCATACAGCCAACTACAGAGGCTGCCAAGTCTACAAGGAACTTAAAAACCGTATCCATCAGCGCTGTACCACTGCACGCTCGCAACACGCACCGACTACCTTCACTCCATCGAAACACAACCCAGACGTCTTCTTTTCATCTGCAGCCAGATCCTCACTTGGCCCCGAGTTCTCAACCAATAACGCAACTTATGCAAGCGCCCTAAGATCCGGACTGGCTCTTCCTGCCTCTAACACACCGTACTTACAACCAAAACAAGTGAGCACAAACGCAGCACAGGAGCAGCAACAAAGTAACCTCGAAGCACTCGTATGTACCCTGCAGCAGAGCATAAACGAGTTTATGTCATTCATGAAAACAACTATGCAGGAACTAATGCGTAATCAAAATCTCTTGATACAAATGCTTGTATCACAACAGTCAAAATAATCAATGGCTGAGATACGAATATCTACGTGGAACGCTAATGGCGTCTCACAGCATAAACTTGAATTAGCTCAATTCCTACTCGATAAGCACATCGACGTAATGCTACTTTCCGAAACACACCTTACAAACAAATGTAACTTTAACATAAGTGGATACTTATTCTATGGTACAAATCATCCCGATGGTAAAGCACACGGTGGAACTGGTATTCTGATCAGAAGCCGCCTCAAGCACCACTACTATAAAGAGTTTGCTGAAAACTTTCTACAGGCCACATCTCTAAAAATACATTTGGACAGTGGGAACCAACTTACTCTTGCCGCTGTATACTGCCCTCCGCGTTTATACCATATCTGAAGACCAAGTTATGGAATTTTTTAACTCACTAGGAGAATGCTTTATAGCGGCAGGAGACTACAATGCCAAGCACACACACTGGGGATCTCGTCTAGTGAATCCAAAAGGAAAGCAGCTCTACAATGCTATTATAAAAGCTAACAACAAGCTCGACCACGCCTCTCCTGGCAGACCAACATACTGGCCGACAGATCCCAAAAAACTACCCGATTTGATTGACTTTGCAGTTACCAAAAACATTTCGCGTAGACTGATAAGTGCAGAGTGCCTTTCGGATTTATCATCCGATCACTCCCCAGTCCTAATAAATCTGCAACGACACCCTGAATACGTAAATCGACCCAGTAAGTTAACTTCACATAAAACTAACTGGCTCAGATACAACAAATATATAAGCTCACACATTGAGCTTAAGCCACGTCTCGTTGATGTAGCTGACATTGACAGTTTTGTTAACACTCTGGAGACTGTCTTCGTCGCCGCAGCTCGCGCCGCTACGCCTTAAATACCAAAACAATACACAACCAAAGGATAACAAATCTACAAATTGAACAGCTCGTTCTTGAAAAGCGGCGCTTACGACGTGATTGGCAATCGAACAGATCGCCATCGGCAAAGCAAAAACTAAAAGACGCCACACGTAAACTCACCAAAGCGTTAAAAATCGAGGACGAGCGCGCTCAACGCCGTTACATCGAGCAATTATCAACCACCAGTACGAAAAACTCATTGTGGAGAGCTCACTCAACTCTAAACTCACCAACTTCACCACCTGCTTCAAGATGATCCAATCAAGTTTCGCCCGAATGGAATCGTTAGAATCATTAAAGAGCAACTGGATCTCCAGGAGGTGACCAAATAACCTCAAAGATGATTATTGAGCTTCCTTACTGTGCGATCTGCATAATTGCCCAGCTCTTCAATACTATCAACAAACTTGGCCACTATCCAGACAGATGGAAAAAGTCAATTATCATTATGATACCAAAGCCTGGAAAAGATCACACAGTTCCCACGTCGTATAGACCTATAAGCTTATTACCGTGTCTATCAAAACTTTTGAAAAATGTTTGCTGTCCCGGATAAATCCATTCCTGAATCTTCATAACATAATCCCGTCACACCAATTTGGCTTTCGTGAAAAGCACGGAACAATTGAGCAGGTTAACAGAATAACATCAGAGATACGAAGCGCGTTCGAAAATAGAGAATACTGCACTGCAATATTTCTGGATGTTTCTCAGTCATTCGACAAAGTTTGGTTGGAAGGTCTAATGCATAAGATCAAAGCAATGCTCCCAAACAACACACATAATCTGCTTAAGTCGTACCTATACGACAGGAAGTTCGCAGTAAGATGTAACACTGCAATGTCTGACGAACACAGTATCGAAGCTGGTGTTCCACAGGGCAGCGTACTTGGACCAACACTGTACGTGCTTTTCACAGCAGACATCCCAATAAGCAGCCGATTGACAACATCTACCTTTGCTGATGATACAGCTATTCTCAGCCGCTCCAGATGCCCAATACAAGCAACAGCGCAACTAGCCCTTCATCTGGTCAACGTAGAAAAATGATTATCAGATTGGCGAATTAAGGTAAACGAACAAAAATGTAAGCAAGTAACTTTCACCCTTAACAGGCAAGATTATCCACCGCTCACGTTAAACAACACCACACTTCCAAAAGCAAACGATGTAACGTATCTGGGCGTACACTTAGACAGAAGACTAACATGGCGGCGACACATTGAAGCTAAAAGAACACATCTCAAACTGAAAGCCAATAGCCTCCACTGGCTCATCAATACTCGCTCTTCCATTAGTTTGGACTACAAGGTCCTGCTTTACAACTCTGTTCTAAAACCAATCTGGACCTATGGTTCCCAGTTATGGGGGAACGCTAGCAACAGCAGCATTGACATTGTCCAGAGAGCCCAGTCAAAAAATTGATAACCATTACCGGGGCACCGTGGTATGTTCGAAACGAAAACATTCATAAAGACTTAAACATCTCAACAGTCAAGGAGGAAATAGAGGAACAAAAAGTAAAATATCTTATCAAGCTCTCATCGCACACAAATCATCTCGCGAGAGGTATCACAAGGCTGCGCAGCCGATCCCGTCTTCGTCGTAACGACTTACCAACCCAGCGATGATTTTTAGGGACGCGCACTCAGAATACAGTCAAAAACAAAAATGAACTGTTAGCTAAGATTTATTTATAAGATTTGTATACTTATTGCTAGTTATCTAATTCACTAGAAAAGATTCAATAAATAAGACCAGCAATTAAAAAAAAAAAAAAAAAAAATATCGTAGAATGCTC
>JARNME010000112.1:31697-178768 GCA_030179655.1 Scaptomyza flava
GTGTTGAAACAGACAGACGAGGCGGACCGGACGAAAATCAAGTCCTGAGCTCGCCCTGATCCTTTTGATATATTAGTTTATGGGGCTGCCCATCATATCCCTTTAAGGCGTTACAGATTTCATGACAACGTCAATAGACCCTGTTTCACATGTTGCATGGTATAAGAACTAAATCAATATCCTATATGGGATAGCGATGCATGTAACATAAGTAATCAATCCGACGGCCATATCTCCGTCCGCCGTTTACCGCAACGACATATGGACATACATATTAATGGTAGCTACTCGCGGAGCATGGATGTAATATAGTTCGTTCAAAACCGTCAAACACATGTACAGACATGGATGTTAACGTATGGATGTATGTCCGCACTCAATATCAACAGCAGAAAGCGGCGTGGCTCGCAAGAAAACAACAAAGAACCAACGAGGCCGCTGTAACAACAACCACAAGTTATGGTGGTTGAATGGGCGAACGCTGGCACATCGTGACTCAATTGTTTTTACTAGCTTGTGGGATAGTGCGGCGGGACCCATGCGGAGCGGTTTGCATAAGTTCACTTTGTGGTTTTTTGCCGCGCATGATGCCGGTATGAGCGAGACACACTGTAACCACTTATTCTTCGAGCTCTCCATACTTTTTCAAGCTGTCGGTCATTAAACTCAGTGACGCGTTGGCTTGCAATACGACGACCATGCACGTCCGTCGCAGTCCCTGGGGGGCGTCCATTTAGCATTATTAAGAAGAGGACTGGATTTTGGCCTCTACGCGCCCACAAATCGTTTTTTGCGTTAACTAAGTTCCCCTGAATTGAGCAGCCAACGTCCCGCCGATGCCGGTCAAACAGATGTGCGAAAGCCCAGGCGATGCAGTTGCCTGCCCAAGCTTTGCTTAGAGCAACACGAGTGCAACTTACCCTCACGTGGGTTTTCAATAAAAACTCATGTCGGGGGTGGCGCCGTCGTACTATTTCCCAAGCACACTGGCACTCAGACGCCCAGCAGCGTTCGGGAATTGTATTGTTTGGTAACAACAACCGTGTTTTTGATTCACGAGGTGCTGCATTTGTCAACTGTTCCCAGCAACTCCCATTCCAATTTCTATTTTGTTGCTCGAAACGTTTAACGCCACTGAGAGTCCGGCGGATCCAATTCCCACTTCTGATGTCGGAGTGTCGGTGGGATCAGTGTGTTTCCTCTCCCTCGATCTCGAGCAGGCGAAGGCCCTTAGTTGGGTGCCATGCCTATCACAAATTCTTTTCTGTTTGTATTTAATTCTTAATCGTGATGCGTCGGTGTCGCTTTTGACCATTCTATATTTAGCTGCGTGCTTCGCTCAACAACACCTAATGTGTGGAACTCGTTCTTGCCTGTTTTGCCTGGCCACCCGCCGCAACGTTAAGAACCTCTCGTCTCGACATATTCTATTCGTCTGTTCATATAATAACAGCCTGTACCAGCAAAAAGAAGCAACTATACCGACAACGCAAGGCACGGTCCCCCACTCAGTGCGAGAACAAACAGGTACCTCTCTCGGTCACCGACGTCTTCGGTGATACAAGGGCAACCACGACAAAAATAACGGTTTGTTTCCAATCTTTTCTTTATTTTCTTTTTGCTTACAATGTAAAAGTATAATATGCCAAAATAAAGACAACTATATATGTATATTGTTGCTAGTCCAAAATTAGTAGGTCTCGAAAATCCTCCCTTCTTCATTTTTGTTAACACGAGAACAACAAAACATCTTAACAACTGACTTTTTAAAGAAAGTATTCTAAATACTTACAAATAAGTCAAAAATGGACTTGGCTGTGCCCGCTTACAGCGTCCCTATACAAAGTACAGGAAGTAAATACAATCGAATATACCAACTTATATTACTTAATAACGAATATTCAAGAATGGAGTGCTTAGATGTTAGTGGATTCGGGCCAAGGCCTCGAAAGCAGCGTCATATCCTCTACTATATATATGCACAAGATAGAGACAACCCTTTGAATATGTATACTGGTGGCTTTCAATCTTTTAAGGTCGAAAATCGCTTTTCTTTCTCTTAGCGTTTTACAAAACAACTAAGAAATTAAAATGGTTAACAACCAAAACGTTGATCGTTCTTTAAATCGTTCTTAATTATTATTTTATTATAACTGATCATAAAATTCCGTACGTTTACATGACTTATATCTCTAACTCATTTTTACAGTGCATGTACTATATCTGTACTCATCATACGCACAATCCGACCCTTGCAAAACACTCCCTAGATTCAAAAAGTAACTTTCGATGTTATTAATTGTACCATTACTGTAACAATATTAATACCTTTCCGACCTGCAACCTAAACCAATTCCCTTACCATTGTATGTAAAAAACATAAAGTTGGAAAGTAGCATTCTAGTTAATTCCCTCCTACGCAGCAGATGCCCGGAGCTCATCACATACAACCCTATGGCACTAATAGGAAGAGCTAGGGTATAGGGTTGTGGGCAAATGGTAAGCAACTGCCAATCCTTACACGCAAGCAGCCTCTTACTTATGGTTAGCTTGTGTTCGTGAGTTCGGGAAGAGATAGGGATAGTAAGATTTATGTTTGGAAATAAATATCGGCAGAGAACGTCAATGCAGCACAGAAAAGGAGCTGATCGCATGCGACGAGATTTCAAAATATCTGATTATCAGAAGAGCAACAATCGCCTGATGTGAACGCCCTTTGCTTCTTCCGAAATTGTATAATAATACTATATTAATCATGGTTGGCGTGTTTAACGTTTTGTCTATAAGGTCATATAAGCAGCAAGTAGGCGAATCCACCCCCATAAACATATTCTGGTGTGGGAAATTTTTCTAGACACACCAAGTTTTGTTTGTTGTTGTTGTTTTTTTTTTTTTTAAATCAATGACACAAACAAATAGCAGTGCGGGCCCAACAACAACACTAAAACAACAACAAACGCTACTTGGGTCGTAAATCAATTGTCAAAGGCACCAAATTTAATTTAAAAAAAATTTATTTTCACTTCAAGCGAAATCGATTCTTTTTTGCAAGTGTAAGAACCTTTTTTGTATTCTCGCTCGCGACCAAACCCTCAGCTTGTGCGACATCAGCGCGACCGTAGTGGAATGGGTACTTGTTGTAATTGTAATTTGTTTTTTACAATGGGTAAAAAGTGCTCCAAATCGTATGGGAGGTACTGAAGGAGTTGTCCAAATAAAAATTACCTTCTCAGTGCTCACTTTACTACCTGCATGAAAAATTGTGTGAAGTTTCAGCCTTCTAGCTCTTTTCGTTTAGGCTGTGGCTCTTCCATTATCATCAGGACAAACTCTTTTACCATATATAGTACATATATAGATATGTACGGCTCTTCGCACTGACTTCTCTGCCGAAGCAGTGGCCAGCCTTAAACTTAGAATCATAAGACGAACTCATTCAATAAAGAACAAAGCAACTAGACAGATGTCATTTTATTTACGTGCTTTCTGTACATGGGTCCCGTAAAAACTAACGGGATCGGGCGGAATGGGAACGATTTAAAAAAAAAAACACGGGAAAGTCGGGATAAGTGGTAGATCCCGAAATTCCACGAGTCCCCCCCAAACAAAATTTACTCGATAAATTTTCTGTATTTACCGATTGCATTTTTAGTGACACGATATATGGCAAGTGCAATAAAAGGGAGCATTTAGATGCGTCATTTCCTTGACATGTAGTTACTTGAAAGTGCACGACAGATACAACAATGATATTACGATATGGTAAATTTGAATGGTGGCTATGTCGTAGAATGCTCCAATCGAAATGAAATTTCATAGCGAACAAACCCGACATGATTTAAGAAATCTGTGAAAGTTTCATCAAGATCGGTTCAGCAGTTTGGCCGGAAATCTTGTTGATGTTGTAAATTTTGTGGTGGCTATGTCGTAGAATGCTTTGATCGGGATGAAATTGCATAGTGAACCAAACTCGACATGATCCAAGCAATCTGTGAAAGTTTCATCAAGATCGGTTCAGCAGTTTGCCCGAAAATCGTGTTGATATGGTAAATTTATATGGTGGGCTATATCGTAGAATGCTCCGATCGGGATTAAATTCATAGTGAACAACCCGACATGATCTGAGCAATCTGTGAAAGTTTAATCAAGATCGGTTCAGCAGTTTGGCCAGAATCGTGTTGAAACAGACAGACGGACGGACGACGAAAATCAATTCCTGAGCTCGTCCTGATCATTTTGATATATAGTTTATGGGGTCTCCCATCATTCCTTTAAGGCGTTACAGATTCATGACAAAGTCAATATACCCTGTTTCACATGTGAAGGTATAACATAAATACATATCCCATATGGGATAGCGCTGCATGTACATAAGTATCTCCGACGACATATCTCCGCCGTTTACCAAACGACATATGTACATACATATTAATGTATCTACTCGCGGAGATATGTCTGTAAATATGTTGTTTCAAACGTCAAACAAATGTAACACATGTATGTATGTATGTATGTATGTCCGCACTCATATCACAGAAGAGCTGCTTGGCTCGAAAGAAAACAACAAAGAAACAACGATTCGCTGTACAACAACCACATATTATTTGTATGCTAACGCTGCACATCGTACAATGTTTTACTATCTGTGTGATAGTGCGGCGTGACCCATGCGTAGAGGTTTGCATAAGTTCACTTGTGGTTTTGCCGCATGATGCAGTATGAGCGAGCACACTGAAACCATTATTCTTCGAGCTCCATACTTTTCAATTTCGTCATTAACTCAGTGACGAGTCGGCTGCATACGACGACATGCACTCTCCAGTCCCTGGGCGTCCATTTAGCATTTTAAGAAGAGTAGAGTAGTTGTCTCTAACGCCCACAAATCTTTGCTTAAATAGTTCCCTGAATTGAGCCAAAGTCATGCGGGAAAACAGATTTGCGAAAGCCAAGGCGATGCAGTGCCTTCCAAAGCTTTGCTTAGAGCAATCACGAGTGCACTACCCTCAAGTGGGTTTTCAATAAAATCATGTCGGCCGTCGTACTCCAGCACATGCATCAGCGCCCGCAGCGTCGGGATTGTATTTTGGTAAAAACACCGTTTTTGATTCACGAGGTGCTGCATTTGCCCTGTTCGCAGCAACTCCATAAAATTTCTATTTTGTTGCTCGAAAAATTTGACGCCACTGAGAGTCAGGAGGATCCAATCCCACTTCTGATGTCGGAGTGTCGTTGGGATCATTGTTGTTCTCCTACTTCGAGCAGCGAGCCCTTTGTTGGTGCCATGCTTCAAATTCTTTTCTGTTTGTATTTTAATCTTAATCGTGATGCGTCTGTTCGCTTTGACCATTCTATATTAACTGCGTGCTTCGATCAACACATAATGTGTGTACTCGTTCTTCCTGTTTGCCTGGCAACGCCGCAACTTAAGAACTCTCTCTCGCATATTCTTCTTCTGTTCATATACAGCCTGTACCAGCAAAAGAAGCAACATACCGACAACGCAAGGCACGGGTCACACTCGTGAGAGAACAAACAGTTAACTCTCTCACCGACTCTCGTGATACAAGGGAACCACGACAAAAATAAACGGTTGTTCTCTTTTCTTTATTCTTTTTGCTTACAATTTAAAATTATAATATGCAAAATAGAAGACAACTATATATGTATATTGTTGCTTCAATTATTAAGTCGAAAATCGTCTTATTAATTTTGTGTAAAAAGAAAACAACAAAACATATTAACAACTTAATTAAAGAAGTATTATAAATACTTCAAAATAAGTCAAAATGTACTTGGCTGTACAACGTTACAGCGTCTATACAAAGTACAGAATTAAATAAAATCGAATATACCAACTTAATTAATTATATCGAATATTCAGACTGCTTAGTTTTATTTGATTTTCAATGCACTAAAGCAGCGTCTATATAACTATTATATAATATGCAAAATAGAAGACAACTTTATATGTAAATGTTGCTTCAATTTTTAAGTCGAAAATCGACTTTTTTTCTTGCGTTTAAAAAACAACTGAAGAAAATTAAAATACGTTGATCGTTATTTAAATATTTATATTATTATTTTTATATAACTTATCATAAATACGTATTTTAAATGAACTTATATATACGTAATTTTAAAGGAATGTATATCTGTATATAATACGAAAATCAGAACATTGAAAAACTCACTGATTCAAAAAGTAACTTTCGATGTTATTATTATCCTTAATGTAAACAATATTAATAAATTCACCGAAACATAACCAATTCCCTTACCATTGTATGTAAAAACATAAAGTTGGAAAGAGCATTACAGTTATTCCTCTAAGCAGCAGATCCCGAGCTCACACATACAACCCTTGCACTTAAGAGCTAGGTATGGGTTGTGCAAATTAAGCAATGCATTCCTTAAACAGCAGCCTTTTACTTATGGTTAGCTTGTTTTAGTGAGTTCGGAAGAGATAGGGATATTAAGATTTATGTTTGGAAATAAAATAGGCAGTGAACGTAAATGAGCAACAGAAAAGGAGCATGATCGCAGCGAGATTTCAAATTATCTATTATCACAAGAGCAACACGCGCTTATGTGAACGCCCTTTGCTTATTCGAAATTGTATAATAATAATATATTAATAATGTTGGCGTGTTACGTTTTGTCTAAGTTATATAAGCAGCAAGTAGGCGAATCCCCCCCATAACATATTCTGGTGTGGGAAATTTTCTAGACACACCAAGTTTTGTTATGTTGTTGTTGTTTTTTTTTTTTTAAATCAATGACGCAACACAAAGTAGCAGTGCGGGCCCAACAACAACACTAAAAACAACAACAAACGCTACTTGGGTCGTAATCAATTGTCAAAGGCACAAATAGTTAATTTAAAAAAAAATTTATTTTCAATTCAAGCGGAAATCCGATTCTTTTTTGCAAGTGTAAGAACCTTTTTTGTATTCTCGCTCGCGACCAAACCCTCAGCTTGTGCGACAATCAGGCGACCGTAGTGGAATGGGTACTTGTTGTAATTGTAATTTGTTTTTTAAAATGGGTAAAAAGTGTTCCAAATCGTATGGGAGGTACTTGAAGGAGTTGTCCAATAAAAATTACCTTCTCAGTGCTCACTTACTACCTGCATGAAAAATTGTGTGAAAGTTTCAGCCTTCTAGCTCTTTTCGTTTAGGCTGTGGCTCTTCCATTATCATCAGGACAAACTCTTTTATATATGTACATATATAGATTATGTACGGCTTTCGCACTGACTTCTCTGCCGAAGCAGTGGCCAGCCTTAAACTTAGAATCATAAGACGAAATCATTCAATAAAGAACAAAGCAACTAGACAGATGTCATTTTATTTACGTGCTTTCTGTACATGGGTCCCGTAAAAACTAACGGGATCGGGCGGAATGGGAACGATTTAAAAAAAAAACACGGGAAAGTCGGGATATGTGGTAGATCCCGAAATTCCCACGAGTCCCCCCCAAACAAAATTTACTCGATAAATTTTCTGTATTTACCGATTGCATTTTTTAGTGACACGATATATGGCAAGTGCAATAAAAGGGAGCATTTCGATGCGTCATTTACTTGACATGTAGTTACTTGAAAGTGCACGACAGATACAACAATTGATATTACGATATGGTAAATTTGAATGGTGGCTATGTCGTAGAATGCTCCAATCGAAATGAAATTTCATAGCGAACAAACCCGACATGATTTAAGAAATCTGTGAAAGTTTCATCAAGATCGGTTCAGCAGTTTGGCCGGAAATCTTGTTGATATTGTAAATTTTTTTGGTGGCTGTGTCGTAGAATGCTTTGATCGGGATGAAATTTCATAGTGAACAAACTCGACATGATCCAAGCAATCTGTGAAAGTTTAATCAAGATCGGTTCAGCAGTTTGGCCAGAAATCGTGTTGAAACAGACAGACGGACGGACGGACGAAAATCAATTCCTGAGCTCGTCCTGATCATTTTGATCTATAGTTATGGGGTCCCCCATCATTCCTTTAAGGCGTTACAGATTCATAACAAAGTCAATATACCCTGTTTCACATGTGAAGGGTATAAAAATAAATAAGTATCCCATATGGGATAGCGATGCATGTACATAAGTATCTCCGACGACATATCTCCGACGACATATTACCGAACGACATATGTACATTCATATTAATGTATCTATTCGCGGAGATATGTATGTAAATATGTTATTTCAAACGTCAAACAAATGTACATACATGTATGTATGTATGTATGTATGTCCGCACTCATATCAACAGCAGAGCTGCTTGGCTCGAAAGAAAACAACAAAGAAACAACGATTCGCTGTACAACAACCACATATTATTTGTATGCTAACGCTGCACATCGTACATTGTTTTACTATCTGTGTGATAGTGCTGCGTGACCCATGCGTAGAGGTTTGCATAAGTTCACTTTGTGGTTTTGCCGCATGATGCAGTATGAGCGAGCACAACTGAAACCACTTATTCTTCGAGCTCCATACTTTTCAATTTCGTCATTAACTCAGTGACGAGTTGGCTTGCATACGACGACATGCACTCTCCAGTCCCTGGGCGTCCATTAAGCATTTAAGAAGAGTAGCTGTAGTTGTCTCTACGCCCACAAATCTTTGCTTAAATAGTTCCCTGAATTGAGCCAAAGTCATGCCGGGAAACAGATTTGCGAAAGCCAAGGCGATGCAGTGCCTTCCAAAGCTTTGCTTAGAGCAATCACGAGTGCACTACCCTCAAGTGGGTTTTCAATAAAAATCATGTCGGCCGTCGTACTCCAAGCACATGCATCAGCGCCCGCAGCGTCGGGATTGTATTTTGGTAAAAAACACCGTTTTTGATTCACGAGGTGCTGCATTTGCACTGTTCGCACCAACTCCATAAAATTTCTATTTTGTTGCTCGAAAATTTGACGCCACTGAGAGTCAGGAGGATCCATTCCCACTTCTGATGTCGGAGTGTCGGTGGGATCAGTGTTTTTCTCACTTCGAGCAGCGAGCCCTTTGTTGGTGCCATGCTTCAAATTATTTTCTGTTTGTATTTAATTCTTAATCGTGATGCGTCTGTTCGCTTTGACCATTCTATATTAACTGCGTGCTTCGATCAACACATAATGTGTGTACTCGTTCTTCCTGTTTTGCCTGGCAACGCCGCAACTTAAGAACTCTCTCTCGCATATTCTTCTTCTGTTCATATACAGCCTGTACCTGCAAAAGAAGCAACATACCGACAACGCAAGGCACGGGTCACACTCAGTGAGAGAACAAACAGTTAACTCTCTCACCGACTCTCGGTGATACAAGGGAACCACGACAAAAATAACGGTTGTTCTCTTTTCTTTATTCTTTTTGCTTACAATTTAAAATTATAATATGCAAAATAAAAGACAACTATATATGTATATGGTTGCTTCAATTATTAAGTCGAAAATCGTCTTATTAATTTTGTTAAAAAGAAAACAACAAAACATATTAACAACTTAACTTAAAGAAAGTATTATAAATACTTCAAAATAAGTCAAAAATGTACTTTGCTGTACAACGTTACAGCGTCTATACAAAGTACAGAATTAAATAAATCGAATATACCAACTTATATTAATTATAACGAATATTCAGATTGCTTAGTTTTATTGATTTTTCAATGCACTAAGCAGCGTCTATATAACTATTATATAATATGCAAAATAGAAGACAACTTTATATGTATATGTTGCTTCAACTTTTAAGTCGAAAATCGACTTTTTTTCTTGAGTTTAAAAAACAACTAAAGAAATTAAAATACGTTGATCGTTATTTAAATATTTATTATTATTATTTTATTATACTTATCATAAAATACGTATTTTAAATGAACTTATATATATACGTAATTTTAAAGGAATGTATATATGTATATAATACGAAAATCATAACATTGAAAAACCACTGATTCAAAAAGTAACTTTCGATGTTATTATTATCCTTAATGTAAACACTATTAATAAATTCACCGAAACATAACCAATTCCCTTACCATTGTATGTAAAAACATAAAGTTGGAAAGAGCATTATAGTTATTCCTCTAAGCAGCAGATCCTGAGCTCACACATACAACCCTTGCACTTAAGAGCTAGGTATGGGTTGTGCAAATTAAGCAATGCAATTCCTTAAACAGCAGCCTCTTACTTATGGTTAGCTTGTTTTAGTGAGTTCGGAAGAGATAGGGATATTAAGATTTATGTTTGGAAATAAAATAGGCAGTGAAAGTAAATGAGCAACAGAAAAGGAGCATGATCGCAGCGAGATTTCAAATTATCTGATTATCATAAGAGCAACACGCGCTTATGTGAACGCCCTTTGCTTATTCGAAATTGTATAATAATAATATATTAATAATGTTGGCGTGTTACGTTTTGTCTAAGTTATATAAGCAGCAAGTAGGCGAATCCACCCCCATAACATATTCTGGTGTGGGAAATTTTTCTAGACACACCAGTTTTGTTATGTTGTTGTTTTTTTTTTTTTTTTAAATCATGACGCAAACAAAAGTAGCAGTGCGGGCCCAACAACAACACTAAAAACAACAACAAACGCTACTTGGGTCGTAAATCAATTGTCAAAGGCACAATATTTAATTTAAAAAAAATTTATTTTCAATTCAAGCGGAAATCCGATTCTTTTTTGCAAGTGTAAGAACCTTTTTGTATTCTCGCTCGCGACCAAACCCTCAGCTTGTGCGACAATCAGGCGACCGTAGTGGAATGGGTACTTGTTGTAATTGTAATTTGTTTTTTAAAATCGGTAAAAGTGCTCCAAATCGTATGGGAGGTACTTGAAGGAGTTGTCCAAATAAAAATTACCTTCTCAGTGACAGACAGATGTCATTTTATTTACGTGCTTTCTGTACATGGGTCCCGTAAAAACTAACGGATCGGGCGGAATGGGAACGATTTAAAAAAAAAAACACGGAAAGTCGGGATATGTGGTAGATCCCGAAATTCCCACGAGTCCCCCCCAAACAAAATTTACTCGATAAATTTTCTGTATTTACCGATTGCATTTTTTAGTGACACGATATATTGCAAGTGCAATAAAAGGGAGCATTTCGATGCGTCATTTACTTGACATGTAGTTACTTGAAAGTGCACGACAGATACAACAATTGATATTACGATATGGTAAATTTGAATGGTGGCTATGTCGTAGAATGCTCCAATCGAAATGAAATTTCATAGCGAACAAACCCGACATGATTTAAGCAATCTGTGAAAGTTTCATCAAGATCGGTTCAGCAGTTTGGCCGGAAATCTTGTTGATATTGTAAATTTTTTTGGTGGCTGTGTCGTAGAATGCTTTGATCGGGATGAAATTTCATAGTGAACAAACTCGACATGATCCAAGCAATCTGTGAAAGTTTAATCAAGATCGGTTCAGCAGTTTGGCCAGAAATCGTGTTGAAACAGACAGACGGACGGACGGACGAAAATCAATTCCTGAGCTCGTCCTGATCATTTGATATATAGTTTATGGGTCTCCCATCATTCCTTTAAGGCGTTACAGATTCATGACAAAGTCAATATACCCTGTTTCACATGTGAAGGGTATAAAAATAAATAAATATCCCATATGGGATAGCGATGCATGTACATAAGTATCTCCGACGACATATCTCCGACGACATATTACCGAACGACATATGTACATTCATATTAATGTATCTATTCGCGGAGATATGTATGTAAATATGTTATTTCAAAACTTCAAACAAATGTACATACATGTATGTATGTATGTATGTATGTCCGCACTCATATCAACAGCAGAGCTGCTTGGCTCGAAAGAAAACAACAAAGAAACAACGATTCGCTGTACAACACCACATTATTTGTATGCTAACGCTGCACATCGTACATTGTTTTACTATCTGTGTGATAGTGCTGCGTGACCCATGCGTAGAGGTTTGCATAAGTTCACTTTGTGGTTTTGCCGCATGATGCAGTATGAGCGAGCACAACTGAAACCACTTATTCTTCGAGCTCCATACTTTTCAATTTCGTCATTAACTCAGTGACGAGTTGGCTTGCATACGACGACATGCACTCTCCAGTCCCTGGGCGTCCATTTAGCATTTAAGAAGAGTAGCTGTAGTTGTCTCTACGCCCACAAATCTTTGCTTAAATAGTTCCCTGAATTGAGCCAAAGTCATGCCGGGAAAACAGATTTGCGAAAGCCAAGGCGATGCAGTGCCTTCCAAAGCTTTGCTTAGAGCAATCACGAGTGCACTACCCTCAAGTGGGTTTTCAATAAAAATCATGTCGGCCGTCGTACTCCAAGCACATGCATAAGCGCCCGCAGCGTCGGGATTGTATTTTGGTAAAAACACCGTTTTTGATTCACGAGGTGCTGCATTTGCACTGTTCGCAGCAACTCCATAAAATTTCTATTTTGTTGCACGAAAATTTGACGCCACTGAGAGTCAGGAGGATCCATTCCCACTTCTGATGTCGGAGTGTCGGTGGGATCAGTGTTTTTCTCACTTCGAGCAGCGAGCCCTTTGTTGGTGCCATGCTTCAAATTCTTTTCTGTTTGTATTTTAATTCTTAATCGTGATGCGTCTGTTCGCTTTGACCATTCTATATTAACTGCGTGCTTCGATCAACACATAATGTGTGTACTCGTTCTTCCTGTTTTGCCTGGCAACGCCGCAACTTAAGAACTCTCTCTCTCGCATATTCTTCTTCTGTTCATATACAGCCTGTACCTGCAAAAGAAGCAACATACCGACAACGCAAGGCACGGGTCACACTCAGTGAGAGAACAAACAGTTAACTCTCTCACCGACTCTCGGTGATACAAGGGAACCACGACAAAAATAACGGTTGTTCTCTTTTCTTTATTCGTTTTGCTTACAATTTAAAATTATAATATGCAAATAGAAGACAACTATATGTATATTGTTGCTTCAATTATTAAGTCGAAAATCGTCTTATTAATTTTGTTAAAAAGAAAACAACAAAGCATATTAACAACTTAACTTAAAGAAGTATTATAAATACTTCAAAATAAGTCAAAAATGTACTTTGCTGTACAACGTTACAGCGTCTATACAAAGTACAGAATTAAATAAATCGAATATACCAACTTATATTAATTATAACGAATATTCAGACTGCTTAGTTTTATTTGATTTTTCAATGCACTAAAGCAGCGTCTATATAACTATTATATAATATGCAAAATAGAAGACAACTTTATATGTATAATGTTGCTTCAACTTTAAGTCGAAAATCGACTTTTTTTCTTGCGTTTAAAAAACAACTAAAGAAATTAAAATACGTTGATCGTTATTTAAATATTTATTATTATTATTTTATTATAACTTATCATAAAATACGTATTTTAAATGAACTTATATATATACGTAATTTTAAAGGAATGTATATATATGTATATAATACGAAAATCAGAACATTGAAAAACTCACTGATTCAAAAAGTAACTTTCGATGTTATTATTATCCTTAATGTAAACAATATTAATAAATTCACCGAAACATAACCAATTCCCTTACCATTGTATGTAAAAACATAAAGTTGGAAAGAGCATTATAGTTATTCCTCTAAGCAGCAGATCCCGAGCTCACACATACAACCCTTGCACTTAAGAGCTAGGTATGGGTTGTGCAAATTAAGCAATGCAATTCCTTAAACAGCAGCCTCTTACTTATGGTTAGCTTGTTTTAGTGAGTTCGGAAGAGATAGGGATATTAAGATTTATGTTTTGGAAATAAAATAGGCAGTGAAGTAAATGAGCAACAGAAAAGGAGCATGATCGCAGCGAGATTTCAAATTATCTGATTATCATAAGAGCAACACGCGCTTATGTGAACGCCCTTTGCTTATTCGAAATTGTATAATAATAATATATTAATAATGTTGGCGTGTTACGTTTTGTATAAGTTATATAAGCAGCAAGTAGGCGAATCCACCCCCATAACATATTCTGGTGTGGGAAATTTTTCTAGACACACCAAGTTTTGTTATGTTGTTGTTGTTTTTTTTTTTTTAAATCAATGACGCAAACAAAGTAGCAGTGCGGGCCCAACAACAACACTAAAAACAACAACAAACGCTACTTGGGTCGTAAATCATTGTCAAAGGCACAAATATTTAATTTAAAAAAAAATTTATTTTCAATTCAAGCGGAAATCCGATTCTTTTTTGCAAGTGTAAGAACCTTTTTTGTATTCTCGCTCGCGACCAAACCCTCAGCTTGTGCGACAATCAGGCGACCGTAGTGGAATGGGTACTTGTTGTAATTGTAATTTGTTTTTAAAATGGGTAAAAAGTGCTCCAAATCGTATGGGAGGTACTTGAAGGAGTTGTCCAAATAAAAATTACCTTCTCAGTGCTCACTTACTACCTGCATGAAAATTGTGTGAAAGTTTCAGCCTTCTAGCTCTTTTCGTTTAGGCTGTGGCTCTTCCATTATCATCAGGACAAACTCTTTTATATATGTACACATATAGATTATGTACGGCTTTCGCACTGACTTCTCTGCCGAAGCAGTGGCCAGCCTTATACTTAGAATCATAAGACGAAATCATTCAATAAAGAACAAAGCAACTAGACAGATGTCATTTTATTTACGTGCTTTCTGTACATGGGTCCCGTAAAAACTAACGGGATCGGGCGGAATGGGAACGATTTAAAAAAAAAACACGGGAAAGTCGGGATATGTGGTAGATCCCGAAATTCCCACGAGTCCCCCCCAAACAAAATTTACTCGATAAATTTTCTGTATTTACCGATTGCATTTTTTAGTGACACGATATATTGCAAGTGCAATAAAAGGGAGCATTTCGATGCGTCATTTACTTGACATGTAGTTACTTGAAAGTGCACGACAGATACAACAATTGATATTACGATATGGTAAATTTGAATGGTGGCTATGTCGTAGAATGCTCCAATCGAAATGAAATTTCATAGCGAACAAACCCGACATGATTTAAGAAATCTGTGAAAGTTTCATCAAGATCGGTTCAGCAGTTTGGCCGGAAATCTTGTTGATATTGTAAATTTTTTGGTGGCTGTGTCGTAGAATGCTTTGATCGGGATGAAATTTCATAGTGAACAAACTCGACATGATCCAAGCAATCTGTGAAAGTTTAATCAAGATCGGTTCAGCAGTTTGGCCAGAAATCGTGTTGAAACAGACAGACGGACGGACGGACGAAAATCAATTCCTGAGCTCGTCCTGATCATTTTGATATATAGTTTATGGGTCTCCCATCATTCCTTTAAGGCGTTACAGATTCATGACAAAGTCAATATACCCTTTTTCACATGTGAAGGGTATAAAAATAAATAAATATCCCATATGGGATAGCGATGCATGTACATAAGTATCTCCGACGACATATCTCCGACGACATATTACCGAACGACATATGTACATTCATATTAATGTATCTATTCGCGGAGATATGTATGTAAATATGTTATTTCAAAACGTCAAACAAATGTACATACATGTATGTATGTATGTATGTATGTCCGCACTCATATCAACAGCAGAGCTGCTTGGCTCGAAAGAAAACAACAAAGAAACAACGATTCGCTGTACAACAACCACATATTATTTGTATGCTAACGCTGCACATCGTACATTGTTTTACTATCTGTGTGATAGTGCTGCGTGACCCATGCGTAGAGGTTTGCATAAGTTCACTTTGTGGTTTTGCCGCATGATGCAGTATGAGCGAGCACAACTGAAACCACTTATTCTTCGAGCTCCATACTTTTCAATTTCGTCATTAACTCAGTGACGAGTTGGCTTGCATACGACGACATGCACTCTCCAGTCCCTGGGCGTCCATTTAGCATTTTAAGAAGAGTAGCTGTAGTTGTCTCTACGCCCACAAATCTTTGCTTAAATAGTTCCCTGAATTGAGCCAAAGTCATGCCGGGAAAACAGATTTGCGAAAGCCAAGGCGATGCAGTGCCTTCCAAAGCTTTGCTTAGAGCAATCACGAGTGCACTACCCTCAAGTGGGTTTTCAATAAAAATCATGTCGGCCGTCGTACTCCAAGCACATGCATCAGCGCCCGCAGCGTCGGGATTGTATTTTGGTAAAAACACCGTTTTTGATTCACGAGGTGCTGCATTTGCACTGTTCGCAGCAACTCCATAAAATTTCTATTTTGTTGCACGAAAATTTGACGCCACTGAGAGTCAGGAGGATCCATTCCCACTTCTGATGTCGGAGTGTCGGTGGGATCAGTGTTTTTCTCACTTCGAGCAGCGAGCCCTTTGTTGGTGCCATGCTTCAAATTCTTTTCTGTTTGTATTTTAATTCTTAATCGTGATGCGTCTGTTCGCTTTGACCATTCTATATTAACTGCGTGCTTCGATCAACACATAATGTGTGTACTCGTTCTTCCTGTTTTGCCTGGCAACGCCGCAACTTAAGAACTCTCTCTCGCATATTCTTCTTCTGTTCATATAATACAGCCTGTACCAGAAAAAGAAGCAACATACCGACAACGCAAGGCACGGGTCACACTCAGTGAGAGAACAAACAGTTAACTCTCTCACCGACTCTCGGTGATACAAGGGAACCACGACAAAAATAACGGTTGTTCTCTTTTCTTTATTCGTTTTGCTTACAATTTAAATTATAATATGCAAAATAAAAGACAACTATATATGTATATTGTTGCTTCAATTATTAAGTCGAAAATCGTCTAATTAATTTTGTTAAAAGAAAACAACAAAACATATTAACAACTTAACTTAAAGAAAGTATTATAAATACTTCAAATAAGTCAAAAATGTACTTTGCTGTACAACGTTACAGCGTCTATACAAAGTACAGAATTAAATAAAATCGAATATACCAACTTATATTACTGCTTAGTTTTATTTGATTTTTCAATGCACTAAAGCAGCGTCTATATAACTATTATATAATATGCAAAATAGAAGACAACTTTATATGTATAATGTTGCTTCAACTTTTAAGTCGAAAATCGACTTTTTTTCTTGCGTTTAAAAAACAACTAAAGAAATTAAAATACGTTGATCGTTATTTAAATATTTATTATTATTATTTTATTATAACTTATCATAAAATACGTATTTTAAATGAACTTATATATATACGTAATTTTAAAGGAATGTATATATATGTATATAATACGAAAATCAGAACATTGAAAAACTCACTGATTCAAAAAGTAACTTTCGATGTTATTATTATCCTTAATGTAAACAATATTAATAAATTCACCGAAACATAACCAATTCCCTTACCATTGTATGTAAAAACATAAAGTTGGAAAGAGCATTATAGTTATTCCTCTAAGCAGCAGATCCCGAGCTCACACATACAACCCTTGCACTTAAGAGCTAGGTATGGGTTGTGCAAATTAAGCAATGCAATTCCTTAAACAGCAGCCTCTTACTTATGGTTAGCTTGTTTTAGTGAGTTCGGAAGAGATAGGGATATTAAGATTTATGTTTGGAAATAAAATAGGCAGTGAAAGTAAATGAGCAACAGAAAAGGAGCATGATCGCAGCGAGATTTCAAATTATCTGATTATCATAAGAGCAACACGCGCTTATGTGAACGCCCTTTGCTTATTCGAAATTGTATAATAATAATATATTAATAATGTTGGCGTGTTACGTTTTGTACAAGTTATATAAGCAGCAAGTAGGCGAATCCACCCCCATAACATATTCTGGTGTGGGAAATTTTCTAGACACACCAAGTTTTGTTATGTTGTTGTTGTTTTTTTTTTTTAAATCAATGACGCAAACAAAAGTAGCAGTGCGGGCCCAACAACAACACTAAAAACAACAACAAACGCTACTTGGGTCGTAAATCAATTGTCAAAGGCACAAATATTTAATTTAAAAAAAAATTTATTTTCAATTCAAGCGGAAATCCGATTCTTTTTTGCAAGTGTAAGAACCTTTTTTGTATTCTCGCTCGCGACCAAACCCTCAGCTTGTGCGACAATCAGGCGACCGTAGTGGAATGGGTACTTGTTGTAATTGTAATTTGTTTTTTAAAATGGGTAAAAAGTGCTCCAAATCGTATGGGAGGTACTTGAAGGAGTTGTCCAAATAAAAATTACCTTCTCAGTGCTCACTTACTACCTGCATGAAAATTGTGTGAAAGTTTCAGCCTTCTAGCTCTTTTCGTTTAGGCTGTGGCTCTTCCATTATCATCAGGACAAACTCTTTTATATATGTACATATATAGATTATGTACGGCTTTCGCACTGACTTCTCTGCCGAAGCAGTGGCCAGCCTTAAACTTAGAATCATAAGACGAAATCATTCAATAAAGAACAAGCAACTAGACAGATGTCATTTTATTTACGTGCTTTCTGTACATGGGTCCCGTAAAAACTAACGGGATCGGGCGGAATGGGAACGATTTAAAAAAAAAACACGGGAAAGTCGGGATATGTGGTAGATCCCGAAATTCCCACGAGTCCCCCCCAAACAAAATTTACTCGATAAATTTTCTGTATTTACCGATTGCATTTTTAGTGACACGATATATTGCAAGTGCAATAAAAGGGAGCATTTCGATGCGTCATTTACTTGACATGTAGTTACTTGAAAGTGCACGACAGATACAACAATTGATATTACGATATGGTAAATTTGAATGGTGGCTATGTCGTAGAATGCTCCAATCGAAATGAAATTTCATAGCGAACAAACCCGACATGATTTAAGAAATCTGTGAAAGTTTCATCAAGATCGGTTCAGCAGTTTGGCCGGAAATCTTGTTGATATTGTAAATTTTTTTGGTGGCTGTGTCGTAGAATGCTTTGATCGGGATGAAATTTCATAGTGAACAAACTCGACATGATCCAAGCAATCTGTGAAAGTTTAATCAAGATCGGTTCAGCAGTTTGGCCAGAAATCGTGTTGAAACAGACAGACGGACGGACGGACGAAAATCAATTCCTGAGCTCGTCCTGATCATTTTGATATATAGTTTATGGGGTCTCCCATCATTCCTTAAGGCGTTACAGATTCATGACAAAGTCAATATACCCTTTTTCACATGTGAAGGGTATAAAAATAAATAATATCCCATATGGGATAGCGATGCATGTACATAAGTATCTCCGACGACATATCTCCGACGACATATTACCGAACGACATATGTACATTCATATTAATGTATCTATTCGCGGAGATATGTATGTAAATATGTTATTTCAAAACTTCAAACAAATGTACATACATGTATGTATGTATGTATGTATGTCCGCACTCATATCAACAGCAGAGCTGCTTGGCTCGAAAGAAAACAACAAAGAAACAACGATTCGCTGTACAACAACCACATATTATTTGTATGCTAACGCTGCACATCGTACATTGTTTTACTATCTGTGTGATAGTGCTGCGTGACCCATGCGTAGAGGTTTGCATAAGTTCACTTTGTGGTTTTGCCGCATGATGCAGTATGAGCGAGCACAACTGAAACCACTTATTCTTCGAGCTCCATACTTTTCAATTTCGTCATTAACTCAGTGACGAGTTGGCTTGCATACGACGACATGCACTCTCCAGTCCCTGGGCGTCCATTTAGCATTTTAAGAAGAGTAGCTGTAGTTGTCTCTACGCCCACAAATCTTTGCTTAAATAGTTCCCTGAATTGAGCCAAAGTCATGCCGGGAAAACAGATTTGCGAAAGCCAAGGCGATGCAGTGCCTTCCAAAGCTTTGCTTAGAGCAATCACGAGTGCACTACCCTCAAGTGGGTTTTCAATAAAAATCATGTCGGCCGTCGTACTCCAAGCACATGCATAAGCGCCCGCAGCGTCGGGATTGTATTTTGGTAAAAACACCGTTTTTGATTCACGAGGTGCTGCATTTGCACTGTTCGCAGCAACTCCATAAAATTTCTATTTTGTTGCACGAAAATTTGACGCCACTGAGAGTCAGGAGGATCCATTCCCACTTCTGATGTCGGAGTGTCGGTGGGATCAGTGTTTTTCTCACTTCGAGCAGCGAGCCCTTTGTTGGTGCCATGCTTCAAATTCTTTTCTGTTTGTATTTTAATTCTTAATCGTGATGCGTCTGTTCGCTTTGACCATTCTATATTAACTGCGTGCTTCGATCAACACATAATGTGTGTACTCGTTCTTCCTGTTTTGCCTGGCAACGCCGCAACTTAAGAACTCTCTCTCGCATATTCTTCTTCTGTTCATATAATACAGCCTGTACCAGAAAAAGAAGCAACATACCGACAACGCAAGGCACGGGTCACACTCAGTGAGAGAACAAACAGTTAACTCTCTCACCGACTCTCGGTGATACAAGGGAACCACGACAAAAATAACGGTTGTTCTCTTTTCTTTATTCGTTTTGCTTACAATTAAAATTATAATATGCAAAATAAAAGACAACTATATATGTATATTGTTGCTTCAATTATTAAGTCGAAAATCGTCTAATTAATTTTGTTAAAAAGAAAACAACAAAACATATTAACAACTTAACTTAAAGAAAGTATTATAAATACTTCAAAATAAGTCAAAAATGTACTTTGCTGTACAACGTTACAGCGTCTATACAAAGTACAGAATTAAATAAAATCGAATATACCAACTTATATTACTGCTTAGTTTTATTTGATTTTTCAATGCACTAAAGCAGCGTCTATATAACTATTATATAATATGCAAAATAGAAGACAACTTTATATGTATAATGTTGCTTCAATTTTTAAGTCGAAAATCGACTTTTTTCTTGCGTTTAAAAAACAACTAAAGAAATTAAAATACGTTGATCGTTATTTAAATATTTATTATTATTATTTTATTATAACTTATCATAAAATACGTATTTTAGATGAACTTATATATATACGTAATTTTAAAGGAATGTATATATGTATATAATACGAAAATCAGAACATTGAAAAACTCACTGATTCAAAAAGTAACTTTCGATGTTATTATTATCCTTAATGTAAACAATATTAATAAATTCACCGAAACATAACCAATTCCCTTACCATTGTATGTAAAAACATAAAGTTGGAAAGAGCATTATAGTTATTCCTCTAAGCAGCAGATCCCGAGCTCACACATACAACCCTTGCACTTAAGAGCTAGGTATGGGTTGTGCAAATTAAGCAATGCAATTCCTTAAACAGCAGCCTCTTACTTATGGTTAGCTTGTTTTAGTGAGTTCGGAAGAGATAGGGATATTAAGATTTATGTTTGGAAATAAAATCGGCAGAGAACGTAATGAGCAACAGAAAAGGAGCATGATCGCAGCGAGATTTCAAATTATCTGATTATCATAAGAGCAACACGCGCTTATGTGAACGCCCTTTGCTTATTCGAAATTGTATAATGATAATATATTAATAATGTTGGCGTGTTACGTTTTGTATAAGTTATATAAGCAGCAAGTAGGCGAATCCACCCCCATAACATATTCTGGTGTGGGAAATTTTTCTAGACACACCAAGTTTTGTTATGTTGTTGTTTTTTTTTTTTTTTTTAAATCAATGACGCAAACAAAAGTAGCAGTGCGGGCCCAACAACAACACTAAAAACAACAACAAACGCTACTTGGGTCGTAAATCAATTGTCAAAGGCACAAATATTTAATTTAAAAAAAATTTATTTTCAATTCAAGCGGAAATCCGATTCTTTTTTGCAAGTGTAAGAACCTTTTTTGTATTCTCGCTCGCGACCAAACCCTCAGCTTGTGCGACAATCAGGCGACCGTAGTGGAATGGGTACTTGTTGTAATTGTAATTTGTTTTTTAAAATGGGTAAAAAGTGCTCCAAATCGTATGGGAGGTACTTGAAGGAGTTGTCCAAACAAAAATTACCTTCTCAGTGCTCACTTACTAACTGCATGAAAAATTGTGTGAAAGTTTCAGCCTTCTAGCTCTTTTCGTTTAGGCTGTGGCTCTTCCATTATCATCAGGACAAACTCTTTTATATATGTACATATATAGATTATGTACGGCTTTCGCACTGACTTCTCTGCCGAAGCAGTGGCCAGCCTTAAACTTAGAATCATAAGACGAAATCATTCAATAAAGAACAAAGCAACTAGACAGATGTCATTTTATTTACGTGCTTTCTGTACATGGGTCCCGTAAAAACTAACGGGATCGGGCGGAATGGGAACGATTTAAAAAAAAACACGGGAAAGTCGGGATATGTGGTAGATCCCGAAATTCCCACGAGTCCCCCCCAAACAAATTTACTCGATAAATTTTCTGTATTTACCGATTGCATTTTTTAGTGACACGATATATTGCAAGTGCAATAAAAGGGAGCATTTCGATGCGTCATTTACTTGACATGTAGTTACTTGAAAGTGCACGACAGATACAACAATTGATATTACGATATGGTAAATTTGAATGGTGGCTATGTCGTAGAATGCTCCAATCGAAATGAAATTTCATAGCGAACAAACCCGACATGATTTAAGAAATCTGTGAAAGTTTCATCAAGATCGGTTCAGCAGTTTGGCCGGAAATCTTGTTGATATTGTAAATTTTTTTGGTGGCTGTGTCGTAGAATGCTTTGATCGGGATGAAATTTCATAGTGAACAAACTCGACATGATCCAAGCAATCTGTGAAAGTTTAATCAAGATCGGTTCAGCAGTTTGGCCAGAAATCGTGTTGAAACAGACAGACGGACGGACGGACGAAAATCAATTCCTGAGCTCGTCCTGATCATTTTGATATATAGTTTATGGGGTCTCCCATCATTCCTTTAAGGCGTTACAGATTCATGACAAAGTCAATATACCCTTTTCACATGTGAAGGGTATAAAAATAAATAAATATCCCATATGGGATAGCGATGCATGTACATAAGTATCTCCGACGACATATCTCCGACGACATATTACCGAACGACATATGTACATTCATATTAATGTATCTATTCGCGGAGATATGTATGTAAATATGTTATTTCAAAACTTCAAACAAATGTACATACATGTATGTATGTATGTATGTCCGCACTCATATCAACAGCAGAGCTGCTTGGCTCGAAAGAAAACAACAAAGAAACAACGATTCGCTGTACAACAACCACATATTATTTGTATGCTAACGCTGCACATCGTACATTGTTTTACTATCTGTGTGATAGTGCTGCGTGACCCATGCGTAGAGGTTTGCATAAGTTCACTTTGTGGTTTTGCCGCATGATGCAGTATGAGCGAGCACAACTGAAACCACTTATTCTTCGAGCTCCATACTTTTCAATTTCGTCATTAACTCAGTGACGAGTTGGCTTGCATACGACGACATGCACTCTCCAGTCCCTGGGCGTCCATTTAGCATTTTAAGAAGAGTAGCTGTAGTTGTCTCTACGCCCACAAATCTTTGCTTAAATAGTTCCCTGAATTGAGCCAAAGTCATGCCGGGAAAACAGATTTGCGAAAGCCAAGGCGATGCAGTGCCTTCCAAAGCTTTGCTTAGAGCAATCACGAGTGCACTACCCTCAAGTGGGTTTTCAATAAAAATCATGTCGGCCGTCGTACTCCAAGCACATGCATAAGCGCCCGCAGCGTCGGGATTGTATTTTGGTAAAAACACCGTTTTTGATTCACGAGGTGCTGCATTTGCACTGTTCGCAGCAACTCCATAAAATTTCTATTTTGTTGCACGAAAATTTGACGCCACTGAGAGTCAGGAGGATCCATTCCCACTTCTGATGTCGGAGTGTCGGTGGGATCAGTGTTTTTCTCACTTCGAGCAGCGAGCCCTTTGTTGGTGCCATGCTTCAAATTCTTTTCTGTTTGTATTTTAATTCTTAATCGTGATGCGTCTGTTCGCTTTGACCATTCTATATTAACTGCGTGCTTCGATCAACACATAATGTGTGTACTCGTTCTTCCTGTTTTGCCTGGCAACGCCGCAACTTAAGAACTCTCTCTCGCATATTCTTCTTCTGTTCATATAATACAGCCTGTACCAGAAAAGAAGCAACATACCGACAACGCAAGGCACGGGTCACACTCAGTGAGAGAACAAACAGTTAACTCTCTCACCGACTCTCGGTGATACAAGGGAACCACGACAAAAATAACGGTTGTTCTCTTTTCTTTATTCGTTTTGCTTACAATTTAAAATTATAATATGCAAAATAAAGACAACTATATATGTATATTGTTGCTTCAATTATTAAGTCGAAAATCGTCTAATTAATTTTGTTAAAAGAAAACAACAAAACATATTAACAACTTAACTTAAAGAAAGTATTATAAATACTTCAAAATAAGTCAAAAATGTACTTTGCTGTACAACGTTACAGCGTCTATACAAAGTACAGAATTAAATAAAATCGAATATACCAACTTATATTACTGCTTAGTTTTATTTGATTTTTCAATGCACTAAAGCAGCGTCTATATAACTATTATATAATATGCAAAATAGAAGACAACTTTATATGTATAATGTTGCTTCAATTTTTAAGTCGAAAATCGACTTTTTTCTTGCGTTTAAAAAACAACTAAAGAAATTAAAATACGTTGATCGTTATTTAAATATTTATTATTATTATTTTATTATAACTTATCATAAAATACGTATTTTAAATGAACTTATATATATACGTAATTTTAAAGGAATGTATATATATGTATATAATACGAAAATCAGAACATTGAAAAACTCACTGATTCAAAAAGTAACTTTCGATGTTATTATTATCCTTAATGTAAACAATATTAATAAATTCACCGAAACATAACCAATTCCCTTACCATTGTATGTAAAAACATAAAGTTGGAAAGAGCATTATAGTTATTCCTCTAAGCAGCAGATCCCGAGCTCACACATACAACCCTTGCACTTAAGAGCTAGATATGGGTTGTGCAAATTAAGCAATGCAATTCCTTAAACAGCAGCCTCTTACTTATGGTTAGCTTGTTTTAGTGAGTTCGGAAGAGATAGGGATATTAAGATTTATGTTTGGAAATAAAATCGGCAGAGAACGTAAATGAGCAACAGAAAAGGAGCATGATCGCAGCGAGATTTCAAATTATCTGATTATCATAAGAGCAACACGCGCTTATGTGAACGCCCTTTGCTTATTCGAAATTGTATAATGATAATATATTAATAATGTTGGCGTGTTACGTTTTGTATAAGTTATATAAGCAGCAAGTAGGCGAATCCACCCCCATAACATATTCTGGTGTGGGAAATTTTTCTAGACACACCAAGTTTTGTTATGTTGTTGTTTTTTTTTTTTTTAAATCAATGACGCAAACAAAAGTAGCAGTGCGGGCCCAACAACAACACTAAAAACAACAACAAACGCTACTTGGGTCGTAAATCAATTGTCAAAGGCACAAATATTTAATTTTAAAAAAAATTTATTTTCAATTCAAGCGGAAATCCGATTCTTTTTTGCAAGTGTAAGAACCTTTTTTGTATTCTCGCTCGCGACCAAACCCTCAGCTTGTGCGACAATCAGGCGACCGTAGTGGAATGGGTACTTGTTGTAATTGTAATTTGTTTTTTAAAATGGGTAAAAAGTGCTCCAAATCGTATGGGAGGTACTTGAAGGAGTTGTCCAAACAAAAATTACCTTCTCAGTGCTCACTTACTAACTGCATGAAAATTGTGTGAAAGTTTCAGCCTTCTAGCTCTTTTCGTTTAGGGTGTGGCTCTTCCATTATCATCAGGACAAACTCTTTTATATATGTACATATATAGATTATGTACGGCTTTCGCACTGACTTCTCTGCCGAAGCAGTGGCCAGCCTTAAACTTAGAATCATAAGACGAAATCATTCAATAAAGAACAAAGCAACTAGACAGATGTCATTTTATTTACGTGCTTTCTGTACATGGGTCCCGTAAAAACTAACGGGATCGGGCGGAATGGGAACGATTTAAAAAAAAAACACGGGAAAGTCGGGATATGTGGTAGATCCCGAAATTCCCACGAGTCCCCCCCAAACAAAATTTACTCGATAAATTTTCTGTATTTACCGATTGCATTTTTTAGTGACACGATATATGGCAAGTGCAATAAAAGGGAGCATTTAGATGCGTCATTTACTTGACATGTAGTTACTTGAAAGTGCACGACAGATACAACAATTGATATTACGATATGGTAAATTTGAATGGTGGCTATGTCGTAGAATGCTCCAATCGAAATGAAATTTCATAGCGAACAAACCCGACATGATTTAAGAAATCTGTGAAAGTTTCATCAAGATCGGTTCAGCAGTTTGGCCGGAAATCTTGTTGATATTGTAAATTTTTTTGGTGGCTATGTCGTAGAATGCTTTGATCGGGATGAAATTTCATAGTGAACAAACTCGACATGATCCAAGCAATCTGTGAAAGTTTCATCAAGATCGGTTCAGCAGTTTGCCCGAAAATCGTGTTGATATGGTAAATTTATATGGTGGCTATATCGTAGAATGCTCCGATCGGGATTAAATTTCATAGTGAACAAACCCGACATGATCTGAGCAATCTGTGAAAGTTTAATCAAGATCGGTTCAGCAGTTTGGCCAGAAATCGTGTTGAAACAGACAGACGGACGGACGGACGAAAATCAATTCCTGAGCTCGTCCTGATCATTTTGATATATAGTTTATGGGGTCTCCCATCATTCCTTTAAGGCGTTACAGATTCATGACAAAGTCAATATACCCTGTTTCACATGTGAAGGGTATAAAAATAAATAAATATCCCATATGGGATAGCGATGCATGTACATAAGTATCTCCGACGACATATCTCCGCCGTTTACCAAACGACATATGTACATACATATTAATGTATCTACTCGCGGAGATATGTATGTAAATATGTTGTTTGAAAACGTCAAACAAATGTACATGCATGTATGTATGTATGTATGTATGTCCGCACTCATATCAACAGCAGAGCTGCTTGGCTCGAAAGAAAACAACAAAGAAACAACGATTCGCTGTACAACAACCACATATTATTTGTATGCTAACGCTGCACATCGTACAATGTTTTACTATCTGTGTGATAGTGCGGCGTGACCCATGCGTAGAGGTTTGCATAAGTTCACTTTGTGGTTTTGCCGCATGATGCAGTATGAGCGAGCACAACTGAAACCACTTATTCTTCGAGCTCCATACTTTTCAATTTCGTCATTAACTCAGTGACGAGTTGGCTTGCATACGACGACATGCACTCTCCAGTCCCTGGGCGTCCATTTAGCATTTTAAGAAGAGTAGCTGTAGTTGTCTCTACGCCCACAAATCTTTGCTTAAATAGTTCCCTGAATTGAGCCAAAGTCATGCCGGGAAAACAGATTTGCGAAAGCCAAGGCGATGCAGTGCCTTCCAAAGCTTTGCTTAGAGCAATCACGAGTGCACTACCCTCAAGTGGGTTTTCAATAAAAATCATGTCGGCCGTCGTACTCCAAGCACATGCATCAGCGCCCGCAGCGACGGGATTGTATTTTGGTAAAAACACCGTTTTTGATTCACGAGGTGCTGCATTTGCACTGTTCGCAGCAACTCCATAAAATTTCTATTTTGTTGCTCGAAAATTTAACGCCACTGAGAGTCAGGAGGATCCATTCCCACTTCTGATGTCGGAGTGTCGGTGGGATCAGTGTTTTTCTCACTTCGAGCAGCGAGCCCTTTGTTGGTGCCATGCTTCAAATTCTTTTCTGTTTGTATTTTAATTCTTAATCGTGATGCGTCTGTTCGCTTTGACCATTCTATATTAACTGCGTGCTTCGATCAACACATAATGTGTGTACTCGTTCTTCCTATTTTGCCTGGCAACGCCGCAACTTAAGAACTCTCTCTCGCATATTCTTCTTCTGTTCATATAATACAGCCTGTACCAGAAAAAGAAGCAACATACCGACAACGCAAGGCACGGGTCACACTCAGTGAGAGAACAAACAGTTAACTCTCTCACCGACTCTCGGTGATACAAGGGAACCACGACAAAAATAACGGTTGTTCTCTTTTCTTTATTCGTTTTGCTTACAATTTAAAATTATAATATGCAAAATAAAAGACAACTATATATGTATATTGTTGCTTCAATTATTAAGTCGAAAATCGTCTTATTAATTTTGTTAAAAAGAAAACAACAAAACATATTAACAACTTAATTTAAAGAAAGTATTATAAATACTTCAAAATAAGTCAAAAATGTACTTGGCTGTACAACGTTACAGCGTCTATACAAAGTACAGAATTAAATAAAATCGAATATACCAACTTATATTAATTATAACGAATATTCAGACTGCTTAGTTTTATTTGATTTTTCAATGCACTAAAGCAGCGTCTATATAACTATTATATAATATGCAAAATAGAAGACAACTTTATATGTATAATGTTGCTTCAATTTTAAGTCGAAAATCGACTTTTTTTCTTGCGTTTAAAAAACAACTAAAGAAATTAAAATACGTTGATCGTTATTTAAATATTTATTATTATTATTTTATTATAACTTATCATAAAATACGTATTTAAATGAACTTATATATATACGTTATTTTAAAGGAATGTATATATATGTATATAATACGAAAATCAGAACATTGAAAAACTCACTGATTCAAAAAGTAACTTTCGATGTTATTATTATCCTTAATGTAAACAATATTAATAAATTCACCGAAACATAACCAATTCCCTTACCATTGTATGTAAAAACATAAAGTTGGAAAGAGCATTACAGTTATTCCTCTAAGCAGCAGATCCCGAGCTCACACATACAACCCTTGCACTTAAGAGCTAGATATGGGTTGTGCAAATTAAGCAATGCAATTCCTTAAACAGCAGCCTCTTACTTATGGTTAGCTTGTTTTAGTGAGTTCGGAAGAGATAGGGATATTAAGATTTATGTTTGGAAATAAAATCGGCAGAGAACGTAAATGAGCAACAGAAAAGGAGCATGATCGCAGCGAGATTTCAAATTATCTGATTATCATAAGAGCAACACGCGCTTATGTGAACGCCCTTTGCTTATTCGAAATTGTATAATAATAATATATTAATAATGTTGGCGTGTTACGTTTTGTATAAGTTATATAAGCAGCAAGTAGGCGAATCCACCCCCATAACATATTCTGTTGTGGGAAATTTTTCTAGACACACCAAGTTTTGTTATGTTGTTGTTTTTTTTTTTTAAATCAATGACACCAACAAAAGTAGCAGTGCGGGCCCAACAACAACACTAAAAACAACAACAAACGCTACTTGGGTCGTAAATCAATTGTCAAAGGCACAAATATTTAATTTAAAAAAAAATTTATTTTCAATTCAAGCGGAAATCCGATTCTTTTTTGCAAGTGTAAGAACCTTTTTTGTATTCTCGCTCGCGACCAAACCCTCAGCTTGTGCGACAATCAGGCGACCGTAGTGGAATGGGTACTTGTTGTAATTGTAATTTGTTTTTTAAAATGGGTAAAAAGTGCTCCAAATCGTATGGGAGGTACTTGAAGGAGTTGTCCAAATAAAATTACCTTCTCAGTGCTCACTTACTACCTGCATGAAAAATTGTGTGAAAGTTTCAGCCTTCTAGCTCTTTTCGTTTAGGCTGTGGCTCTTCCATTATCATCAGGACAAACTCTTTTACCATATATGTGTACATATATAGATTATGTACGGCTCTCGCACTGACTTCTCTGCCGAAGCAGTGGCCAGCCTTAAACTTAGAATCATAAGACGAAATCATTCAATAAAGAACAAAGCAACTAGACAGATGTCATTTTATTACGTGCTTTCTGTACATGGGTCCCGTAAAAACTAACGGGATCGGGCGGAATGGGAACGATTTAAAAAAAAAACACGGGAAAGTCGGGATAAGTGGTAGATCCCGAAATTCCCACGAGTCCCCCCCAAACAAAATTTACTCGATAAATTTTCTGTATTTACCGATTGCATTTTTTAGTGACACGATATATGGCAAGTGCAATAAAAGGGAGCATTTAGATGCGTCATTTACTTGACATGTAGTTACTTGAAAGTGCACGACAGATACAACAATTGATATTACGATATGGTAAATTTGAATGGTGGCTATGTCGTAGAATGCTCCAATCGAAATGAAATTTCATAGCGAACAAACCCGACATGATTTAAGAAATCTGTGAAAGTTTCATCAAGATCGGTTCAGCAGTTTGGCCGGAAATCTTGTTGATATTGTAAATTTTTTTGGTGGCTATGTCGTAGAATGCTTTGATCGGGATGAAATTTCATAGTGAACAAACTCGACATGATCCAAGCAATCTGTGAAAGTTTCATCAAGATCGGTTCAGCAGTTTGCCCGAAAATCGTGTTGATATGGTAAATTTATATGGTGGCTATATCGTAGAATGCTCCGATCGGGATTAAATTTCATAGTGAACAAACCCGACATGATCTGAGCAATCTGTGAAAGTTTAATCAAGATCGGTTCAGCAGTTTGGCCAGAAATCGTGTTGAAACAGACAGACGGACGGACGGACGAAAATCAATTCCTGAGCTCGTCCTGATCATTTTGATATATAGTTTATGGGGTCTCCCATCATTCCTTTAAGGCGTTACAGATTCATGACAAAGTCAATATACCCTGTTTCACATGTGAAGGGTATAAAAATAAATAAATATCCCATATGGGATAGCGATGCATGTACATAAGTATCTCCGACGACATATCTCCGCCGTTTACCAAACGACATATGTACATACATATTAATGTATCTACTCGCGGAGATATGTATGTAAATATGTTGTTTGAAAACGTCAAACAAATGTACATACATGTATGTATGTATGTATGTATGTCCGCACTCATATCAACAGCAGAGCTGCTTGGCTCGAAAGAAAACAACAAAGAAACAACGATTCGCTGTACAACAACCACATATTATTTGTATGCTAACGCTGCACATCGTACAATGTTTTACTATCTGTGTGATAGTGCGGCGTGACCCATGCGTAGAGGTTTGCATAAGTTCACTTTGTGGTTTTGCCGCATGATGCAGTATGAGCGAGCACAACTGAAACCACTTATTCTTCGAGCTCCATACTTTTCAATTTCGTCATTAACTCAGTGACGAGTCGGCTTGCATACGACGACATGCACTCTCCAGTCCCTGGGCGTCCATTTAGCATTTTAAGAAGAGTAGCTGTAGTTGTCTCTACGCCCACAAATCTTTGCTTAAATAGTTCCCTGAATTGAGCCAAAGTCATGCCGGGAAAACAGATTTGCGAAAGCCAAGGCGATGCAGTGCCTTCCAAAGCTTTGCTTAGAGCAATCACGAGTGCACTACCCTCAAGTGGGTTTTCAATAAAAATCATGTCGGCCGTCGTACTCCAAGCACATGCATCAGCGCCCGCAGCGTCGGGATTGTATTTTGGTAAAAAACACCGTTTTTGATTCACGAGGTGCTGCATTTGCACTGTTCGCAGCAAGTCAATAAAATTTCTATTTTGTTACTCGAAAATTTGACGCCACTGAGAGTCAGGAGGATCCAATCCCACTTCTGATGTCGGAGTGTCGGTGGGATCAGTGTTTTTCTCACTTCGAGCAGCGAGCCCTTTGTTGGTGCCATGCTTCAAATTCTTTTCTGTTTGTATTTTAATTCTTAATCGTGATGCGTCTGTTCGCTTTGACCATTCTATATTAACTGCGTGCTTCGATCAACACATAATGTGTGTACTCGTTCTTCCTATTTTGCCTGGCAACGCCGCAACTTAAGAACTCTCTCTCGCATATTCTTCTTCTGTTCATATACAGCCTGTACCAGCAAAAGAAGCAACATACCGACAACGCAAGGCACGGGTCACACTCAGTGAGAGAACAAACAGTTAACTCTCTCACCGACTCTCGGTGATACAAGGGAACCACGACAAAAATAACGGTTGTTCTCTTTTCTTTATTCTTTTTGCTTACAATTTAAAATTATAATATGCAAAATAGAAGACAACTATATATGTATATTGTTGCTTCAATTATTAAGTCGAAAATCGTCTTATTAATTTTGTTAAAACTTAATTAAATAAAGTATTATAAATACTTCAAAATAAGTCAAAAATTTACTTTGCTGTACAACGTTACAGCGTCTATACAAAGTACAGAATTAAATAAAATCGAATATACCAACTTATATTAATTATAACGAATATTCAGACTGCTTAGTTTTATTTGATTTTTCAATGCACTAAAGCAGCGTCTTTATAACTATTATATAATATGCAAAATAGAAGACAACTTTATATGTATAATGTTGCTTCAATTTTTAAGTCGAAAATCGTTTAAAAAACAACTAAAGAAATTAAAATACGTTGATCGTTATTTAAATATTTATTATTATTATTTTATTATAACTTATCATATAATACGTATTTTAAATGAACTTATATATATACGTAATTTAAAGGAATGTATATATGTATATAATACGAAAATCAGAACATTGAAAAACTCACTGATTCAAAAAGTAACTTTCGATGTTATTATTATCCTTAATGTAAACAATATTAATAAATTCACCGAAACATAACCAATTCCCTTACCATTGTATGTAAAAACATAAAGTTGGAAAGAGCATTACAGTTATTCCTCTAAGCAGCAGATCCCGAGCTCACACATACAACCCTTGCACTTAAGAGCTAGGTATGGGTTGTGCAAATTAAGCAATGCAATTCCTTAAACAGCAGCCTCTTACTTATGGTTAGCTTGTTTTAGTGAGTTCGGAAGAGATAGGGATATTAAGATTTATGTTTGGAAATAAAATAGGCAGTGAACGTAATGAGCAACAGAAAAGGAGCATGATCGCAGCGAGATTTCAAATTATCTGATTATCATAAGAGCAACACGCGCTTATGTGAACGCCCTTTGCTTATTCGAAATTGTATAATAATAATATATTAATAATGTTGGCGTGTTACATTTTGTCTAAGTTATATAAGCAGCAAGTAGGTGAATCCACCCCCATAACATATTCTGGTGTGGGAAATTTTTCTAGACACACCAAGTTTTGTTATGTTGTTGTTGTTTTTTTTTTTTTAAATCAATGACACAAACAAAAGTAGCAGTGCGGGCCCAACAACAACACTAAAAACAACAACAAACGCTACTTGGGTCGTAAATCAATTGTCAAAGGCACAAATATTTAATTAAAAAAAAAATTTATTTTCAATTCAAGCGGAAATCCGATTCTTTTTTGCAAGTGTAAGAACCTTTTTTGTATTCTCGCTCGCGACCCAACCCTCAGCTTGTGCGACAATCAGGCGACAGTAGTGGAATGGGTACTTGTTGTAATTGTAATTTGTTTTTTAAAATGGGTAAAAAGTGCTCCAAATCGTATGGGAGGTACTTGAAGGAGTTTTCCAAATAAAAATTACCTTCTCAGTGCTCACTTACTACCTGCATGAAAAATTGTGTGAAAGTTTCAGCCTTCTAGCTCTTTTCGTTTAGGCTGTGGCTCTTCCATTATCATCAGGACAAACTCTTTTACCATATATATGTACATATATAGATTATGTACGGCTCTCGCACTGACTTCTCTGCCGAAGCAGTGGCCAGCCTTAAACTTAGAATCATAAGACGAAATCATTCAATAAAGAACAAAGCAACTAGACAGATGTCATTTTATTTACGTGCTTTCTGTACATGGGTCCCGTAAAAACTAACGGGATCGGGCGGAATGGGAACGATTTAAAAAAAAAACACGGGAAAGTCGGGATATGTGGTAGATCCCGAAATTCCCACGAGTCCCCCCCAAACAAAATTTACTCGATAAATTTTCTGTATTTACCGATTGCATTTTTTAGTGACACGATATATGGCAAGTGCAATAAAAGGGAGCATTTAGATGCGTCATTTACTTGACATGTAGTTACTTGAAAGTGCACGACAGATACAACAATTGATATTACGATATGGTAAATTTGAATGGTGGCTATGTCGTAGAATGCTCCAATCGAAATGAAATTTCATAGCGAACAAACCCGACATGATTTAAGAAATCTGTGAAAGTTTCATCAAGATCGGTTCAGCAGTTTGGCCGGAAATCTTGTTGATATTGTAAATTTTTTTGGTGGCTATGTCGTAGAATGCTTTGATCGGGATGAAATTTCATAGTGAACAAACTCGACATGATCCAAGCAATCTGTGAAAGTTTCATCAAGATCGGTTCAGCAGTTTGCCCGAAAATCGTGTTGATATGGTAAATTTATATGGTGGCTATATCGTAGAATGCTCCGATCGGGATTAAATTTCCTAATGAACAAACCCGACATGATCTGAGCAATCTGTGAAAGTTTAATCAAGATCGGTTCAGCAGTTTGGCCAGAAATCGTGTTGAAACAGACAGACGGACGGACGGACGAAAATCAATTCCTGAGCTCGTCCTGATCATTTTGATATATAGTTTATGGGGTCTCCCATCATTCCTTTAAGGCGTTACAGATTCATGACAAAGTCAATATACCCTGATTCACATGTGAAGGGTATAAAAATAAATAAATATCCCATATGGGATAGCGATGCATGTACATAAGTATCTCCGACGACATATCTCCGCCGTTTACCAAACGACATATGTACATACATATTAATGTATCTACTCGCGGAGATATGTATGTAAATATGTTGTTTCAAAACGTCAAATAAATGTACATACATGTATGTATGTATGTATGTATGTCCGCACTCATATCAACAGCAGAGCTGCTTGGCTCGAAAGAAAACAACAAAGAAACAACGATTCGCTGTACAACAACCACATATTATTTGTATGCTAACGCTGCACATCGCACAATGTTAACTGCTCTCTTTAAAACTTAAGGGATATGCTCAATTATTAAGCCACTTTAATTTATTCGATGATCTCGTTGCCGAATTAAAGGCGTCTGGAAAGGGAGGCTGGGGGCAGTAAGGGTGATCGGGTCATCCAAGTTTTACAAGCAGATCTTTGTGGAGTGTCAATTGCTGTCTTCATACCAAATTTGGTGACTCTAGCTCGAAAATTGGAAAACATGGGGAGAGAGCGCTGGGGGCGGATTGGGTGGGTGTGGCACCCAAATTTTTACTGCATATCTTTGTGAAATGTCAATTGCTATCTTCATACCAAATTTGGTGACTCTAGCTCGAAAATTGTAAGAAGTGTGGAGAGGGTGGCTGGGGGTGGTATGGGTGGGTGTGGCATCCAAATTTATGCTGCAGATCTTTGTGAAAAGTCAATTGCTATCTTCATACAAAATTTGGTGACTCTAAAAGGTGTGGAGAGGGGGGGCTGGGGGCAGTATGGGTGGGCGAGGCATTCAAATTTTTGATGCAGATCTGTGTGCAATGTCAATTGTCTAGCTTCACAACTCTTGAAGACGTTTTTGACGAAGCGTTGCAACGCGTTGGGGAGGATGGGGGCGGCTAGGGCAGTATTGGTGGGCGTGGCATCTAAACTTTTAATGCAGTTTTTGGACGGTCATCAACACCTATCATGGCACTAAATTTGGTGGCTATAGCTCAAAAACTGTGGGCTTTTTTAACTTTAAAATGCGTGGGGTTGGGGGCGAAATGGGTGGGTGTGGCTCCAAAATTATTGATGCACTTTTTTGGGGGTTGCTAGTAGCTACCTTCTTACCAAATTTGGTAGTTCTAGCTGTAAGGATGTGCGAAATATGTGGATTTATCGGTTTTGCGTTATCGAATTTATCGATTTGCCAGCCCCCCAGTTATCATAGAACCCCCATCTTGACAATTCAATTTATTATCCCATAGATAAAGAGAATTGGAAAGTTTCAAGCCTCTGGCTTGAAGGGTGTGGAAAAAACTTGCATACATTCGGACGGACAGACGGACAGACAGCATGACGGACATTGCACAAAACCATATACTCTTTTCCTTCGGTATCGAGCATAAAAATCGAAAGATATTTTCATTGTGGCAAGCCTGGTCACTTTAAAAAGGATTGTTTTGCTTTGAAAAGAGACAAATAAAATAATGGCAAACAAGCACAGATGACGTGTACATAAGTTCAAGGAAAACATCATGGTATTGCATTTATGATGAAGCGTGCAAACAGTAATAAAAGTATTGGATTCTAACTGGACTCTGGTGCATCTGACCATTTGGTCATTAATGAAAATTTATTTACAACTATCTCGGAACTACGAGAGCCTATTAAAATTGCAGTTGCAAAAAATTATGTATTTATTATTGTGATTAAGAAAGGATCAGTTGAATTATATACAGATTCAAACAGAACAAGTAAGAAGGCTCTAGTCGGGAGAGCCCGTCTAGAAGATACCCTGAACCCAGTTGCAATAAATAAATTAAATTTATGTAATACTTGTAGCGTAGGGGAAACGTCAAAACTTGTAGCGTCAGAAAATTTGCTTTCGCCAGGGTCGACAATTATAGGGTATTTTTTTTTTGTCGGGTACTCCCATTTTTCAACCACCAAGTCCGACTGGTCGATCAGCGGAGCGGGACCCATTGATTCCTAGCTCTAGCGGGAGATGTGGGAGGGTTTTTGCTGCTGATTAATGATGGCTACACCAAGGTCAAAGTGCGAACACTCTCAGTGAACAACTAAAAGAAAACATAAAAAAATGAGAAACGTGAAGCACGGAATAGTAGTTAAGCTAGAGGGGTGGGCTTAGGTGTTGGTTGCCAATTCCCTCTATCAGAACCCTCCCAACCATAGTCTCCTAAATAAAATATTTGCACAGAAGACCCCATATGTAATTAAATGTTCATCATTTAATTATGCTCCCATGTCATCGGAGATAATAAACTTAAACTTCCATATCCAATAATTCAATTTTTAATATTCCTAAATTTTATACTTCCGTTCATTTTTCAATTCTTATTTGAGTACTTAAAATTATCAATATGTTTTTTTTTCATTATTCTTAAAATTAATTTCTTGAAATTTGGATTTTATTTTATTTTTCTAAAAATAGTTTTCATTTTACTAACTCTAAATTTTTATTTTCTAAAAAATATATATTTTGTTTTCATTTTATTTTCCAAAACAAATATTTTGTTTTCTAAAGTATATTGTGCATTTAATTTATTTCATTAAAACTTTCAACTCAAAACTAGGTAAAATAAGTCACTAATTATTATTAAATCGTTTTAATAATATTTGCGTTAACTAACATTACTACTAGTAACCCTGTAATTATGGGTAAGTATCTTTATTCGCTATTTTGCTTCAACTAACTAAAACTTGATTAACCACTCGACACAATTACACTTGCTGGAAATAATATTCATGGTTAGAGATATATAAAAGGATATATGTATATATGTGTTTTATATATTTTAATACAAGTAGCAAGTGTACTACCAGACAACTACAAGAATACTTGTGTATAACGGCAGGTTGTCTAAGTTAAATATTATTTTTATTTTAAACTTTCATTTTTTCTTGATGAGAAATTACGTTACTTTTATGTTTTTTTTTAAAACAATTTAAATCAATTCTTTTTTATATTATTTTTTTATTGTTAATAATTACTTTACTTTTAGTTGAAATACACTTTTCTTATATTTATTTATAATTAATTAAAATGTGTGCAAAAAAAAAAGTGAGCAAACAAATAAAATTGCGCACTTAAGGGTGGGTTTTGCCAGCAATTGCAAAGAGAGAGCGTATCACTTACATGCGTGTTCCATCGACGAAAGATCTTTCTGAAGAGAACGACGTTTAAGAGAGCCTTAGGGTTGATCACCTTTTTATACCCTTAACCCATAAAATGGGTAAATAAGGGTATAATGGTTTTGTGCAAAAGTATGTAACAGGCAGAAGGAAGCATCTCCGACCCTATAAAGTATATATATTCCTGATCAGCATCAATAGCCGAGTCGATTTAGCCATGTCCGTCTGTCCGTCTGTCTGTCCGTCTGTATGAATGCGTGGATCTCAGAGACTACAAAAGCTAGAGACTTCAGATTTTGTATATAAGTTCTCCTATACCATGAGCAGAACAAGTTTGCTTCAAATTATCGATAACTATTCTGGTTTCCGATATACACATAATATCGATAACAAAAAAATATCGAATTTGGAAAATGTAAAAATGAGGGTTGAAAGAATGGGTAACGATAGAGCTTTTCTGAAAATTTCGTCCAAATCGGTTAAGAAACACCGGAGATATCTAATTTTATCGATTGAAGTTAAGTCAGTATACCAAAGACTTATATAAATTTAATATATTTATTGCAAATGGCTTCAGGGTATCTTCTAGACGGGCTCTCCCGACTAGAGCCTTCTTACTTGTTTTTTTTTAAGAGAGTCTTGGTGCCTATTTTAGGTTAGGGAATAGCTTTTATTTGTCTCTTTTTTTCTTTGCACTTCCACTTTCAATTTTACAACAGCAATTAAGCCATATGATTTGTCTATCCAGACTGCTGGGGCTTATTGTTGTTGTTTTTACTTTAATTTCTTTTAACTTTTTATTGCAGCCAATAAAAATTGTTCTGCAATTTTAACCACTGCACTGTGTATTAAATATATATACATTTTAACTCCCTTTTTTTGTCAGCTGCGGTGTAATTGTGTCGTGAGATTTTTAACATTATATATAAAGATTTGCCTATTCTTTATTTTTATACTCGATACCGAAGGTAAAGAGTATATTGGTTTTGTGAAATGTCCGTCATGGTGTCTGTCCGTCTGTCCGTCTGTATGTGTGCAAGTTTTTTCCACACCCTTCAAGCTAGAGACTTGAAACTTTCCAATTCTCTTTATCTATGGGATAGTAAATTAAAGTGTCAAGATGGGGGTTCTACGATAACTGGGGGGCTGGCAAATCGATAAATTCGATATCTCAAATCCGATAAATCCACATATTTCGCACATCCTTACAGCTAGAACTACCAAATTTGGTAAGAAGATAGCTACTAGCAACCCCCAAAAAACTGCATCAAAAATTTTGGAGCCACGCCCCCCATTCCGCCCCCAGCCCTCCCGAATTTTAAAGTCAAAAAAGTATATATCTCCCTCAGTTTTTGAGCTTTAGCCACCAAATTTGGTGCCAAGATAGGTGATGATGACCCCCTAAAAACTGCATCAAAAGTTTGGATGCCACGCCCACCGACACTGCCCTAGCTACCCCCATCCACCCCAACGCTTCGTCAAAAACGGGAATGCGTGTATCTTCCAGAGTTGTGGAGCTAGAGCTTCCAAATTTGGTGGGAAGATAGCTAGTAGCGATCCCCAAAAAACTGCATCAAAGTTTTTGAGCCAAGCCCACCCATTCCGCCCCCAGCCCCCCCGCATTTTGAAATCAGAAATGGCTATATCTCCCAAAGTTTTTGAGCTAGAGCCACCAAGTTTGGTGCCAAGATAGGTGATGATGACCCCCTAAAAACTGCATCAAAAGTTTGGATGCCACGCCCACCGATCCTACCCTAGCCGCCCCCATCCACCCCAACGCTTCGTCAAAAACGGGAATGCGTGTATCTTCCAGAGTTGTGGAGCTAGAGCCACCAAATTTGGTAGGAAGATAGCTGGCAGTGACCCTCAAAAATCTGCATCAAAGTTTTGGAGCCAAGCCCACCCATTCCGCCCCCCTTTCCCCACCATTTACAAATTTTCAGCTAGAGTCACCCAATTTGGTATAAAGATAGCAATTGACACTCCACAAAGATCTGCATCAAAAATTTGGATGCCATGCCTACCCATAACGCCCCCAGCCCCCCCCCCCCCCCCCCTTTTCTCACTTTTTACAAACTTCGAGCTAGAGTCACCAAATTTGGTATGACGATAGCAATTGACATTCCTCATAGATCTGCAGCAAAAACTTGGATGCCAAACCCACCCATATCGCCCAAAGCCCCCCATTCCCCACTTTTTGTAAAATTCGAGCTAGAGTCACCAAATTACGTATGAAAATAGCGATTGACATTCTACAAAGATCTGCAGTAAAAATTTGGATGCCACGCCCACCCATACCGCCCCCAGCCCCCCTCTCCCCTCCTTTACAAACTTCGAGCTAGAGTCATTTAATTTGGTATGAAGATAGTTTGTGGCATCCCCATCTGCATCAGAAAATCTTTGAGGCAGCGTACACCCCTGCACCATCCGTACCCCTTTGCAATCAGGCCTGTTTTTACCGGTTTTAATAGTGGTATCGAGTATACCGCAGTCGGTTGCCTCCGACTGCAACGTTTCCACTTGTTTAACTTTAAAATGCGTGGGGTTGGGGGCGAAATGGGTGGGTGTGGCTCCAAAATTATTGATGCACTTTTTGGGGGTTGCTAGTAGCTACCTTCTTACCAAATTTGGTAGTTCTAGCTGTAAGGATGTGCGAAATATGTGGATTTATCGGTTTTGCGTTATCGAATTTATCGATTTGCCAGCCCCCCAGTTATCATAGAACCCCCATCTTGACAATTCAATTTATTATCCCATAGATAAAGAGAATTGGAAAGTTTCAAGCCTCTAGCTTGAAGGGTTTGGAAAAAACTTGCATACATTCGGACGGACAGACGGACAGACAGCATGACGGACATTGCACAAAACCAATATACTCTTTTCCTTCGGTATCGAGCATAAAATCGAAAGATATTTTCATTGTGGCAAGCAATATAAGATATTTATAATTAATTAAAATGTGTGCAAAAAAATATGAGCAAACAAATAAATTGCGCACTTAAGGGTGGGTTTTGCCAGCAATTGCAAAGAGAGAGCGTATCACTTACATGCGTGTTCCATCGACGAAAGATCTTTCTGAAGAGAACGACGTTTAAGAGAGCCCTAGGTGTTGATCACCTTTTTATACCCTTAACCCATAAAATGGGTAAATAAGGGTATAATGGTTTTGTGCAAAAGTATGTAACAGGCAGAAGGAAGCATCTCCGACCCTATAAAGTATATATATTCCTGATCAGCATCAATAGCCGAGTCGATTTAGCCATGTCCGTCTGTCCGTCTGTCTGTCCGTCTGTATGAATGCGTGGATCTCAGAGACTACAAAAGCTAGAGACTTCAGATTTTGTATATAAGTTCTCCTATACCATGAGCAGAACAAGTTTGCTTCAAATTATCGATAACTATTCTGGTTTCCGATATACACATAATATCGATAACAAAAAAATATCGAATTTGGAAAATGTAAAAATGAGGGTTGAAAGAATGGGTAACGATAGAGCTTTTCTGAAAATTTCGTCCAAATCGGTTAAGAAACACCGGAGATATCTAATTTTATCGATTGAAGTTAAGTCAGTATACCAAAGACTTATATAAATTTAATATATTTATTGCAAATGGGTTCAGGGTATCTTCTAGACGGGCTCTCCCGACTAGAGCCTTCTTACTTGTTTTTTTTTAAGAGAGTCTTGGTGCCTATTTTAGGTTAGGGAATAGCTTTATTTTGTCTCTTTTTTTTCTTTGCACTTCCACTTTCAATTTTACAACAGCAATTAAGCCATATGATTTGTCTATCCAGACTGCTGGGGCTTATTGTTGTTGTTTTTACTTTAATTTCTTTTAACTTTTTATTGCAGCCAATAAAAATTGTTCTGCATTTTTAACCACTGCACTGTGTATTAAATATATATACATTTTAACTCCCTTTTTTTTGTCAGCTGCGGTGTAATTGTGTCGTGAGATTTTTAACATTATATATAAAGATTTGCCTATTCTTTATTTTTATACTCGATACCGAAGGTAAAGAGTATATTGGTTTTGTGAAATGTCCGTCATGGTGTCTGTCCGTCTGTCCGTCTGTCCGTCTGTATGTGTGCAAGTTTTTTCCACACCCTTCAAGCTAGAGACTTGAAACTTTCCAATTCTCTTTATCTATGGGATAGTAAATTAAAGTGTCAAGATGGGGGTTCTACGATAACTGGGGGGCTGGCAAATCGATAAATTCGATATCTCAAATCCGATAAATCCACATATTTCGCACATCCTTACAGCTAGAAGTACCAACCCCCAAAAAACTGCATCAAAAATTTTGGAGCCACGCCCCCATTCCGCCCCCAGCCCTCCCGAATTTTAAAGTCAAAAAAGTATATATCTCCCTCAGTTTTTGAGCTTTAGCCACCAAATTTGGTGCCAAGATAGGTGATGATGACCCCCTAAAAACTGCATCAAAAGTTTGGATGCCACGCCCACCGACACTGCCCTAGCTACCCCCATCCACCCCAACGCTTCGTCAAAACGGGAATGCGTGTATCTTCCAGAGTTGTGGAGCTAGAGCTTACAAATTTGGTGGGAAGATAGCTAGTAGCGATCCCCAAAAAACTGCATCAAAGTTTTTGAGCCAAGCCCACCCATTCCGCCCCCAGCCCCCCCGCATTTTGAAATCAGAAATGGCTATATCTCCCAAAGTTTTTGAGCTAGAGCCACCAAGTTTGGTGCCAAGATAGGTGATGATGACCCCCTAAAAACTGCATCAAAAGTTTGGATGCCACGCCCACCGATCCTACCCTAGCCGCCCCCATCCACCCCAACGCTTCGTCAAAAACGGGAATGCGTGTATCTTCCAGAGTTGTGGAGCTAGAGCCACCAAATTTGGTAGGAAGATAGCTGGCAGTGACCCTCAAAAATCTGCATCAAAGTTTTGGAGCCAAGCCCACCCATTCCGCCCCCCTTTCCCCACCATTTACAAATTTTCAGCTAGAGTCACCCAATTTGGTATAAAGATAGCAATTGACACTCCACAAAGATCTGCATCAAAATTTGGATGCCATGCCTACCCATAACGCCCCCAGCCCCCCCCCCCCCTTTTCTCACTTTTTACAAACTTCGAGCTAGAGTCACCAAATTTGGTATGACGATAGCAATTGACATTCCTCATAGATCTGCAGCAAAAACTTGGATGCCAAACCCACCCATATCGCCCAAAGCCCCCCATTCCCCACTTTTTGTAAAATTCGAGCTAGAGTCACCAAATTACGTATGAAAATAGCGATTGACATTCTACAAAGATCTGCAGTAAAATTTGGATGCCACGCCCACCCATACCGCCCCCAGCCCCCTCTCCCCTCCTTTACAAACTTCGAGCTAGAGTCATTTAATTTGGTATGAAGATAGTTTGTGGCATCCCCATCTGCATCAGAAAATCTTTGAGGCAGCGTACACCCCTGCACCATCCGTACCCCTTTGCAATCAGGCCTGTTTTTACCGGTTTTAATAGTGGTATCGAGTATACCGCAGTCGGTTGCCTCCGACTGCAACGTTTCCACTTGTTTAACTTTAAAATGCGTGGGGTTGGGGGCGAAATGGGTGGGTGTGGCTCCAAAATTATTGATGCACTTTTTTGGGGGTTGCTAGTAGCTACCTTCTTACCAAATTTGGTAGTTCTAGCTGTAAGGATGTGCGAAATATGTGGATTTATCGGTTTTGCGTTATCGAATTTATCGATTTGCCAGCCCCCCAGTTATCATAGAACCCCATCTTGACAATTCAATTTATTATCCCATAGATAAAGAGAATTGGAAAGTTTCAAGCCTCTAGCTTGAAGGGTTTGGAAAAAAACTTGCATACATTCGGACGGACAGACGGACAGACAGCATGACGGACATTGCACAAAACCATATACTCTTTTCCTTCGGTATCGAGCATAAAAATCGAAAGATATTTTCATTGTGGCAAGCAATATAAGATATTTATAATTAATTAAAATGTGTGCAAAAAAATATGAGCAAACAAATAAAATTGCGCACTTAAGGGTGGGTTTTGCCAGCAATTGCAAAGAGAGAGCGTATCACTTACATGCGTGTTCCATCGACGAAAGATCTTTCTGAAGAGAACGACGTTTAAGAGAGCCCTAGGTGTTGATCACCTTTTTATACCCTTAACCCATAAAATGGGTAAATAAGGGTATAATGGTTTTGTGCAAAAGTATGTAACAGGCAGAAGGAAGCATCTCCGACCCTATAAAGTATATATATTCCTGATCAGCATCAATAGCCGAGTCGATTTAGCCATGTCCGTCTGTCCGTCTGTCTGTCCGTCTGTATGAATGCGTGGATCTCAGAGACTACAAAAGCTAGAGACTTCAGATTTTGTATATAAGTTCTCCTATACCATGAGCAGAACAAGTTTGCTTCAAATTATCGATAACTATTCTGGTTTCCGATATACACATAATATCGATAACAAAAAAATATCGAATTTGGAAAATGTAAAAATGAGGGTTGAAAGAATGGGTAACGATAGAGCTTTTCTGAAAATTTCGTCCAAATCGGTTAAGAAACACCGGAGATATCTAATTTTATCGATTGAAGTTAAGTCAGTATACCAAAGACTTATATAAATTTAATATATTTATTGCAAATGGGTTCAGGGTATCTTCTAGACGGGCTCTCCCGACTAGAGCCTTCTTACTTGTTTTTTTTTAAGAGAGTCTTGGTGCCTATTTTAGGTTAGGGAATAGCTTTTATTTTGTCTCTTTTTTTTCTTTGCACTTCCACTTTCAATTTTACAACAGCAATTAAGCCATATGATTTGTCTATCCAGACTGCTGGGGCTTATTGTTGTTGTTTTTACTTTAATTTCTTTTAACTTTTTATTGCAGCCAATAAAAATTGTTCTGCAATTTTAACCACTGCACTGTGTATTAAATATATATACATTTTAACTCCCTTTTTTTTGTCAGCTGCGGTGTAATTGTGTCGTGAGATTTTTAACATTATATATAAAGATTTGCCTATTCTTTATTTTATACTCGATACCGAAGGTAAAGAGTATATTGGTTTTGTGAAATGTCCGTCATGGTGTCTGTCCGTCTGTCCGTCTGTATGTGTGCAAGTTTTTTCCACACCCTTCAAGCTAGAGACTTGAAACTTTCCAATTCTCTTTATCTATGGGATAGTAAATTAAAGTGTCAAGATGGGGGTTCTACGATAACTGGGGGGCTGGCAAATCGATAAATTCGATATCTCAAATCCGATAAATCCACATATTTCGCACATCCTTACAGCTAGAAGTACCAACCCCCAAAAAACTGCATCAAAAATTTTGGAGCCACGCCCCCCATTCCGCCCCCAGCCCTCCCGAATTTTAAAGTCAAAAAAGTATATATCTCCCTCAGTTTTTGAGCTTTAGCCACCAAATTTGGTGCCAAGATAGGTGATGATGACCCCCTAAAAACTGCATCAAAAGTTTGGATGCCACGCCCACCGACACTGCCCTAGCTACCCCCATCCACCCCAACGCTTCGTCAAAAACGGGAATGCGTGTATCTTCCAGAGTTGTGGAGCTAGAGCTTCCAAATTTGGTGGGAAGATAGCTAGTAGCGATCCCCAAAAAACTGCATCAAAGTTTTTGAGCCAAGCCCACCCATTCCGCCCCCAGCCCCCCCGCATTTTGAAATCAGAAATGGCTATATCTCCCAAAGTTTTGAGCTAGAGCCACCAAGTTTGGTGCCAAGATAGGTGATGATGACCCCCTAAAAACTGCATCAAAAGTTTGGATGCCACGCCCACCGATCCTACCCTAGCCGCCCCCATCCACCCCAACGCTTCGTCAAAAACGGGAATGCGTGTATCTTCCAGAGTTGTGGAGCTAGAGCCACCAAATTTGGTAGGAAGATAGCTGGCAGTGACCCTCAAAAATCTGCATCAAAGTTTTGGAGCCAAGCCCACCCATTCCGCCCCCCTTTCCCCACCATTTACAAATTTTCAGCTAGAGTCACCCAATTTGGTATAAAGATAGCAATTGACACTCCACAAAGATCTGCATCAAAAATTTGGATGCCATGCCTACCCATAACGCCCCCAGCCCCCCCCCCCCCCTTTTCTCACTTTTTACAAACTTCGAGCTAGAGTCACCAAATTTGGTATGACGATAGCAATTGACATTCCTCATAGATCTGCAGCAAAAACTTGGATGCCAAACCCACCCATATCGCCCAAAGCCCCCCATTCCCCACTTTTTGTAAAATTCGAGCTAGAGTCACCAAATTACGTATGAAAATAGCGATTGACATTCTACAAAGATCTGCAGTAAAAATTTGGATGCCACGCCCACCCATACCGCCCCCAGCCCCCCTCTCCCCTCCTTTACAAACTTCGAGCTAGAGTCATTTAATTTGGTATGAAGATAGTTTGTGGCATCCCCATCTGCATCAGAAAATCTTTGAGGCAGCGTACACCCCTGCACCATCCGTACCCTTTGCAATCAGGCCTGTTTTTACCGGTTTTAATAGTGGTATCGAGTATACCGCAGTCGGTTGCCTCCGACTGCAACGTTTCCACTTGTTTAACTTTAAAATGCGTGGGGTTGGGGGCGAAATGGGTGGGTGTGGCTCCAAAATTATTGATGCACTTTTTTGGGGGTTGCTAGTAGCTACCTTCTTACCAAATTTGGTAGTTCTAGCTGTAAGGATGTGCGAAATATGTGGATTTATCGGTTTTGCGTTATCGAATTTATCGATTTGCCAGCCCCCCAGTTATCATAGAACCCCCATCTTGACAATTCAATTTATTATCCCATAGATAAAGAGAATTGGAAAGTTTCAAGCCTCTAGCTTGAAGGGTTTGGAAAAAACTTGCATACATTCGGACGGACAGACGGACAGACAGCATGACGGACATTGCACAAAACCAATATACTCTTTTCCTTCGGTATCGAGCATAAAAATCGAAAGATATTTTCATTGTGGCAAGCAATATAAGATATTTATAATTAATTAAAATGTGTGCAAAAAAATATGAGCAAACAAATAAAATTGCGCACTTAAGGGTGGGTTTTGCCAGCAATTGCAAAGAGAGAGCGTATCACTTACATGCGTGTTCCATCGACGAAAGATCTTTCTGAAGAGAACGACGTTTAAGAGAGCCCTAGGTGTTGATCACCTTTTATACCCTTAACCCATAAAATGGGTAAATAAGGGTATAATGGTTTTGTGCAAAAGTATGTAACAGGCAGAAGGAAGCATCTCCGACCCTATAAAGTATATATATTCCTGATCAGCATCAATAGCCGAGTCGATTTAGCCATGTCCGTCTGTCCGTCTGTCTGTCCGTCTGTATGAATGCGTGGATCTCAGAGACTACAAAAGCTAGAGACTTCAGATTTTGTATATAAGTTCTCCTATACCATGAGCAGAACAAGTTTGCTTCAAATTATCGATAACTATTCTGGTTTCCGATATACACATAATATCGATAACAAAAAATATCGAATTTGGAAAATGTAAAAATGAGGGTTGAAAGAATGGGTAACGATAGAGCTTTTCTGAAAATTTCGTCCAAATCGGTTAAGAAACACCGGAGATATCTAATTTTATCGATTGAAGTTAAGTCAGTATACCAAAGACTTATATAAATTTAATATATTTATTGCAAATGGGTTCAGGGTATCTTCTAGTCGGGCTCTCCCGACTAGAGCCTTCTTACTTGTTTTTTTTTAAGAGAGTCTTGGTGCCTATTTTAGGTTAGGGAATAGCTTTTATTTTGTCTCTTTTTTTTCTTTGCACTTCCACTTTCAATTTTACAACAGCAATTAAGCCATATGATTTGTCTATCCAGACTGCTGGGGCTTATTGTTGTTGTTTTTACTTTAATTTCTTTTAACTTTTTATTGCAGCCAATAAAATTGTTCTGCAATTTTAACCACTGCACTGTGTATTAAATATATATACATTTTAACTCCCTTTTTTTTGTCAGCTGCGGTGTAATTGTGTCGTGAGATTTTTAACATTATATATAAGATTTGCCTATTCTTTATTTTTATACTCGATACCGAAGGTAAAGAGTATATTGGTTTTGTGAAATGTCCGTCATGGTGTCTGTCCGTCTGTCCGTCTGTATGTGTGCAAGTTTTTTCCACACCCTTCAAGCTAGAGACTTGAAACTTTCCAATTCTCTTTATCTATGGGATAGTAAATTAAAGTGTCAAGATGGGGGTTCTACGATAACTGGGGGGCTGGCAAATCGATAAATTCGATATCTCAAATCCGATAAATCCACATATTTCGCACATCCTTACAGCTAGAAGTACCAACCCCCAAAAAACTGCATCAAAATTTTGGAGCCACGCCCCCCATTCCGCCCCCAGCCCTCCCGAATTTTAAAGTCAAAAAGTATATATCTCCCTCAGTTTTTGAGCTTTAGCCACCAAATTTGGTGCCAAGATAGGTGATGATGACCCCCTAAAAACTGCATCAAAAGTTTGGATGCCACGCCCACCGACACTGCCCTAGCTACCCCCATCCACCCCAACGCTTCGTCAAAAACGGGAATGCGTGTATCTTCCAGAGTTGTGGAGCTAGAGCTTACAAATTTGGTGGGAAGATAGCTAGTAGCGATCCCCAAAAAACTGCATCAAAGTTTTTGAGCCAAGCCCACCCATTCCGCCCCCAGCCCCCCCGCATTTTGAAATCAGAATGGCTATATCTCCCAAAGTTTTTGAGCTAGAGCCACCAAGTTTGGTGCCAAGATAGGTGATGATGACCCCCTAAAAACTGCATCAAAAGTTTGGATGCCACGCCCACCGATCCTACCCTAGCCGCCCCCATCCACCCCAACGCTTCGTCAAAAACGGGAATGCGTGTATCTTCCAGAGTTGTGGAGCTAGAGCCACCAAATTTGGTAGGAAGATAGCTGGCAGTGACCCTCAAAAATCTGCATCAAAGTTTTGGAGCCAAGCCCACCCATTCCGCCCCCCTTTCCCCACCATTTACAAATTTTCAGCTAGAGTCACCCAATTTGGTATAAAGATAGCAATTGACACTCCACAAAGATCTGCATCAAAAATTTGGATGCCATGCCTACCCATAACGCCCCCAGCCCCCCCCCCCCCCCCTTTTCTCACTTTTTACAAACTTCGAGCTAGAGTCACCAATTTGGTATGACGATAGCAATTGACATTCCTCATAGATCTGCAGCAAAAACTTGGATGCCAAACCCACCCATATCGCCCAAAGCCCCCCATTCCCCACTTTTTGTAAAATTCGAGCTAGAGTCACCAAATTACGTATGAAAATAGCGATTGACATTCTACAAAGATCTGCAGTAAAATTTGGATGCCACGCCCACCCATACCGCCCCCAGCCCCCCTCTCCCCTCCTTTACAAACTTCGAGCTAGAGTCATTTAATTTGGTATGAAGATAGTTTGTGGCATCCCCATCTGCATCAGAAAATCTTTGAGGCAGCGTACACCCCTGCACCATCCGTACCCCTTTGCAATCAGGCCTGTTTTTACCGGTTTAATAGTGGTATCGAGTATACCGCAGTCGGTTGCCTCCGACTGCAACGTTTCCACTTGTTTAACTTTAAAATGCGTGGGGTTGGGGGCGAAATGGGTGGGTGTGGCTCCAAAATTATTGATGCACTTTTTTGGGGGTTGCTAGTAGCTACCTTCTTACCAAATTTGGTAGTTCTAGCTGTAAGGATGTGCGAAATATGTGGATTTATCGGTTTTGCGTTATCGAATTTATCGATTTGCCAGCCCCCCAGTTATCATAGAACCCCCATCTTGACAATTCAATTTATTATTCCATAGATAAAGAGAATTGGAAAGTTTCAAGCCTCTAGCTTGAAGGGTGTGGAAAAAACTTGCATACATTCGGACGGACAGACGGACAGACAGCATGACGGACATAGCACAAAACCAATATACTCTTTTCCTTCGGTATCGAGCATAAAAATCGAAAGATATTTTCATTGTGGCAAGCCTGGTCACTTTAAATAGGATTGTTTTGCTTTGAAAGAGACAAATAAAATAATGGCAAACAAGCACAGATGACGTCTACACAAGTTCAAGGAAAACATCATGGTATTGCATTTATGATGAAGCGTGCAAACAGTAATAAAAGTATTGGATTCTAACTGGACTCTGGTGCATCTGACCATTTGGTCATTAATGAAAATTTATTTACAACTATCTCGGAACTACGAGAGCCTATTAAAATTGCAGTTGCAAAAATTATGTATTTATAATTGTGATTAAGAAAGGCTCAGTTGAATTATATACAGATTCAAACAGAACAAGTAAGAAGGCTCTAGTCGGGAGAGCCCGTCTAGAAGATACCCTGAACCCAGTTGCAATAAATAAATTAAATTTATGTAATACTTGTAGCGTAGGGGAAACGTCAAAACTTGTAGCGTCAGAAAATTTGCTTTCGCCAGGGTCGACAATTATAGGGTATTTTTTTTTTTGTTGGGTACTCCCATTTTTCAACCACCAAGTCCGAATGGTCGATCAGCGGTTTTAATAGTGGTATCGAGTATACAGCAGTCGGTTGCGTCCGACTGCAATGTTTCCACTTGTTTATTTTTTTATTATTCTTAAACACTTAACTTATTTTAACTTTTCATCTTTTCTTTGTCTATGGGCTTAAGAAGTAATTCTTTTCTTTGTTTTCTCACAGTCTTTGATTTGGGGCTTTTGTCTTTCGTTTTGCACTTTTGCACTTATTGTCTTTGAATTTTTTTCTGAGTTGGGTTTTTAGCACTTTTGCATGTCTTTAATTGTCTTTTTAACTAATTATATTTGTTTTAGCACTATTTTAACCATTTTTTTTAAACGATCTTTATGATTTTTTCGATTTTTCCACGGCGTTGCGATCGGGCGAACTAAAATTTCGGACTGAGCGGTGCTTGGCCACCGGCTCAGTGTCCATGCTCTTAATTACTCTGCCCAGATGTTTGGGGGGGGGGGGGGGGGGGCGAGAGAGATTATCTTGGAGTTATCTAGATGCTTAGCCAGCGAGTAATATTACTGCTGCCAAAAAAGATCAGCTAAAATCACGATATGTGATTATGATATTTTTTTCAGCTCCAGTCAGAGCGATGTTAGCGGCTTAAAAAGGCAATTAAATGCACTTTAAATGCGCCGCTGCTGCTCGATGTTGAATTAAAATCTGAATCAAAAATTCACGAAATTAACTCAAAAATGTTTTTGGGGTAAATGCAGACTTCAATTTTTCTTCTGCACAAGACAAGTGCTTCCTTCAGCTGCCAAAATCGAAAAATGATATGGTAAATTTATATGGTGGCTATATCGTAGAATGCTCCGATCGGGATTAAATTTCATAGTGAACAAACCCGACATGATCTGAGCAATCTGTGAAAGTTTAATCAAGATCGGTTCAGCAGTTTGGCCAGAAATCGTGTTGAAACAGACAGACGGACGGACGGACGAAAATCAATTCCTGAGCTCGTCCTGATCATTTGATATATAGTTTATGGGGTCTCCCATCATTCCTTTAAGGCGTTACAGATTCATGACAAAGTCAATATACCCTGTTTCACATGTGAAGGGTATAAAAATAAATAAATATCCCATATGGGATAGCGATGCATGTACATAAGTATCTCCGACGACATATCTCCGCCGTTTACCAAACGACATATGTACATACATATTAATGTATCTACTCGCGGAGATATGTATGTAAATATGTTGTTTCAAAACGTCAAACAAATGTACATACATGTATGTATGTATGTATGTATGTCCGCACTCATATCAACAGCAGAACTGCTTGGCTCGAAAGAAAACAACAAAGAAACAACGATTCGCTGTACAACAACCACATATTATTTGTATGCTAACGCTGCACATCGCACAATGTTAACTGCTCTCTTTAAAACTTAAGGGATATGCTCAATTATTAAGCCACTTTAATTTATTCGATGATCTCGTTGCCGAATTAAAGGTGTCTGGAAAGGGAGGCTGGGGGCAGTATGGGTGATCGTGGCATCCAAATTTTTCAAGCAGATCTTTGTGGAGTGTCAATTGCTGTCTTCATACAAAATTTGGTGACTCTAAAAGGTGTGGAGAGGGGGGGCTGGGGCAGTATGGGTGGGCGAGGCATTCAAATTTTTGATGCAGATCTGTGTGCAATGTCAATTGTCTAGCTTCACAACTCTTGAAGATACACGCATTCCCGTTTTTGACGAAGCGTTGCAACGCGTTGGGGAGGATGGGGGCGGCTAGGGCAGTATTGGTGGGCGTGGCATCTAAACTTTTAATGCAGTTTTTGGACGGTCATCAACACCTATCATGGCACTAAATTTGGTGGCTATAGCTCAAAAACTTTGGGCTTTTTATACTCGATACCGACAGTTTTTGAGCTAGAGCCACCAAATTTTGTGCCAAGATAGGTGATGATGACCCCCCAAAAACTGAATCAAAAGCTTGGATGCCACGCCCACCAATACCACCCTAGCCGCCCCCATCCACCCCAACGCTTCGTCAAAAACGGGAATGCGTGTATCTTCCAGAGTTGTGGAGCTAGAGCCACCAAATTTGGCAGGAATATAGCTTGCAACGACGCCCGAAAAATTGCATCAAAGTTTTGGAGCCACGCGCACCACTTCCACCCCCCTTTCCCCACCTTTTACAAACTTTGAGCTAGAGTCACCAAATTTTGTATGAAGATAGCAATTGACATTCCACATAGATCTGCATCAAAATTTGGATGCCACGCCCACCCATACCGCCCCCAGCCCCCCTTTCCCCACTTTATACAAACTTCGAGCTAGAGTCACCAAATTTGGTATGAAGATAGCAATTGACATCCCACATGGATCGGCAGCAAAAATTTGAATGCCACGCCCACCCATACCGCCCCAAGCCCCATAGCCCCCCTTTCACCACCGTTTACATGCTTCGAGCTAGAGTCACCAAATTTGGTATGAAGGTAGCATTTGACATTCCACAAGGATCTGCAGCAAAAATTTGGATGCCACGCCCAACCATACCGCCCCCAGCCCCATAGCCCCCCTCTCCCCACTTTTACAAACTTTGAGCTAGAGTCACCAAATTTGGTATGAAGGTAGCATTTGACATTCCACAAGGATCTGCAGCAAAAATTTGAATGCTACGTCCAACCATACCGCCCCCAGCCCCCCTTTCCCCACTTTTACAAACTTTGAGCTAGAGTCACCAAATTTGTTATGAAGATAGCAATTGACATTCCACAAAGATCTGCATCAAAAATTTGGATGCAATTCCACCCATACCGCCAACAGCCCCCCTTTCCCCACTTTATACAAACTTTGAGCTAGAGTCACCAAATTTGGTATGAACGTAGCATTTGACATTCCACAGGATCTGCAGCAAAAATTTGAATGCCACGCCCAACCATACCGCCCCCAGCCCCTCTTTCCCCTCTTTTACAAACTTTGAGCTAGAGTCACCAAATTTGTTATGAAGATAGCAATTGACATTCCACAAAGATCTGCATCAAAAATTTGGATGCAATTCCACCCATACCGCCCCCAGCCCCCCTTTCCCCACTTTATACAAACTTCGAGCTAGAGTCACCAAATTTGGTATGAAGAAAGCAATTAACATCCCACATGGATGGGCATCAAAATTTTTAATACTGGTATCGAGTATACCGCAGTCGGTTGCGTCCGACTGCAACGTTTCCACTTGTTTAACTTTAAAATGCGTGGGGTTGGGGGCGAAATGGGTGGGTGTGGCTCCAAAATTATTGATGCCCTTTTTTGGGGGTTGCTAGTAGCTACCTTCTTACCATATTTGGTAGTTCTAGCTGTAAGGATGTGCGAAATATGTGGATTTATCGGTTTTGCGTTATCGAATTTATCGATTTGCCAGCCCCCCAGTTATCATAGAACCCCCATCTTGACAATTCAATTTATTATTCCATAGATAAAGAGAATTGGAAAGTTTCAAGCCTCTAGCTTGAAGGGTGTGGAAAAACTTGCATACATTCGGACGGACAGACGGACAGACAGCATGACGGACATTGCACAAAACCAATATACTCTTTTCCTTCGGTATCGAGCATAAAAATCGAAAGATATTTTTATTGTGGCAAGCCTGGTCACTTTAAAAAGAATTGTTTTGCTTTGAAAAGAGACAAATAAAATAATGGCAAACAAGCACAGATGACGTCTACACAAGTTCAAGGAAAACATCATGGTATTGCATTTATGATGAAGCGTGCAAACAGTAATAAAAGTATTGGATTCTAACTGGACTCTGGTGCATCTGACCATTTGGTCATTAATGAAAATTTATTTACAACTATCTCGGAACTACGAGAGCCTATTAAAATTGCAGTTGCAAAAAATTATGTATTTATTATTGTGATTAAGAAAGGCTCAGTTGAATTATATACAGATTCAAACAGAACAAGTAAGAAGGCTCTAGTCGGGAGAGCCCGTCTAGAAGATACCCTGAACCCAGTTGCAATAAATAAATTAAATTTATGTAATACTTGTAGCGTAGGGGAAACGTCAAAACTTGTAGCGTCAGAAAATTTGCTTTCGCCAGGGTCGACAATTATAGGGTATTTTTTTTTTTGTTGGGTACTCCCATTTTTCAACCACCAAGTCCGACTGGTCGATCAGCGGTTTTAAAAGTGGTATCGAGTATACAGCAGTCGGTTGCGTCCGACTGCAATGTTTCCACTTGTTTATTGTTTTATTATTCTTAAACACTTAACTTATTTTAACTCTTCATCTTTTCTTTGTCTATGGGCTTAAGAAGTAATTCTTTTCTTTGTTTTCTCACAGTCTTTGATTTGGGGCTTTTGTCTTTCGTTTTGCACTTTTGCACTTATTGTCTTTGAATTTTTTTCTGAGTTGGGTTTTTAGCACTTTTGCATGTCTTTAATTGTCTTTTTAACTAATTATATTTGTTTTAGCACTATTTTAACCATTTTTTTTAAACGATCTTTATGATTTTTTCGATTTTTCCACGGCGTTGCGATCGGGCGAACTAAAATTTCGGACTGAGCGGTGATTGGCCACCGGCTCAGTGTCCATGCTCTTAATTACTCTGCCCAGATGTTGGGGGGGGGGGGGGGGGGGCCCGAGAGAGATTATCTTGGAGTTATCTAGATGCTTAGCCAGCGAGTAATATTACTGCTGCCAAAAAAGATCAGCTAAAATCACGATATGTGATTATGATATTTTTTTCAGCTCCAGTCAGAGCGATGTTAGCGGCTTAAAAAGGCAATTAAATGCACTTTAAATGCGCCGCTGCTGCTCGATGTTGAATTAAAATATGAATCAAAAATTCACGAAATTAACTCAAAAATGTTTTGGGGTAAATTCAGACTTCAATTTTTCTTCTGCACAAGACAAGTGCTTCCTTCAGCTGCCAAAATCGAAAAAGGTAGAGCTGAGAGGAGAAATGCGTTATTACCCATCGGTATAACCTTAATCAAAAAAATGCATTTCCGATCAAATGGCAATGCAAAAAGAATTGCTGTTGACATTAGAGCCGAGATGCCGTATCTTTTAGTCGTTTTCGACCAATAGGTGGCGCTTTAGCTTTTTATATACTTCTGAAATGGTCTATCTGATGTGCTTTGCACTCCCATGGGCGGGCGTAATGTACCATTCGGAACTTTCGTCTCACTACACACATCGCATTCCCGAACGTATTCTCGAACTTGCTTAGACAACCCTGGCCAATACAAATGTCTACGTAACCGCTCGATAGTTTTCTGCATTCCATCATGCGCGAATCGCAGTTTCGCGTAAGGCCTCAGGCACCCACAGATTCCAACAATTTGAATCTTGGACTGCATTTCCAGAGGTATGTTCGGTGCGTATTTAAACATATCGGTCTGCTGTTTGCAGGTCAAGGAAGTTTTCTTTATTTGCATCAATGAATTCTTTGAGTTAAATGTAATCAGCGTCAAGGTATGCTGATGACTCTAAATCAATTTCTGGACCTATCAGTTCGACACTATCAATCTCATGTTCAAAAATTCTTGATAAAGCATCCGGGACAATATGATCTTTACCTTTGCGGTGAGAAATCGTGAACTTGAAAGCTTGTAATCGCAATAGCCAACTTGCCAATCTACCAGATACATTTTGCTGCCGCATTAGCCAGAGAAGACTTGAATGATCTGTCACTACTTCAAAAGGCTGCAATTCAAGATAGCACCTAAACTTCTCTATTGCTAAAATCACCGCAAGGCAATCGCGTTCGGTAGCACTATATTTCCGTTGCGATTTGGATAATTTTTTTGACATGAATGCCAAGGGTCTTTCTTCTCCTAAATCGGATAGTTGCACAAGCACCGCTCCAACGCCATAGTCGCTTGCATCGCAATGTAGGAAGAATTTACGTTGAAAATCTGCGTTTTGCAAAACAGGAGCTAAGGTGAGCAATAATTTCAGTTTATCCATGGACTCCTGAGCTTCCGGAGACCACTGAAAACATTTCTTTGTTTTCAAAACGTCTGTAATGGGACAAGTTATGTCGGCAAAGTCTTTTATAAATCGCCTATACCAGCCACAGACTCCTAAGAAGCCTCTAACTTGTTTCAAGTTCTTGGGTGTAGGCCAGTTGAGCAAACAGGATATTTTATCCGGGTCTGTGGCTACTCCACCACTTCTTATCATATAACCTAAATAATTCACCTTAGTAACACAAAAGTGACTTTTCGAAATGTTTAATGTGGGATTAGCCTTTTTAAATTGTTCTGCTAGGCGAACTAAAACTGCTAAGTGAGACGCAAACTGTTCGGACACGATGCATAGATCATCGAGGTAACCAAAAACGCAATGCCGTAAGTCCGGCGGAATTAAATCATCCATGAGGCGAGATATCGTCGAGGGAGCATTCCAAAGTCCAAAGGGCATGACTCTAAACTGATATAATGCTCGCCCTGGGACGGTAAAAGCAGTCAACGGTTTCGCTTCTTCTGTTAGCTCAATCTGCCAATAGGCATCTTTAAGGTCTAATTTAGAAATTAAATTTGCCTTCGGGAGACGAGCAAATATGCCATCGATGCTCTGCAACGGATATGCATCTTTCTTCGTAACTTCATTGAGTTTTCGAGCATCTAAACACAAACGAACTTTATTTGGCTTCACTACTAAACGCATTGGAGAACTCCAAGCACTTTGTGATGGCTCGATCACACCTAGATCAAGCATTCGGTCAATTTCCGAAAACATAAGCTTTTCTACAGCAGGACTCACAGGACAGTATCTCTGTTTGACAGGCTTACTATCCCCGATGTCAATCTCATGCTTGATTAGAGCCGTGCGACCTAACCCTTGCTTTTGAAAATTCGGAAACAGTTCAGTTACAGCATCAAGTAGCTGTTTTTCAATATTTGTTAAAGGGTATAGATCTTCATTTTGGTCAACTTCTTTATCTTCAGTTAAAATGGAGCTAATGTTTCCGGGCGCTAACTCAAAAGCACGCCAGAAATATATGCCTAGTATTAACCTTTGGGCTATTGAAGGGATAATGTAAAGGTCTATATGTTTTTCTTTTTCCTGGTATTTTATTTAAACTCTGAGTGAACTTTTATAGAATATTTTCCAACGATTTCAAATCCTTAATGTAACCGGATTTTTTGTTTAGAAGATATAGCTTTTCAGAGTTGTCTGATTTTTTGTGTTACATAAAAATCACAATTTTAATTGAATTGAATTGAATTGGTCGGCTTTGAGATACAATATCTCAAAAACTAAGGTACGGATAGTCATTAGTTTTGGTTCTATTGATAGATCTATTTATTAAGAAAAGAATAAAAAAAAATGTTTACTGTTTGTTTTGCGTTTGGCCAGGCAAATCAATATTTACCAACTGTCCACTCTTTCACTATTTCTCAACTTTGATGGAAAATAAAAAAAAATTTATCACATTTTACATCTGCCATATTTTCAAAATTATTTCTTTGATTATTCCTTTATCTAATGCAAAAAGTTTCAGCTGCCCGTTTTTGCCCTTTTTTTTTAGATATAAAATAGTGAAAAAAGACATAGTTCCAAAAATGTGTTGCATGCATTTTTGAGCAATTTATGACATATAACTGTGAAAACCCATTTTTATTGTTGTTGTTTCGTTCGTTATTGTTAAGATACTTGATTTTGGTTTTTTATTCTGTAATGCTTACCTGAGATCATTTGTCAAATACTGGTCCCTAAATTCAGGTGCAGTTACAGGATATACAAATAAATTACCAGGTTCGCACCGAATACAGAAATTGCGTTAGCGTACAACTAGTCACACATCCCATTCAGGTAGGCACAAATCTTATTCGGACACTTGCCAAGTACCCAAATTGCATAAATTGACCTTATTGACCTGGACTTATACAAACAATAGGTAAATTTGTTAGGCATGAAAGCTAACTCTTTTTTTGAACCCTTAATCCAAACGGTATCTATCAGGTAATAGATTAGACTATATATTGAAAAAAAAACTATAATCCTGGATTAGTCTACGACTGAAAGTTGGCGAGACAAGTACTGTATTACACTTAAAATATGTCGTTGAACAACCATAAATTATTTGACCTGTTTAGGAAGTTAAAAACAGTAACGAATTTCACGGAAGCTGCCTTTGAAGAACTTGATAGTTTATACGGCAATGTACAGAGAAGTGAAAATTTAAAACAAAAACTTGCCTTGACTTATGCCAGACTAAACTCAAGATGGATGCAAGCAAACAGAATGAATGAGAGATTCAGCACCAAACACCAGGACTGGCTTAATAGTGATACCATCCTGGATACATTGACAGGAGATGAACCCAGCACATCCACCGGACGAGCAAGAGGAAGGCCGACTAAAGGTATGGAAGAGTGTTCAAATTTAACAAGAAAGAGGAAACTTGCTGATTCAAAAAATGATTATTATCCACGGAACATCCCACGCCTCCAAACTTAAACCTTAAGAAGTATGGTTCCGAAGAAGCTTTGGCTTTGTTTATGGACTTGGAACTTTCTAAAGAGAAATATGAGATATTACGGGCATCTTTGAGGCAACATGGAGCTGACATTTTACCGGGATACAAACATGTTTCGAAAGCAAAATTAGATTCACGGAGTTTACTGAAGTCTCTGTAAAAACTTACATGAAGGATCTAATGGACCATACAACAAAACGGCTGTTGAAGAGTCTTGCTGAAAATGTGGTTGAAGCTCTTCCTGAGAATCTGACATTGATCAGTAAATGGGGCTGCGATGGATCATCTGGACAAAGCGTGTATAAGCAAAGAATATCATCCGATGACGCTACAATATCGGACGGAAACATGTTTATAGCATCCGTTGTTCCTTTGCGGCTAAATCTGATGATTCTTTACACTGGAAAAATGAACGGCCGTCATCTGTACATTATTGCCGACCAATAATGTTTCAGTATGCAAGGGAATCGCCAGAACTCATGCGAAACACAGTAAAGGATATTGAAGACCAAATAAGCAAGATTAAGCCAACAAAGCTCGAAATCAGAGAAGGAAAATACACTGAAAGTAATTACGAGTTCCACCTAACCATGGTTGACGGAAAAGTGGTCAACGAACTGACAAACACAAGGTCAACTTTGTCATGCCCAATTTGCAAAAGGACGCAAAAGAACTTCGACAATTTAAGTGATTCTGCAAATGAAGAAAATTATGAGTTTGGGATCTCACCCTTGCATGCAAGAATAAGGTGTATGGAGTTCTTGCTGAAATTAGCGTATACGCTTCCACAAGAGGATGAAAACTTTGACGAAAACACATCAAACAAAGATAAGGAAAATATCAGAAAGAAGCGAATACAGGATGCGTTTTTCAAACAAGTTGAACTTAAAGTATACTGCCCCAAGTACGGATACGGAAACTCAAACGATGGAAACACTTGAAGGAGATTTTTTGAAAATGATGAAGCTGTAACTCAAATCACAGGGATAAACAACCAAATCGTTAAGAGATTGGGAACGATCTTAAATATTTTGAACTGCAAGGAAAAAGTTGATTCTGCCAAGTATGGAGAATATGCTTCAAAAACAGCATCACTTTTAGCAGAATTATATCCGTAGAAAAGTTGACCCCGACAGTCCATAAAATATTGGCGCATGGCAAAGATATAATTGAGTATCAGTCTTTGCCAATTGGAGAGCTTTCTGAAGAAGCACAGGAATCATTAAATAAATTTTATAAAAAATACAGATTGCTAAACACTTTCAAAGCATCAAGGGTGAGACAAAATGAGGATCTCTTCAACATGCTAGCAGCATCTTCAGATCCACTTATTTCATCACTGAGGCATGTTAAGTCACGAAAAGAATTAGAAAATACTTATAGTTCAGAGATGATTAGTCTTTTAGATATACCATCTTCTACGGATTGTGATGAATATTACACAAAAAATTAAAAAAAATAGGCATTCAAAATCGTAGAATTCATTTCAAATGCTCATTTTATAGGTTGATTAATTATCTATCAGATGCTTTTTAAGTTGATCGATTATCTCATTTGGTTCAAAAGTTATGATTTTTGCAACGAAAAAACTCAAATGGCGCCACTGTGCGATGGTCGACACTGTTTTGAAAAACTGTTGACACTATCAAAGTTTTCTTTTTTCTCAACGAACGAAAATATTTTCGCATCCGAATGGTGTTTCGACGACTTTCTTTTACAAGTCCAGCGAAAATTCGTTCGCGCACTAAATAATAATCTTTTAATCTCTCATGATAGGGCTTAAAATGTAATTTAACTTCAGATTTGGGCTTTAGATCTAACTTATTTTCTTATATTGTAATCTTTTCAACACCTATGCTAGAGTTTTCTCCTACTTCTGGGACACCCTTCCTTGTTTGGATGGCCCACCTTGCCGGTTTTCCGCCTTTTGCTTGCAGTTTTGGCAATTGGGTTTATATATTTGCGGCGCTCCGCATCCATAACAAAAAATTTTTCTCTCGTCCAAATAATTTTCGCATACGTGGCCGGGAGCTTCACAATTCCAGCACAACAATGGAGTTACACGATTAATTGCTGAAATTTCTTTCTATTCCTCCTCTTCGAGAGTCTCGTTGGGCTGCTCGTCATCTAAGGCACAAACTCTATACGTACTAGACTTGGCTTGTGTCGGACGTGCTCTACCTGCTTCGCTAAGAAAATGTTCTCGTTTATGTACTAAGCGGCGCAACTCGGAAATAGACGATATGTTCTCAAACAACAGTTTCTCTTTCATGTCGATAACCAAATTTCCTTGTATTATCTCTACTAATTCGTCTTCTGCAAAACAAACTGATAGCCTTTCCATGAGCTTGCAGACGCTTTCATAAAACGTATCGAACGATTCTCCCTGTTTTTGTTTTCGTGAGCGAATTTGTTCACGTAATTCTGTAGCCGATCTACTCTCTCCATACTGTTCTCGAAATGCTGTACAGAATTCTTTCCAGTTGAATGTTTGGACCCTTTTATGAAATCTCCAGAACCAACTACTGGCTTTACCAATTAAGAGCTGGTGTATATTGCTACTAATTATTTTTAAGTCTCCGTCAAATGTTCAGTTGTAAAGATTTTAACTCTGTACAGGAACTCTTCTACTGACAATCCATCAAACGTTCCATCAAACCTTACACCCCACTTTTGTAGAACATCAGCGATTTTATGTGGTCCAAGCGGATGCATATTATTTGCTGACCTATAACTCCGTGGAGTAATTGGAGTAACTTGTCCGGCTACTTGACCGGGTTGAACTACAAGACTGCCAGATTCTGACATGGACGATAAAACTCTAGTGACGGTTTTACGGACGATTGACTCAATATCCCCTATCGGTATACTATTTACCACCGGGGATTATTCTGCCTTCGTTGCCTTGGTGGGCGACCTCGTCTAGCTGGCGCGTTTGGGAGTTGATTAGTGCGCGACCTGGCTCCTAGCTTTGTAGGTGTACTACGGGGCGGAGGAGGGTTTTCTGGGTTCGATGTGTGCGATTGGTCTCCAAGGACAATAAGAGCTTCTGCTGATTCTGGTGCTTGCCAATTAAGGCCTTCTAAAAGAAGTGCCAAAGAACGAGTACACGGACGAGATCTTGTTGCTACAACGCTTTTTGTTGCCTCATTCTTAGAATTTGGTGAATGGTTACCAACAACTACATTCCAATCATTTACATGTACTGCTACTAAGCAGCTGGGACACTCTTTGTGAACTTCTATCCTAGTTTCCAAACAACTCTTGTGGAAAACGTGATTACATGACGTAATCGCACAAGGATGTGTATTTGACATAATTTCACTGCAAATAATGCAGACGTTTACTGCAGCATTTACCTGCTGAGCCTGGTTTAACTCAAAGCTACGTTCTAGCGGCATAGCTATAAAATTTATTAAATTTTTTTTTTTTTTTTAATAATAATAATTATTCTGATGAATTTTTCATGGAGACATTAATTATGACATATATATTCTCGCTTTTCTATAAAACACACTCGCATTTAATGGTGTATTCCAGTACTAACCCATGCAAAATGATATCAAAAACGGAACACTTAAAAAAAAATTGCAGAATTCTAAAAATCTACCTGTAATCTCGGTCGAAAGTTTTCGAATGTTCAAAAACTCGAATTCCAAGATGTATAAAAAGATATTAATCAACTTTAATTAACTGCTTTCATAATCTGAATAAAAATTCAATCGAAGGCAAAGAGCTTTTTAATAAATGAATTTTGTAGTAAGCCAGTACTTTCCAAAATATTAAGGAAACTAAAACAAAAGTATTTTATTTAAGGTTCCCCAACATTTAGGTAATACTTCGCTGTAATTCGGCTTTTCGCTATTCCATTAATGACAGGAATATTTAAAGAATTAATTTAACTAAGGTACGTGAAGTAAGTGCGTACCCCTGATGAATGGGAATTGTAGGACAAGCTAGAAAAAGTTTTGAGAGATCTACTGGACTTCGATCTCTAATTAGCGCCCTATCAGCATGCGCTATCAGCCCTAGCAGCATGATTAAATTAAGTAAAATATGGAATAATATATCAATTTGAAAAAATTATTAGAAGTTAAAGTTAAAGCTCTGGGAAATTCAATAAAAAATTGAGCAGTCCAACCTTTGGTTGCGAGGATTGGGGAAAACCCAGAAATACCCAATCAGACCAGCGTTAGATTAGTAGTTAGTGGTTACGATTAGATAAAGCAAAAAGGATCGATCTTTTTAGTACTGGAGTTGAGGCCTCCAAGGAGACAAGAGAATAAAGTTTTTTATAGTCAGAACATATAACACGAAATGGTTCATGAATTAAATAGTTGCTGAAGCAACGATCAAGGCTAAGGGGTAAAAAGTTACGTGAAGATCTAACCGGGGCATTAAATTTAATTTGACTCAAAAGAACTGATGAGTCGATTTCACCATTACGTAATAAATAATACTCCATGCATAGTTCTACGGTTTAACAGGGAGGGAAGATTTATCAAAAGGAGTCTACTTGAATGCGGGGGTAAGTCAACTCCAGCAACCCAGTTAAAACTTCTAAGGACAAATAGAAGCAATTTCTTCTGCACAGATTAAATTCTGTCCTGGTGAATCGAGTATTGTGGGGACCACACACAAGATCCATACTCCAGAATAGGACGTACTAAGGATGTATAAAGCGTTTTAGTGGTGTACGGATCATTAAACTCTTTCGACCACCGCTTGATAAAGCCAAGGACATTAATGGCCTTATTGACCATGGACAAAATATGAGCGTCAAACTTTAATTTAGGATCAAGAATAATGGATCAAGAATAATAATCTTTGATTTCAAACACGCGGTCAAGTGGTGAACCATCAAGCAAAAAGTGAGCAGTATGAGGGGTACTTCTACAAAAAGACATGACTTTACATTTAGAACAATTTAAATTGAGTTAGTTAGTACGGCACCAGGCCGACAATGCACCCAAATCCGACTGTAGTAAATTACACAGGGAAGCTTTATTATATGTGAAACATAGCTTCACATCATCAGCAAACATATATACATAGGAGTTAGTAATAACAGCTGGAAGATCGTAAATAAACAGATTAAATAAAAAAGGTCCAAGGTGACTACCCTGAAGAACACCAGAGGTAACAAAAAAGGTTTAGATACCGACGATTTAAAAACTACTTTTTGTGTTCGACCACACAAGTACTCCGAAAGCCACAATAATAGTTTTGATGGAAATCCAATAATATTTAATTTATGAAGCAACAGAGGATGACTTACAGAATCAAATGCCTTAGTAAAATCGGTGTAAACAACGTCAGTTTGCATTTTTTCCTGAAACCCTTTGATAACAAGCGAAGTGAATTCAAGAAGGTTAGTGGTAGTAGATTTACGCCTAACAAAACCGTGTTGATAAGGCGATATAATCGAACTACATCCGTGTTGCAGTTGAGAACATATAATTTTTTCAAAGACTTTTGGTATGGCAGTCAACTTGGATATGCCCCTATAATTTTTAACGTTTGATTTTGAAGAATTTTTATGGAGTGGAATTATAAAGGATTCCTTCCATATATCAGGGAACACGTTTGAATCAACAGACAAGTTAAATAATTTATTTAATGGCGCACAAAGAGAATCCGCGCAGTATCTAAGAATACAACCTGACACTCCATCAGGACCAGGCAAGTAGCCAGGTTTAATAGAATTAAATTCACTCAGTAACTACTGGGACATATATGCAATTTGACGTTTGAACTTGAAAAGGATAGGAATTACTACTGCCATACATATTCGATGAGTATACTGATTGAAAATACTCAGCAAATAGATCGGCTACTGCCTGTTCAGAACTTGCTTTTGTATCATCTAGGTATACTGAGGATGGCAAGCAAGAAGTCTTACGTTTAGAGTTAACAAATTTATAAAACTGTTTAGGGTCACGTGAAAAGTTTAGTCTACAACGATTAAGATAATTATTATAGCAAGATGTGTTAACGGAAATAAAACTAGATTTTGCTACTAAATACGAAGATAAATCTAAAGTAGTTCCCGATTTTTTAAATTTTTTATATGATCTTGTCTTTGCGTTTTTCAACTTCGATAGTTCTCTCGTAAACCAAGGTGGTTTATTGTCACTTGAAGAACAAGTGAGGGGAACACAAATATCCAAAAGCGAATTCAAGGTCCTATAAAATATGGCTATAGCAGTTTCTACATCACTACGAGAATAAAGGCGCGACCAATTAGTATGTTGAAGAAGATAATTTAATTTAGTAAAGTTAGTTTTACGAAAGCAACGGGTTTTTAAAGTATTTTTAGATACTAAAATAGGGTTAAGAATTTCGATGGATAATTCTAAGGTTGGATGGTAGGTATCTTCCGGAAGCACTAGAGGGGGTATTCTACTAGCATTACTGCAATCGGAGTCCGAAACAAATATTAAGTCCTACATTCTACCACTACAGTTATGCACCCTGTTAACTTGCGATAGGCCTAACTCAAGTAGGCCATCGATAAAATCATCAGAAGTGACTGGTAAAACCGCCGAAGATGTGTCATTCACAGACCATACAACATGTGGCAGATTAAAATCACCAACCACTATCAGGTTATCCATATCTGTCAAAAATTACGTAACAATTTGCAGGGCACTCAGATGGGATGAGTTAATGTTAATATCAGATTTAGGAGGAATATAAGAGCAAGTAGTAATATTTTAACACTTAAAAACTCTATGTCCGGAAGATGCTGAGAAAGAATCTGTTCAGAGGAAATACAGGAGTGAGAACACCACCCCCCTTGCAGGAGGTGCGATCTCATCTGTACAAGCTATATTTTGAAGGAAAAACGGAATAATCAGACGTATCGGGTTTTAACCAGGTTTCCGTGAGTGCTACCATATGTGAATCAAATGATAAGCTGTTAACATATAATTTAGAAAGCTTAGTGTTAAGGCCTCTAACGTTTTGATAGGCCAAACTAAGTTGTTTTGTTAGTTTTTTGCCACCGAGGTGGAGGCAACAGGTTATTGCTATTAATTCGCCTATTCGTTTATTCCTTAACTACAAGTTGCGGCGGCCAAAACTTTTCAGAGCAAACTGTCGAGAAAAGTTCAGGCGGTACACCCAACTTGAAAGAAGATATACTTCTGGCATGTTTAAATTTATTCTTTCAACAACAATAAGAGGGGAATCGATTTGACTCTTTACATATGCTGCAACATCATCCGATGACGTATCGGATGCCAGCCTAGAAACAAAAACAATTTGTTGAGTGGTACAACAACCAGAGGCTTGTGAGCCCCAGTTGTACCTATATTAGGATTAATAGGCACACGAGCTGCTGAGCCAGAAGGCTCATGCAAAGGTTCGGAAGATAAAGTGGTTAGGTTGTTGATAGGATTTCTAGCAGGAGAGCTAAATAACATTAGTGGGTTAGCATTGGAACCAATTGAAGGATTAATGTTAGGCACTAGAAGGGGTTTGGTTGGAAGAACAGGTGGGGCAATAAGTGGATTAGGACCCGAAGTCTTTTTACGCTTCGGAGAGTCGGTAATCACCTTGCCATTTTTGAAATTAAGCTCAAGCTATTTGAATGACGCTTGCAGATTATTAAAAGCTACATGCATAGCTTTAAAGCCAGCATGAGTCTGCCTCATGAACTTGGTCGATTCTTTCACAGCTAAATTGCAGGGCTCGCAGTACCATTTAAGGCCTGTATCTGCAATTAAGAAGTCCCTGATTTTGGGAGTGAAGCCAGCACATTTCATGTGGATCATGTTGTCACACAATCCACACAAAATAAAATCTTGGTTGGTGGTTCCAACCACTTTGCAATTGGTGCTACAGCATGCAAACAAACATGCTTCTGACTAATGATGGCTACACCAAGGTTTTATTATAGAGTCCCTCCTGAAACTAAAAGACCACATGGTCAAAGTGCGAACACTCTCAGTGAAACGTGAAGCAAGGAATAGTAGTTAAGCTTGCCAATTCCCTCTATCATTACCCTCCCAACCATAGTCTCCTAAATAAAATATTTGCACAGAAGACCCCATATGTAATTAAATGTTCATCATTTAATTATGCTCCCATGTCATCGGAGATAATAAACTTAAACTTCCATATCCAATATTAATATTCCATTTTTAATATTTCTATTTTTATATTTTTTTATTTTATTATTTAATTTTTATACTTCCGTTCATTTTTCAATTCTTATTTGAGTACTTAAAATTAACAAAATCTATCTTAATGTTTTTTTTTTTCATTATTCTTAAACTTTATTATCTATAAATTTTGATTTCTTTAATTTTTCTAAAATAGTTGATTTCATTTTATTAACTCTAAATTTTTATTTTCTAAAAAAATATATTTTGTTTTCATTTTTATTTTCCAAAACAATATTTTGTTTCCTAAAATATATTGTGCATTTAATTTATTTCATTAAAACTTTCAACTCAAAACTAGGTAAAATAAGTCACTAATTATATTAAATCGTTTAAATAAATATTTGCGTTAACTAACATTACTACTAGTTACCCTGTAATTATGGGTAAGTATCTTATTCGCTATTTGCTTCAACTAACTAAAAACTTGATTAACCACTCGACACAATTATACTTGCTGGAAATAATATTCATGGTTAGAGATATATAAAAGGATATATGTATATATGTGTATATATGTATATCCACCGGATATTGTGGATCGAAAATCATTAATACCGGGCTACGAGTCAGTGCAAAGATTATCTCCTTTCTCACTTCTTCATGACATTCTTTCCAGTCAAAACTATTATTATCTTTAGATGTTGACAAAAAAGAGGCTTTAATGTTTCCGAAAATTTTGGCACAAATTGTCTAAAGTAGGATGCCAGTCCAATAAACTGTCTTAGCTGCGTGACCGTTTGCGGCGGTGACAATTCAACTAATGCCTGCCATTTCGTGGATTGGGTCTAAGGTAGGGCTGCCATAAATCTACAGAACTTGACCGGGACAACTTTGCAATTTTTTTTTTTTTTTATTTTTTACTAGAAAAAAGTACACAAATTTAACATCATTTTTAGTTGCCGTTTTAAATGTATTCAAGAAAAAAAATTAAAAATAAAAATAACACATTGTTCACAGTTATACATCAGATAATGCACAAATAACTTGGTAATATTTTCTTAATCAAATATATCTTAATCTTATAATGAAAACAGGAACTTAACATCAGTCAATGAGTTTTTAAGAAAATATATAAGACTTTTTATTCATTATTATGTCTTGGCGCATTCATATTTTTCAGTTTTTTTTGTTTGCTCAATAACATGCTTTTGCGTTTTAATATAATTATAAAACTCTACGCATGTCATAGAATAATTAAATTTGCATTGCATGATGCTTTCCAAAGTGTTTATGCTAAGCGAGTTTCTTTCCTTACTCCATTGTGAAGAAATCAGTGAAAATAATCGCTCAACATTTCCATTGTGTCCTGGAATAGCGCACAGAAATTGAACTAGTTTTAATAAATTGCTTTTTCGCTCTACCTGTTTAGAATTTTTAAAAAAATGCTTCCATTTTTCATTCATGTCTTTTAAATGCCAATCTTCGTTTTGATCCCCAATATAAGATTTTAAATAGTTATACTCTTCAAAAACATCGTCAGAAACTGTTATTTTTAATTCATTTAAATAAACAATGGACTTCTTAACGTCTTCCCATTTTGGTTCATTTTTTAATAGCATCCAGCTAAAAATTTCATATTTCTCTAACGGCTTACCCCATTGCTCTAAGTATTTCACAACAATTGTAAAGAACTTATGGTAGTCTCTTTCAAATTGTTGAACTTGTACAGCAAGAAGAACATTTCCCTTTAAATTTCGATCAAGTCCTGCGTTTGATTACCAATAAATTTTTGATCTAATCTTTCTTTGAAGGTGTTGGTGGTTTCAGTTATATATTGTGAAACTTCTATTATTGAAACATACTTTTTTTCAATTTTTTTAATTTGTTTTTCAATTAGCAAGGTTTGACTATGAACAAAATGCAAATAAACTTTGGAGAAAGCGTTATTAAGGAAATCAATAATAGCTTTTGGTGCATTTTCTTCGGCTGCAAAAAAATCTTTAAGAGGCTGCCAAAGTTCTAAAATACGCTGAATTGCAGGAACTAACGATAGCCACCTGCTTCTTGAATGACTTAGAATTGAATTATACTCTATTTCAGCATTTTCACAAAAACTTTTCAATCTTTCAGTTCTTACAGTGTATATACAAAAAAACTTATAGGTTTTCAATACGAAGGACCCAATATCAATCGTTAAAACATCTGCTGCTGTAGATACCGCATTATGGAGAATATGTGCTGGACATCCTATTCCTTCTATATCTTTGTGCAAAATGTTTTTTAACTTGTAGAAAATATTCTTAACTCCTCGTCTTCCACTTCCTCCAAAATTTGTGTTTGTGTTGTCTGCGCCAAATGCCATACAGTTTTCTAAGGGAAAATTGTACTTTTTTAGGGTGTCTACGCAGAAAGAAGTCACAGTTTCTGAGGTTTCATTTGGCAAACTGGTTAATTTAAGTAACTTTATTTGCATTCCTTCTTCCTCTGTAAAGTAGTGCAGAAGTAAAGGAAACAATTTTCTGCTTTGTGGTTGCTAGCATCTGTTGAGATTCCATAAAAAACCTTATTTTTGGTAAGCGTTTCAATCACTGTGTTAATCGAATGTGGCGCCAACACACTTGTAATGAGAGCTGTTGCTTTAGTTCTGGCTGTGGACATTTTTGCAGCAATTTGCGAATCCGGAAATAAACTTCTATTTAGTTTGGTGGTACAATCCAGAGAGCTAAAGTACTGGTGATGATTGACTGTTTTAAACGCAGTAGTTAACTCTGCAAGACAAATCAATTCCTCTTGCTTAGAGTCATGCTTAACCAGAAATGTAGTCAAATCTCGCGAAGTTGTTGCCGCACTCAATCTTGATGTGTGTTTCGTGCTCTTAACATGTTCAGCAACACTAGACTTTCCGCCATGGCTGATTGACAAATATAAATCACAAACAGAACAATAAACCTCATGCTCGTTTCGCCCTCTTTTTATAAATGACCATTCTGTTGTGTACGTGTCTGAAAATTACACTTTCTTTTTGGCATTTTCCGTAAAAGTTTCTGAAAAAATACAGTTTAAACAAATATTCAAAAGAGCATAAAACTTTATACAAAAAGAAGGATTTCCAGTACAGAAATAGCTCACACAACAGATAATAACTTGACACAAAACACCAACTGCGGCAAGACGAAAATATTATTGATTAAGAACAGCTGTTGCTAGAGAAGGGAAGAAATCTGGCCGACTATCGATAAAAATTATATCAACAAAATTGGCAAGAGATGTCTGATTACATTTATATACATACTTAAAATTTTTCTATAATACTATTGACCGGGACATTCCTACTGTGCACCGGGACACCGGGACATCAATCTTGAAACCGGGACATGTCCCGGTAAACCGGGACGTATGGCAGCCCTAGTCTAAGCTCACCCGCCTCTACTTCGTAACACAGATACTCCATCTTTGATTTTAAAAATTTACATTTTTCGATATTGTATGAAAATCCTGCTTGAATCAGGGTTTCTATTACTTTCTGCAGTCTTGAAATTGCCTCATCTTTACTTTCGGCTACAACTAATACATCATCTATGTAAACTACCACATACTAATACGAAAGAGGCCCCGAAGCCTTATTATTGCTCGCTGAAACACCGACGGAGCGTTTTTAAACCGAATGGCATTGCTAAAAACTCGAATTGCCCCTCTGGCGTAACAAATGCTGTAAGCTCTATCGGCTCTGGGTGAACAGGTTTTGGTAGTATCCACTGGCCATGTCCAAGCAAGAAAAATACCTTCCCCCACGTAGCCTGGCAATTGGTCTTAGATAAGAGGAAATGGGTACTTATCAGACATGGTGTTAGCGTTAAGCTCCCTATAGTCGACGCATAAACGATCAGTTCCGTTTTTCTTTCTAACCAATAAAATCGGATTCGCAAATGGGGAGCAGCTCGGTCGAATAATATTTCCCACCAACAATTCGTTAATTTTTATCGAACGGTTTGCTTTTCATCTACGCTAAGCCTATATGGTCGCCTTGTACCGTTTTGTTTGCATCTATTAACCGAATTTGCAACTGCCCTTTATTGACACGACTCCTTGGCACTTCAGAGTTAAAGTGTTCCATGTATGGTTTCAAAACGTTTATTAGACGGTTCTTGTCAGCTTTGTCTAGTTCTACATTTTCGTTTACGCAGTGTTCATAAGTTTTGGGTTCGGTTACAACATTAACCAATTTCACTTTATAAATGCAGAACTTGTCTGACTTAAAATTTCCCTGCCTATCATTAAATCGTGTTTCAAATATTTATCCATAACGACGTGAAATAACATTTCCAAAACATAATTAATGGTCACATTAGTCAAAATTTGCGTAGCGCTACAAACAGAATCGTTTCCAATACCCTTAAGCATAACAACATTATGTAATCATTTAATTCTCGATTTTTCTTCTGGCGGCAGTCTGCAATTTTGTGTCCCGCCTTTCCACAATAATGACAAGTGATGTTTGTCAACTTCTGTTTCTTCCTTTCTGGACCCATGGTAGATTCTGCGCTCAAAGTCTCTTGACGCTGCCCGATTTCGTACACCTGCAATTGTTGCTGCAACTCGCTACGCGACTTGATGTTTGTAGTGCACACCAGCTTTTTCAGCCTGCTGTCCAATTGTGCAGTATGAACGAGCACAACTGAAACCACTAATTCTTCGAGCTCCATACTTATCAATTTCGAAATTGGCGAAAGCCAAGGCGATGCAGTGCCTTCCAAAGCTTTGCTGAGAGCAATCACGAGTGCACTACTCTCAAGTGGGTTTTCATTAAAAATCATGTCGGCCGTCGTACTCCCAGCACATGCATCAGCGCCCGCAGCGTCGGGATTGTATTTTGGTAAAAACACCGTTTTTGATTCACGAGGCGCTGCATTTGCCTGCACTGTTCGCAGCAACTCCATAAATTTTCTATTTTGTTGCTCGAAAATTAACGCCACTGAGAGTCAGGAAGATCCATTCCCACTTCTGATGTCGGAGTGTCGGTGGGATCAGTGTTTTTCTCACTTCGAGCAGCGAGCCCTTTGTTGGTGCCATGCTTCAAATTCTTTTCTGTTTGTATTTTAATTCTTAATCGTGATGCGTCTGTTCGCTTTAACCATTCTATATTAACTGCGTGCTTCGATCAACACATAATGTGTGTACTCGTTCTTCCTGTTTTGCCTGGCAACGCCGCAACTTAAGAACTCTCTCTCGCATATTCTTCTTTTGTTCATATACAGCCTGTACCAGCAAAAGAAGCAACATACCGACAACGCAAGGCACGGGTGTTAAAAGAAAAACAACAAAACATATTAACAACTTAATTTAAAGAAAGTATTATAAATACTTTAAAATAAGTCAAAAATGTACTTTGCTGTACAACGTTACAGCGTCTATACAAAGTACAGAATTAAATAAAATCGAATATACCAACTTATATTACTGCTTAGTTTTATTTGATTTTTCAATGCACTAAAGCAGCGTCTATATAACTATTATATAATATGCAAAATAGAAGACAACTTTATATGTATAATGTTGCTTCAATTTTTAAGTCGAAAATCGACTTTTTTTCTTGCGTTTAAAAAACAACTAAAGAAATTAAAATACGTTGATCGTTATTTAAATATTTATTATTATTATTTTATTATAACTTATCATAAATACGTATTTAAATGAACTTATATATACGTAATTTTAAAGGAATGTATATATATGTATATAATACGAAAATCAGAACATTGAAAAACTCACTGATTCAAAAAGTAACTTTCGATGTTATTATTATCCTTAATGTAAACAATATTAATAAATTCACCGAAACATAACCAATTCCCTTACCATTGTATGTAAAAACATAAAGTTGGAAAGAGCATTACAGTTATTCCTCTAAGCAGAAGATCCCGAGCTCACACATACAACCCTTGCACTTAAGAGCTAGGTATGGGTTGTGCAAATTAAGCAATGCAATTCCTTAAACAGCAGCCTTTTACTTATGGTTAGCTTGTTTTAGTGAGTTCGGAAGAGATAGGGATATTAAGATTTATGTTTGGAAATAAAATAGGCAGTGAACGTAAATGAGCAACAGAAAAGGAGCATGATCGCAACGAGATTTCAAATTATCTGATTATCATAAGAGCAACACGCGCTTATGTGAACGCCCTTTGCTTATTCGAAATTGTATAATAATAATATATTAATATTGTTGGCGTGTTACGTTTTGTCTAAGTTATATAAGCAGCAAGTAGGCGAATCCACCCCCATAACATATTCTGGTGTGGGAAATTTTTCTAGACACACCAAGTTTTGTTATGTTGTTGTTGTGTTTTTTTTTTAAATCAATGACACAAACAAAAGTAGCAGTGCGTGCCCAACAACACACTAAAAACAACAACAACGCTACTTGGGTCGTAAATCAATTGTCAAAGGCACAAATATTTAATTAAAAAAAAATTTATTTTCAATTCAAGCGGAAATCCGATTCTTTTTTGCAAGTGTAAGAACCTTTTTGTATTCTCGCTCGCGACCAAACCCTCAGCTTGTGCGACAATCAGGCGACAGTAGTGGAATGGGTACTTGTTGTAATTGTAATTGTTTTTTAAATGGGTAAAAAGTGCTCCAAATCGTATGGGAGGTACTTGAAGGAGTTGTCCAAATAAAAATTACCTTCTCAGTGCTCACTTACTACCTGCATGAAAAATTGTGTGAAAGTTTCAGCCTTCTAGCTCTTTTCGTTTAGGCTGTGGCTCTTCCATTATCATCAGGACAAACTCTTTTATATATGTACATATATAGATTATGTACGGCTTTCGCACTGACTTCTCTGCCGAAGCAGTGGCCAGCCTTAAACTTAGAATCATAAGACGAAATCATTCAATAAAGAACAAAGCAACTAGACAGATGTCATTTTATTTACGTGCTTTCTGTACATGGGTCCCGTAAAAACTAACGGGATCGGGCGGAATGGGAACGATCTAAAAAAAAACACGGGAACGTCGGGATAAGTGGTAGATCCCGAAATTCCCACGAGTCCCCCCGCCCCCCCCCCCCCCCCCCCCCCCAAACAAAATTTACTCTATAAATGTTCTGTATTTACCGATTGCATTTTTAGTGACACGATATATTGCAAGTGCAATAAAAGGGAGCATTTAGATGTATTTTCGTTATTACGAAATTCGGTCACTCTTTTCCAATAATGGAGCAGCTTTGACAACGCGTGTTGAAATTTTGCAATTAATGGCCAAAAAAAGATGAAGAATTCAGTGAATTTAAATTCGTCCTCAAATGCTGATGTGTAGAAAAACCTCAATATTATTATTTATCACATAGGTTTTCGGAGTTCCGTGCACCGCAACCCGAAACGGAAGACGACATCGATGAAGAAAGAAATAATTATATTAAGCATAAATAATTTAATTAAATTGAGATGTTTTAAAATTTTTTCAACAATGAATGAATTGCTATTGCTGCTAGTACTCTCCAGGGAAGGCCCGGCTGGAAGATACCCTGAACCCAGTTCCAATAAATAAATTAAATTTATTATTGACTTTGGTATACTGACTTAGCTTCAATCGATAAAATTCAATAACTCCGGTGTTTCTTAAACGATATGGACGAAATTTTCAGAAAAGTTCTATCGTTACCCATTTCTTCAACCCTCATTTTTAGATTTTTCAAATTCGATATTTTGTTATCGATTTCATGTGTATATCGGAAACCAGAATAGTTATCGATAATTTGATGCAAACTTGTTCTGCTCATGGTAAAGGGGAACTAATATGCCAATGTGAAGTCTCTCGCTCTTGTAGTCTTTGAGATCCACGCGTTCATACAGACGGACAGACGGACGGACAGACGGACATGGCTATATCATGTCGGCTGTTCAAGCTGATTAAGAATATATATACTTTTGGGGTCGGAGATGCTTACTTCATTACTTACATTATACCCTCTTTTACCCATTATATGGGTAATGAATTAGTACGAATCGATATAGAATTAAAGTCCAAATCTTTATGTATCTAAATTATCTATTTGAAATTTCAAGAAATCAGAAAAATTTAAAATGCAAAATTTAAATTTTAGATTTTAAATTGAAATATATTGTTTTAAGGCGTTTTAATTTTTTTAAATTTATTTTTAATTTCAAACGAAAAATGTTTAGTTGAATAATTTGCCTTATTTAAAAACATATTTAAAACGACCGCACCTAATTTGAAATTTTATATTTTAGAATTCAGTACGAATCGCTATAGAATTACTTGAACTCGTGTGCTTTGTGTTAACACTTTTTGTTACATAGTCCCTGTTTGATTTTTAAACTCGATACCGAAGGTAAAGAGTATATTGAGTTTGTGCAATGTCCGTCATGGTGTCTGTCCGTCTATCCGTCTGTATGAACACTATTTTTTTCCACACCCTTCAAGCTAGAGACTGGAAACTTTGCAATTCTTTTTATCTATGCGATAGTAAATTAAATTGTCAAGATTCGGGTTCTACGATAACTAGGGGGCTGGCAAATCTATAAATTCGATAACACAAAACCGATAAGTCCACATATTTCGCACATCATTACAGCTAGAACTACCGAATTTGGTAGCTACTAGCAACCCCCAAAATCACCATCAAAGTTTTGGAGCCACGCCTACCCATTCCACCACCAGCGCGCCGCACTTTGAAATCAGAAAAGCCCATATCTCCCACAGTTTTTTAGCTAGAGCCACAAAATTTAGTGCCAAGATAGGTGAGGATGACCTCCCAATACTGCATCAAAAGTTTGGATGCCACGCCCACCAATACTGCCCTAGCCGCCCCCATCCTCCCCAACGCTTCGTCAAAAACGGGAATGCGCGTATCTTCCAGAGTTGTGAGGCTAGAGCCACCAAATTTGGTAGGAAGATAGCTGGCAACGACCCATAAAATCTGCATCAAAGTTTTGGAGCCACGCCTACCCATTTCGACCCCCTTTCCACACCTTTTGCAAACTTTGAGCTAGGGTCACCAAATTTGGTATTAAGACATCAATTGACATTCCACAAAGATGTGCAGTAAAAATTTGGATGCCACACCCACCCATATCGCCCCCAGCCCCCCTTTCCACAGCTCTCACAAACTTTGAGCTAGCAACACCAAATTTGGAAGGAAGATAGTTGGTGGCATCCCCATCTGCACCGGAGAATCTTTAAGGCAGCGTACACTCCTGCCCCATCCGTACCCTTTGCAATCAGGCCTCTTTTTACCTGATTTAATACTGGTATCGAGAGTGCCGCAGTCGGTTGCGTCTGAAATATAATTTTCTCTATTATGTAAATGTAACTAAACAAATAATAAAACATAGTGGCGCATAGTTAATTTTGGCTATGCCAAGACTATGATACCCTTCACACAGCCAAACCAATGCTCCCCCCTCTTATGTTTCTGTGCAGTTGTTGGTAATTTTTCGCTAATATTTTTACTCTTGAGCGTCATTTACTTGACATGTAGGTACTTGAAAGTGCACGACAGATACAACAAATGATTGTACGATATGGTAAATTTGAATGGTGGCTATGTCGTAGAATGCTCCAATAGAAATGAAATTTCATAGTGAACAAACCCGACATGATCTAAGCAGTCTGTGAAAGTTTCATCAAGATCGGTTCAGCAGTTTGGTCGTAGAATGCTTTGATCGGGATGAAATTTCATAGTGAACAAACTCGACATGATCCAAGCAATCTGTGAAAGTTTCATCAAGATCGGTTCAGCAGTTTGGCCGGAAATTGTTTTGATATGGTAAATTTATATGGTGGCTATATCGTAGAATGCTCCGATCGGGATTAAATTTCATAGTGAACAAACCCGACATGATCTGAGCAATCTGTGAAAGTTTAATCAAGATCGGTTCAGCAGTTTGGCCAGAAATCGTGTTGAAACAGACAGACGGACGGACGGACGAAAATCAATTCCTGAGCTCGTCCTGATCATTTTGATATATAGTTTATGGGGTCTCCCATCATTCCTTTAAGGCGTTACAGATTCATGACAAAGTCAATATACCCTGTTTCACATGTGAGGGGTATAAAAATAAATAAATATCCCATATGGGATAGCGATGCATGTACATAAGTATCTCCGACGACATATCTCCGCCGTTTACCGAACGACATATGTACATACATATTAATGTATCTACTCGCGGAGATATGTATGTTAATATGTTGTTTCAAAAGTCAAACAAATGTACATACATGTATGTATGTATGTATGTATGTCCGCACTCATATCAACAGCAGAGCTGCTTGGCTCGAAAGAAAACAACAAAGAAACAACGATTCGCTGTACAACAACCACATATTATTTGTATGCTAACGCTGCACATCGTACAATGTTTTACTATCTGTGTGATAGTGCGGCGTGACCCATGCGTAGAGGTTTGCATTAGTTCACTTTGTGGTTTTGCTGCATGATACAAGAAAGACAGATAACGCATTGCAAAACGACACTTATATATCATTTGTATAAATTAATAAAGTAAAAACTGCTTCTCTTATTATATTGTTATTATAATAATATTGTATTAAAATACATTTAGTGTTATTGTTACAAACTATTAATATATATATTAATTTACTCAATATTTTAAGAGCCTTTCATTTTTCACAACACAGAAATATTGATGAAAGTATTGTGAATAATGTATTAAATAAATGTCTTATTTACATGAAGATATTGTACTGTCTATTGGTGGTCAAAACTTGACTTATTATGGACTTCCACTACCAATTAGATCCGAGGAAATTGTTCCAAATATTGCAAGCTTATTGTTTGGGATGAGTGTACTATGGGCCATAAAGGTGCTTTTGCAGCTGTAGATCGATCTTTGAAAGACATTCGAGATAGCGAATACCTAATGGGTGGCATAACTCTTCTCTGAGCTGGTGATTTTCGAACACCTCTTCCAGTGATCCCCAGAGGAACAAGAGCAGATGAATAAATGCGTGCTTAAAGTCTTCCATTTTGTGGCCCAAAATACAGAAAATTGCATTAGCGAAGATATGCGAGTGCACTTAAAAAGTGATAGCATAGCTGGTGAATTTGCAGAAATGCTTCTTCAAATAGGAAATGGATTATTTGCAACCCATGATGGCAAAATAACTTACCATCCACTTTGTGTCATGTTGTGAAAAGTATTGAAGAGCTAACTCTAAAAATATTTCCGGATATTACAAATATCTCTCAAAAATCACTCGAATGGTTTTCAGAACGTGCTATTTTGACTGCGAAAAATGACAATGCATTGGAAATAAACGAGTTTTTGAAGAAATGACATATAACTCTATTGATTCTGTGACTGAAGATGCAGTTCATTACCCCGTCGAGTTTCTTAATTCATTAAATCCGGCTGGCCTGCCTCAACATAAATTAACTTTAAAGATTGGTTCACCTGTAATGTTGATTCGCAACTTGAAACGGCCAAAACTGTGCAATGGTACAAGATTGCAAGTTAAAGTCCATCATAAGAATGTTGTCGACGCAATTATTTTTACTGGCAATGGTATAGGGGGAACGGTTTTTATACCGAAAATTCCATTAATACCTTCTAATTCTGAATAGCCAATTAAATTTAAAAGATTGCAATTTCCTTTAAAGTTTGCTTTGCCTTAACAATTAATAAATCACAGGGACAAACTCTTAAATTAGCCGGACTAGACTTAAGACACGATTGTTTTTCTCATGGCCAATTTTATGTAGCCTGCTCAAGAGTCAGTTCACCAAAAAGCTTATTTGTATTAGCACCTGACGGAAAAACAACCAATATCGTTTATAAAGAAGCTCTTAACAATTGTTAATAATTGCAAATTCAATTCAATAAGTGGATAAGGTCTACTGGGGAATCCACAATAAAAAATGACGCGCCTGATTCTCTACCTCAATGGTTGCGTGGAAAAGAGAATATTAAATACTTTGCTTTAATATTTTGTGAAATATTTTCTAAGTAGCGCAGCGAAGTAAGCGGGCCACTTACCAATAATATACATATTTATTTAGTCAATATTTAACAAATGATATAAATATATGTTTGCGTGAGTTCGCGCTGTGACCAAGCAATAATGCTACTTTTAGGCGCGAGTTCTTTTTCTACTCAACTGGTTCTCTTTAACCCTTTCGATTGAACTAACTCGTTAATAGTTGTTGACTTATTGAACTAGCGATGAACTGGTGAGTCAGGCACCGCAGTACCCCCTTCTAGAGTTCCAGTTGGGAGAAATACTTTGCTGGAAATATGACGCATCTTCCGGACTAAGTTTTTTGTTCCGTTGGAGGTACAGCTGGTGCCACTAGTGTTGGTGGTGCAAATGATACCTTTTGGGAATTCTCCATCGAAGGAGCTGCTGAGTTGAAAATGAGTCGGTCGATTGAAACCTTTGAATCTTGTCTTCTGATAACAAAGTATTTATCGTTTTTCGCCATCACCTCAAAAGGTCCTTCGTAGTTGGGTTACAACGGTTGTTTTATTCGATCTATTCGAACGAAAACGTGCTTACACTGGTATAGCTCAGGATGATCAAATTGTTGCGGTGTATGATGGTGCGGTTTCGTTGTTGTAGATAATTGTGACGTCTTTCGAAGATCTTCAGCGAACTCTGATTCGGTCGGTGGTGTGTGCATGGTGATAGGAATCCGCCAGGGAATCGCAACGATGTACCGTAGACCATTTCTGCAGGTCTGAGTCCGATGTCGTTTTTAACTGTGGTACGCAATCCCAGCAAAACAAAATGCAATGCCGAGCTCCAGTTGAATGGATCGGAACATTTTATGCTGTCTCTAACGTTCTGTGCCATCACTCTGTCATACCATTTGCCTGCGGGTGGTATGCCGTTGTCCGGAGATGTTTGAATCCACACAACTAAGCCAGTTTGAATATGGTCGATTCGAATTGGCGTCCTAAGTCGGTGGTGATGTATAGCGGAATCCCGTATGATGCAAACCAGCCAGAAATTAATGCGTTCGCTACTGTCTGTGCTGTTATGTCGACAAGGGGAATCGTAGGCGGCCAGCTTGTAAAACGATCGATGCAAGTAAGGCAATATCGAAAACCGTTCGACGTCGGCAGTGGGCCAACAATATCGATATTAATGTGCTCGAAACGGGCATCAGTATCAGCATATTCACCTATTGGCAATCAAGTGTGGCGCTGTATTTTGCTTTTGGCAAAGCAGACAGGACCGTACTATTCTAGTAACTCCGTTTGCCATGTGTGGCCAGACATAATGCTTCGATAATAGTTTGTTTGTAGCCTTAACACCTGGATGACTCAGCGAGTGCAAGCTCTGTACTACAGTTAGACGAAGGCTTTTGGGCACGAAAGGTCGTATCTGGTTGTCCGTAACGTTGCAATACAATTGCGCGATTGTGATGCGCGTATATGGTGACATGTCATTTAGCAATGTTGCAGAAGCCAAGTCGTTTTGCATGCGTCGAACGCTTGTTCTGCTTCGGTGGACCAGTTAATAGCAGTTTTATCGTTGAAGTATTTTTTGATTATCCGTTGCTCGTGGGATGAATGGGCGATAAAAGTTAATCATACAGAGAAACTTCTTTAAGTCCTTAGCGATAAGGGGTTTCTTGTACATTTTTAAAGCCTCTACTTTGGCTTCAGACGGTTAAAGTCCCTGTTGGCTGACCTCATGACCAAGAAAAGTGAGTTGAGATTTTCCGAACTGGCACTTTTCAAAACTCAGGGCGAGTTGAGCATGTCGAAGTCGATCGAAAATGATGCGGAGGTGTTGCGCATATTGCTCTGTAGATTCCGAAGCGATTAAGATGTCGTCTATGTACAAAAAAGCAAAATCAAGACCGCGGATGACATCATTAGTATAGCGTTGAAACGCCTGCGCTGCGTTTCGCAATCCAAATGTCATAAAGAAGAATTCGAACAGGCCAAAGGGCGTTATAATGGCTGTTTTCGGAACATCTAGCGGGTCCACGGGAATTTTATGGTATGCTTTCTGTAGATCCATTTTGTAAAATATCTTTTTACCATATAATATGCTTGTTATGTCTAAAATATAGGGTATTGGATATCTATCGGGTACGGTTGCGCTGTTTAACGATCGGTAATCTGCACAAGGTCACCACTCTCCGTTGGTTTTGTTGTACCATGTGTAGTGGGCTGGACCAATTGCTATTTGTTGGAATTAGTATCGCTAATAACATATCTATATCGATAGTTTGATGGTATATACAAAAGCAACTCTGCTCATACACTCGATCTCGTACATGATTTCAGTTCATTTGAACGATTGGTTCTGTATTCTGTATGCAAGCGATCAAAGTGGCAAGACGTGTTTAAACAAAAGAATAATATACAAGATGTATAAAACTAATATATATTGTGTGCATATACTTAAAACTACTGAATGATTGATTGATTGGATTATACAATATTGTGTGAAGTTGCTGCTGTTGTGTTGGGTTTGGATTATTCTGGATTACGCCAGTCTGAGCGTCAGTCACACATACATACACAGCCTCGTGTATTCTATTATAGGTTATGGGCCCAGACCACGCCATAACTGCAGCTAAGTAAACGTACAATTTATTTTCTTTTATAGATTCTATATGTGGAAAAAACAAATAAAAGAAACATAATACCATTTGATGCCGAAAAATATTATATTTGGAAATTAATGTATTAAAGGTAATAGACACAGAAAGTAGAGAGGATACAGTGGAATGGAAGAAAATGGAAAAGTGCACAAAAAGAGTGATTATTGCGTATTGAGTGACTTGTTTTTGAGTTTAGCGAAAAGTGAAGACACAGCAAAAGAGATTTTGCAGAACCTTGATGCAATATATGAGAGAAGAGTTTAGCGTCGCAATTATCTATACGCAAACAACTAATCTTTTAGAAACTTAAGGGATATGCTCAATTATTAAGCCACTTTAATTTATTCGATGATCTCGTTGCCGAATTAAAGGCGTCTGAAAAGGGAGGCTGGGGGCAGTATGGGTGATCGTGGCATCCAAATCTTTGTGGAGTGTCAATTGCTATCTTCATACCAAATTTGGTGACTCTAGCTCGAAAATTGGAAAACATGGGGAGAGAGCGCTCGGGCGGATTGGGTGGGTGTGGCATCCAAATTTTTACTGCAGATCTTTGTGAAATGTCAATTGCTATCTTCATACCAAATTTGGTGACTCTAGCTCGAAAATTGTAAGAAGTGTGGAGAGGGTGGCTGGGGGTGGTATGGATGGGCGTGGCATCCAAATTTTTGCTGCAGATCTTTTTGAAAAGTCAATTGCTATCTTCATACAAAATTTGGTGACTCTAAAAGGTGTGGAGAGGGGGGGCTGGGGGCAGTATGGGTGGGCGAGGCATTCAAATTTTGATGCAGATCTGTGTGCAATGTCAATTGTCTAGCTTCACAACTCTTGAAGATACACGCATTCCCGTTTTTGACGAAGCGTTGCAACGCGTTGGGGAGGATGGGGGCGGCTAGGGCAGTATTGGTGGGCGTGGCATCTAAACTTTTAATGCAGTTTTTGGACGGTCATCAACACCTATCATGGCACTAAATTTGGTGGCTATAGCTCAAAAACTGTGGGCTTTTTAACTTTAAAATGCGTGGGGTTGGGGGCGAAATGGGTGGGTGTGGCTCCAAAATTATTGATGCACTTTTTTGGGGGTTGCTAGTAGCTACCTTCTTACCAAATTGGTAGTTCTAGCTGTAAGGATGTGCGAAATATGTGGATTTATCGGTTTTGCGTTATCGAATTTATCGATTTGCCAGCCCCCAGTTATCATAGAACCCCCATCTTGACAATTCAATTTATTATCCCATAGATAAAGAGAATTGGAAAGTTTCAAGCCTCTAGCTTGAAGGGTGTGGAAAAACTTGCATACATTCGGACGGACAGACGGACAGACAGCATGACGGACATTGCACAAAACCAATATACTCTTTTCCTTCGGTATCGAGCATAAAAATCGAAAGATATTTTCATTGTGGCAAGCCTGGTCACTTTAAAAAGGATTGTTTTGCTTTGAAAAGAGACAAATAAAATAATGGCAAACAAGCACAGATGACGTCTACACAAGTTCAAGGAAAACATCATGGTATTGCATTTATGATGAAGCGTGCAAACAGTAATAAAAGTATTGGATTCTAACTGGACTCTGGTGCATCTGACCATTTGGTCATTAATGAAAATTTATTTACAACTATCTCGGAACTACGAGAGCCTATTAAAATTGCAGTTGCAAAAAATTATGTATTTATTATTGTGATTAAGAAAGGCTCAGTTGAATTATATACAGATTCAAACAGAACAAGTAAGAAGGCTCTAGTCGGGAGAGCTCGTCTAGAAGATACCCTGAACCCAGTTGCAATAAATAAATTAAATTTATGTAATACTTGTAGCGTAGGGGAAACGTCAAAACTTGTAGCGTCAGAAAATTTGCTTTCGCCAGGGTCGACAATTATAGGGTATTTTTTTTTTGTCGGGTACTCCCATTTTTCAACCACCAAGTCCGACTGGTCGATCAGCGGAGCGGGACCCATTGATTCCTAGCTCTAGCGGGAGATGTGGGAGGGTTTTTGCTGCTGATTAATGATGGCTACACCAAGGTCAAAGTGCGAACACTCTCAGTGAACAACTAAAAGAAAACATAAAAAAAATGAGAAACGTGAAGCACGGAATAGTAGTTAAGCTAGAGGGGTGGGCTTAGGTGTTGGTTGCTAATTCCCTCTATCATTACCCTCCCAACCATAGTCTCCTAAATAAAATATGTGCACAGAAGACCCCATATGTAATTAAATGTTCATCATTTAATTATGCTCCCATGTCATCGGAGATAATAAAACTTAAACTTCCATATCCAATAATTCCATTTTTAATATTCCTATTTTTATATTTTTTTATTTTTTATTATTTAATTTTTATACTTCCGTTCATTTTTCAATTCTTATTTGAGTACTTAAAACTAACAAAATCTATCTTAATGTTTTTTTTTTCATTATTCTTAAAATTTATTTTCTAGAAATTTTGATTTTCTTTTATTTTTCTAAAAATTGTTGTTTTCATTTTTTTAACTCTAAATTTGTATTTTCTACAAAAAAATATATTTTGTTTTCATTTTTATTTTCCAAAACAAATATTTTGTTTCCTAAAGTATATTGTGCATTTAATTTATTTCATTAAAACTTTCAACTCAAAACTAGGTAAAATATTTCAATTTTTTCTTGATGAGAAATTACGTTACTTATATGTTTTTTTAAAAACAATTTAAATCAATTCTTTTTTATATTATTTTTTATTGTTAATAATTACTTTACTTTTAGTTTAAATAAACTTTTCTTATATTTATTTATAATTAATTAAAATGTGTGCAAAAAAAATGAGCAAACAAATAAAATTGCGCACTTAAGGGTGGGTTTTGCCGGCAATTGCAAAGAGAGAGCGTATCACTTACATGCGTGTTCCATCGACGAAAGATCTTTCTGAAGAGAACGACGTTTAAGAGAGCCTTAGGTGTTGATCACCTTTTTTTTTTAAGAGAGTCTTGTGCGTGAGCTTAAAAGCTCCGCATTTTGCACGTGTAATTGGTGCCTATTTTAGGTTAGGGAATAGCTTTTATTTTGTCTCTGTTTTTCTTAGCACTCTCACTTTCAATTTTACAACAGCAATTAAGCCATATGATTTGTCTATCCAGACTGCTGGGGCTTATTGTTGTTGTTTTAACTTTAATTTCTTTTAACTTTTTATTGCAGCCAATAAAAATTGTTCTGCATTTTTAACCACTGCACTGTGTATTAAATATATATACATTTTAACTCCCTTTTTTTTGTCAGCTGCGGTGTAATTGTGTAGTGAGGTTTTAACATTATATATAAAGATTTGCCTATTCTGTATTTTTTATTTTTTTTTTTTCTTAAACACTTAACTTATTTTAACTTTTCATCTTTTCTTTGTCTATGGGCTTAAGAAGTAATTCTTTTCTTTGTTTTCTCACAGTCTTTGATTTGGGGTTTTTGTCTTTCGTTTTGCACTTTTGCACTTATTGTCTTTGATTTTTTTTCTGGGTGGGTTTTTAGCACTTTTGCATGTTTTTAATTGTCTTTTAACTAATTATATTTGTTTCAGCACTATTTTAACCATTTTTTTTTAAACGATTTATATAATTTTTTCGATTCTCCCACGGCGTTGCGATCGGGCGAACTAAAATTCGGACTGAGCGGTGCTTGGCCACCGGCTCAGTGTCCATGCTCTTAATTACTCTGCCCAGATGTTTGGGGGGGGGGCCCGAGAGAGATTATCTTGGAGTTATCTAGATGCTTAGCCAGCGAGTAATATTACTGCTGCCAAAAAAGATCAGCTATAATCACGATATGTGATTATGATATTTTTTTCAGCTCCAGTCAGAGCGATGTTAGCGGCTTAAAAAGGCAATTAAATGCACTTTAAATGCGCCGCTGCTGCTCGATGTTGAATTAAAATATGAATCAAAAATTCACGAAATTAACTCAAAAATGTTTTGGGGTAAATTCAGACTTCAATTTTTCTTCGGCACAAGACAAGTGTTTCCTTCAGCTGCCAAATCGAAAAAGGTAGAGCTGAGAGGAGCAATGCGTTATTACCCATCGGTATAACCTTAATCAAAAAAATGCATTTCCGATCAAATGGCAATGCAAAAAGAATTGCTGTTGACATTAGAGCCGAGATGCCGTATCTTTTAGTCGTTTTCGACCAATAGGTGGCGCTTTAGCTTTTATATACTTCTGAAATGGTCTATCTGATGTGCTTTGCACTCCCATGGGCGGGCGTAATGTACCATTCGGAACTTTCGTCTCACTACACACATCGCATTCCCGAACGTATTCTCGAACTTGCTTAGACAACCCTGGCCAATACAAATGTCTACGTAACCGCTCGATAGTTTTCCGCATTCCACCATGCACGAATACCACTTTATCATGTGCTTGGCGAATCGCAGTTTCGCGTAAGGCCTCAGGCACCCACAGATTCCAACAATTTGAATCTTGGACTGCATTTCCAGAGGTATGTTCGGTGCGTATGTAAACATATCGGTCTGCTGTTTGCAGGTCAGGGAATTTTTCTTTATTTGCATCAATGAATTCTTTGAGTTGAATGTAATCAGCGTCAAGGAATGCTGATGACTTTAAATCAATTTCTGGACCTATCAGTTCGACACTATCAATCTCATGTTCATAAATTCTTGATAAAGCATCCGGGACAATATGATCTTTACCTTTGCGGTGAGAAATCGTGAACTTGAAAGCTTGTAATCGCAATATCCAACGTGCCAATCTACCAGATACATTTTGCTGCCGCATTAGCCAGAGAAGACTTAAATGATCTGTCACTACTTCAAAAGGCTGCAATTCAAGATAGCACCTAAACTTCTCTATTGCTAAAATCACCGCAAGGCAATCGCGTTCGGTAGCACTATACTTCCGTTGCGATTTGGATAATTTTTTGACATGAATGCCAAGGGTCTTTCTTCTCCTAAATCGGATAGTTGCACAAGCACCGCGCCAACGCCATAGTCGTTTGCATCGCAATGTAGGAAGAATTTACGTGAAAACTCAGCGTTTTGCAAAACAGGAGCTAAGGTGAGCAATAATTTCAGTTTATCCATGGACTCCTGAGCTTCCGGAGACCACTGAAAACATTTCTTTGTTTTCAAAACGTCTGTAATGGGACAAGTTATGTCGGCAAAGTCTTTTATAAATCGCCTATACCAGCCACAGACTCCTAAGAAGCCTCTAACTTGTTTCAAGTTCTTGGGTGTAGGCCAGTTGAGCAAACAGGATATTTTATCCGGGTCTGTGGCTACTCCACCACTTCTTATCATATAACCTAAATAATTCACCTTAGTAACACAAAAGTGACTTTTCGAAATGTTTAATGTGGGATTAGCCTTTTTAAATTGTTCTGCTAGGCGAACTAAAACTGCTAAGTGAGACGCAAACTGTTCGGACACGATGCATAGATCATCGAGGTAACCAAAAACGCAATGCCGTAAGTCCGGCGGAATTAAATCATCCATGAGGCGAGATATCGTCGAGGGAGCATTCCAAAGTCCAAAGGGCATGACTCTAAACTGATATAATGCTCGCCCTGGGACGGTAAACGCAGTCAACGGTTTCGCTCAATCTGCCAATAGGCATCTTTAAGGTCTAATTTAGAAATTAAATTTGCCTTCGGGAGACGAGCAAATATGCCATCGATGCTCTGCAACGGATATGCATCTTTCTTCGTAACTTCATTGAGTTTTCGAGCATCTAAACACAAACGAACTTTATTTGGCTTCACTACTAAACGCATTGGACAACTCCAAGCACTTTGTGATGGCTCGATCACACCTAGATCAAGCATTCGGTCAATTTCCGAAAACATAAGCTTTTCTACAGCAGGACTCACAGTATAGTATCTCTATTTGACAGGCTTACTATCACCGATGTCAATCTCATGCTTAATTAGAGCCGTGCGACCTAACCCTTGCTTTGAAAATTCGGAAACAGTTCAATTACAGCATCAAGTAGCTGTTTTTCAATATTTGTTAAAGGGTATAGATCTTCATTTTGGTCAACTTCTATATCTTCAGTTAAAATGGAGCTAATGTTTCCGGGCGCTAACTCAAAAGCACGCCAGAAATATATGCCTAGTATTAACCTTTGGGCTATTGAAGGGATAATGTAAAGGTCTATATGTTTTTCTTTTTCCTGGTATTTTATTTTCACTCTGAGTATTCCACGGACTTGGTGTTCCCTGGCATCAGCTGTTCGTACTTGCGATACAATTTGCTTAAAGTTGGGATATTCAGAAAAATCTGTAAGCGCTAATGAATTTCCGATACAACTTATATTGGCTCCAGTGTCTAGCAAACCAAGTTCTGAGAAATTCAAGAATGATACGCTAGCATAGCTAAGACGCACAGTGGCGCCCGTAGAACAAGTCAGGTGTCAAAAATCAAAAATTGCATGTGCCTCTAAAAAATATTGAATGAACCCACTTTATAGAATATTTTCCAACGATTTCAAATCCTTAATGTAACCGGATTTTTGTTTAGAAGATATAGCTTTTCAGAGTTTTCTGATTTTTGTGTTACATAAAAATCACAATTTTAAGGTGAATTGGTCGGCTTTGAGATACAATATCTCAAAAACTAAGGTACGGATAGTCATTAGTTTTGGTTCTATTGATAGATCTATTTATTAAGAAAAGAATAAAAAAAAAAATTTACTGTTTGTTTTGCGTTTGGCCAGGCAAATCAATATTTACCAACTGTCCACTCTTTCACTATTTCTCAACTTTGATGGAAAATAAAAAAAAATTATCACATTTACATCTGCCATATTTTCAAAATTATTTCTTTGATTATTCCTTTATCTAATGCAAAAAGTTTCAGCTGCCCGTTTTTTGCCCCTTTTTTTTTTAGATATAAAATAGTGAAAAAAGACATAGTTCCAAAAATGTGTTGCATGCATTTTTGAGCAATTTATGACATATAACTGTGAAAACCCATTTTTATTGTTGTTGTTTCGTTCGTTATTGTTAAGATACTTGATTTTGGTTTTTTATTCTGTAATGCTTACCTGAGATCATTTGTCAAATACTGGTCCCTAAATTCAGGTGCAGTTACAGGATATACAAATAAATTACCAGGTTCGCACCGAATACAGAAATTGCGTTAGCGTACAACTAGTCACACATCCCATTCAGGTAGGCACAAATCTTATTCGGACACTTGCCAAGTACCCAAATTGCATAAATTGACCTTATTGACCTGGACTTATACAAACAATAGGTAAATTTGTTAGGCATGAAAGCTAACTCTTTTTTTGAACCCTTAATCCAAACGGTATCTATCAGGTAATAGATTAGACTATATATTGAAAAAAAAAACTATAATCCTGGATTAGTCTACGACTGAAAGTTGGCGAGACAAGTACTGTATTACACTTAAAATATGTCGTTGAACAACCATAAATATTTGACCTGTTTAGGAAGTTAAAAACAGTAACGAATTTCACGGAAGCTGCCTTTGAAGAACTTGATAGTTTATACGGCAATGTACAGAGAAGTGAAAATTTAAAACAAAAACTTGCCTTGACTTATGCCAGACTAAACTCAAGATGGATGCAAGCAAACAGAATGAATGAGAGATTCAGCACCAAACACCAGGACTGGCTTAATAGTGATACCATCCTGGATACATTGACAGGAGATGAACCCAGCACATCCACCGGACGAGCAAGAGGAAGGCCGACTAAAGGTATGGAAGAGTGTTCAAATTTAACAAGAAAGAGGAAACTTGCTGATTCAAAAATGATTATTATCCACGGAACATCCCACGCCTCCAAACTTAAACCTTAAGAAGTATGGTTCCGAAGAAGCTTTGGCTTTGTTTATGGACTTGGAACTTTCTAAAGAGAAATATGAGATATTACGGGCATCTTTGAGGCAACATGGAGCTGACATTTTACCGGGATACAAACATGTTTCGAAAGCAAAATTAGATTCACGGAGTTTACTGAAGTCTCTGTAAAAACTTACATGAAGGATCTAATGGACCATACAACAAAACGGCTGTTGAAGAGTCTTGCTGAAAATGTGGTTGAAGCTCTTCCTGAGAATCTGACATTGATCAGTAAATGGGGCTGCGATGGATCATCTGGACAAAGCGTGTATAAGCAAAGAATATCATCCGATGACGCTACAATATCGGACGGAAACATGTTTATAGCATCCGTTGTTCCTTTGCGGCTAAAATCTGATGATTCTTTATACTGGAAAAATGAACGGCCGTCATCTGTACATTATTGTCGACCAATAATGTTTCAGTATGCAAGGGAATCGCCAGAACTCATACGAAACACAGTAAAGGATATTGAAGACCAAATAAGCAAGATTAAGCCAACAAAGCTCGAAATCAAAGAAGGAAAATACATTGAATGTTATTACGAGTTCCAACTAACCATGGTTGACGGAAAAGTGGTCAACGAACTGACAAACACAAGGTCAACTTTGTCATGCCCAATTTGCAAAAGGACGCAAAAGAACTTCGACAATTTAAGTGATTCTGCAAATGAAGAAAATTATGAGTTTGGGATCTCACCCTTGCATGCAAAAATAAGGTGTATGGAGTTCTTGCTGAAATTATGGTACACGCTTCCACAAGAGGATGAAAACTTTGACGAAAACACATCAAACAAAGATAAGGAAAATATCAGAAAGAAGCGAATACAGGATGCGTTTTTCAAACAAGTTGGACTTAAAGTATAATGCCCCAAGTACGGACGAAACACTTCAAGGAGATTTTTGAAAATGATGAAGCTGTAACTCAAATCACAGGGATAAACAACCAAATCGTTAAGAGATTGGGAACGATCTTAAATATTTTGAACTGCAAGGCAAAAGTTGATTCTGCCAAGTATGGAGAATATGTTTCAAAAACAGCATCACTTTTAGCAGAATTATATCCGCAGAAAAAGTTGACCCCGACAGTCCATAAAATATTGGCGCATGGCAAAGATATAATGGAGTATCAGTCTTTGCCCATTGGAGAGCTTTCTGAAGAAGCACAGGAATCATTAAATAAATTTTATAAAAAAAACAGATTGCTAAAGCTGCCTTCACACGATCGGTTTTTCTGTAGCTTTTTTTAACCGACCACAAAGGTTGGCATTCACATTATTCGCATCGGTTAAATCCAAAATCCCATCACTTTTTTTTGTGACACAATCTGGTCACACTTCCCTATATATATAAGTTTGCTTACATTATTTTTGCCAACAATTAATAAAAAATACCAAAACGCCTTTTTTACGTTAACATATTCGTGGCACAAATTTAACCGACTCAAGAAGAGCAGAAATAGAACACGTTCTAATTTTCTCATTTTGAGTCGGTTTTTGACCGGACCTAAAAATTTTTGTGTGTTCACACGCGAGCGCTGGCTTTAAAAAAAAAACCCGATGAAAAACCGATCGTGTGAAGGCAGATTAAACTTTTTCAAAGCATCAAGGGTGAGACAAAATGAGGACCTCTTCAACATGCTAGCAGCATCTTTAGATCCACTTATTTCATCACTGAGGCATGTTAAGTCACGAAAAGAATTAGAAAATGCTTATAGTTCAGAGATGATTAGTCTTTTAGATATACCATCTTCTACGGATTGTTATGAATATTTTACAAAAAATTAAAGAAAAAATTAAAAAAAAAATTATTTTTTATAATTATAATATTAATTTTAGATTATAAACACCATGAAAATGAAACAATAAAAATCAAAATATTTAAATAATATTATATTCCTTCCCGTAATATTGGTTTTTTAACAAGTTTCAACTTTGCATACCCATTAATAGGCACTCAAAAATCGTAGAATTCATTTCAAATGCTTATTTTATAGGTTGATTAATTATCGATCAGATGCTTTTTAAGTTGATCGATTATCTCTTTTGGTTCAAAAGTTATGATTTTTGCAACGAAAAAACTCAAATGGCGCCACTGTGCGATGGTCGACACTGTTTTGAAAAAACTGTTGACACTATCATAGTTTTCTTTTTTCTGAACAAACTAAAATATTTTCGCATCCGAATGGTGTTTCGACGACTTTTTTTACAAGTCCAGCGAAAATTCGTTCGCGCACTAAATAATAATCTTTTAAACTCTCTTGATAGGGCTTAAAATGTAATTTAACTTCAGATTTGGGCTTTAGATCTAACTTATTTTCTTATATTGTAATCTTTTCAACACCTATGCTAGAGTTTTCTCCTACTTCTGGGACACCCTTCCTGGTTTGGATGCCCCACCTTGCCGGTATTCCGCCTTTTGCTTGCAGTTTTGGCAATTGGGTTTATATATTTGCGGCGCTCCGCATCCATAACAAAAAATTCTTCTCTCGGCCAAACAATTTTCCCATACGTGGCCGGGAGCTTCACAATTCCAGCACAACAATGGAGTTACACGTCATCCAAGGCACAAATTCTATACGTACTAGACTTGGCTTGTGTCGGACGTGCTCTACCTGCTTCGCCAAGAAAATGTTCTCGCTTATGTACTAAGCGGCGCAACTCGGAAAAATACGATATGTTCTTAAACAACAGTTTCTCTTTCATGTCGATAACCAAATTTCCTTGTATTATCTCTACTAATTCGTCTTCTGCAAAACAAACTGATAGCCTTTCCATGAGCTTGCAGACGCTTTCATAAAACGTATCGAACGATTCTCCCTGTTTTTGTTTTCGTGAGCGAATTTGTTCACGTAATTCTGTAGCCGATCTACTCTCTCCATACTGTTCTCGAAATGCTGTACAGAATTCTTTCAAGTTGAATGTTTGGACCCTTTTATGAAATCTTCCTAGAACCAACTACTGGCTTTACCAATTAAGAGCTGGTGTTTATTTCTACTAATTATTTTTAAGTCTCCGTCGAAATGTTCAATTGTTAAGATTTTAACTCTGTACAGGAACTCTTCTACTGACAATCCATCAAAAGTTCCATCAAACCTTACACCCCAATTTGTAGAACATCAGCGATTTATGTGGTCCAAGCGGATGCATATTATTTGCTGACCTATAACTCCGTGGAGTAATTGGAGTAACTTGTCCGGCTACTTGACCGGGTTGAACTACAAGACTGACAGATTCTGACATGGACGATAAAACTCTAGTGACGGTTTTACGGACGATTGACTCAATATCACCTATCGGTATACTATTTACCACCGGGGGATTATTCTGCCTTCGTTGCCTTGGTGGGCGACCTCGTCTAGCTGGCGCGTTTGGGAGTTGATTAGTGCGCGACCTGGCTCCTAGCTTTGTAGGTGTACTACGGGGCGGAGGAGGGTTTTCTGGGTTCGATGTGTGCGATTGGTCTCCAAGGACAATAAGAGCTTCTGCTGATTCTGGTGCTTGCCAATAAGGCCTTCTAAAAGAAGTGCCAAAGAACGAGTACACGGACGAGATCCTGTTGCTACAACGCTTTTTGTTGCCTCATTCTTAGAATTTGGTGAATGGTTACCAACAACTACCTTCCAATCATTTACATGTACTGCTACTAACTGGGACACTCTTTGTGAACTTCTATCCTAGTTTCCAAACAACTCTTGTGGAAAACGTGATTACATGACGTAATCGCACAAGGATGTGTATTGACATAATTTCACTGCAAATAATGCAGACGTTTACTGCAGCATTAACCTGCTGAGCCTGGTTTAACTCAGCGGCATTCTAGCGGCATAGCTATAAAATTAATTAAATTTTTAGCGATTAGATAAAGCAAAAAGGATCGATCTTTTTAGTACTGGAGTTGAGGCCTCCAAGGAGACAAGAGAATAAAGTTTTTTATAGTCAGAACATATAACACGAAATGGTTCATGAATTAAATAGTTGCTGAAGCAACGATCAAGGCTAAGGGGTAAAAAGTTACGTGAAGATCTAACCGGGGCATTAAATTTAATTTGACTCAAAAGAACTGATGAGTCGATTTCACCATTACGTAATAAATAATACTCCATGCATAGTTCTACGGTTTAACAGGGAGGGAAGATTTATCAAAAGGAGTCTACTTGAATACGGGGGTAAGTCAACTCCAGCAACCCAGTTAAAACTTCTAAGGACAAATAGAAGCAATTTCTTCTGCACAGATTAAATTCTGTCCTGGTGAATCGAGTATTGTGGGGACCACACACAAGATCCATACTCCAGAATAGGACGTACTAAGGATGTATAAAGCGTTTTAGTGGTGTACGGATCATTAAACTCTTTCGACCACCGCTTGATAAAGCCAAGGACATTAATGGCCTTATTGACCATGGACAAATATGAGCGTCAACTTTAATTTAGGATCAAGAATAATGGATCAAGAATAATAATCTTTGATTTCAAACACGCGGTCAAGTGGTGAACCATCAAGCAAAAGTGAGCAGTATGAGGGGTACTTCTACAAAAAGACATGACTTTACATTTAGAACAATTTAAATTGAGTTAGTTAGGGAAGCGTCATTATAGGTGAAACATAGCTTCACATCATCAGCAAACATATATACATAGGAGTTAGTAATAACAGCTGGAAGATCGTAAATAAACAGATTAAATAAAAAGGTCCAAGGTGACTACCCTGAAGAACACCAGAGGTAACAAAAAAAGGTTTAGATACCGACGATTTAAAAACTACTTTTTGTGTTCGACCACACAAGTACTCCGAAAGCCACAATAATAGTTTGATGGAAATCCAATAATATTTAATTTATGAAGCAACAGAGGATGACTTACAGAATCAAATGCCTTAGTAAAATCGGTGTAAACAACGTCAGTTTGCATTTTTTCCTGAAACCCTTGATAACAAGCGAAGTGAATTCAAGAAGGTTAGTGGTAGTAGATTTACGCCTAACAAAACCGTGTTGATAAGGCGATATAATCGAACTACATCCGTGTTGCAGTTGAGAACATATAATTTTTTCAAAGACTTTTGGTATGGCAGACAACTTGGATATGCCCCTATAATTTTTAACGTTTGATTTTGAAGAATTTTTATGGAGTGGAATTATAAAGGATTCCTTCCATATATCAGGGAACACGTTTGAATCAACAGACAAGTTAAATAATTTATTTAATGGCGCACAAAGAGAATCCGCGCAGTATCTAAGAATACAACCTGACACTCCATCAGGACCAGGCAAGTAGCCAGGTTTATAGAATTAAATTCACTCAGTAACTACTGGGACATATATGCAATTTGACGTTTGAACTTGAAAAGGATAGGAATTACTACTGCCATACATATCGATGAGTATACTGATTGAAAATACTCAGCAAATAGATCGGCTACTGCCTGTTCAGAACTTGCTTTTGTATCATCTAGGTATACTGAGGATGGCAAGCAAGAAGTCTTACGTTTAGAGTTAACAAATTTATAAAACTGTTTAGGGTCACGTGAAAAGTTTAGTCTACAACGATTAAGATAATTATTATAGCAAGATGTGTTAACGGAAATAAAACTAGATTTTGCTACTAAATACGAAGATAAATCTAAAGTAGTTCCCGATTTTTTAAATTTTTTATATGATCTTGTCTTTGCGTTTTTTCAACTTCGATAGTTCTCTCGTAAACCAAGGTGGTTTATTGTCACTTGAAGAACAAGTGAGGGGAACACAAATATCCAAAAGCGAATTCAAGGTCCTATAAAATATGGCTATAGCAGTTTCTACATCACTACGAGAATAAAGGCGCGACCAATTAGTATGTTGAAGAAGATAATTTAATTTAGTAAAGTTAGTTTTACGAAAGCAACGGGTTTTTAAAGTATTTTTAGATACTAAAATAGGGTTAAGAATTTCGATGGATAATTCTAATGTTGGATGGTAGGTATCTTCCGGAAGCACTAGAGGGGGTATTCTACTAGTATTACTGCAATCGGAGTCCGAAACAAATATTAAGTCCTACATTCTACCACTACAGTTATGCACCCTGTTAACTTGCGATAGGCCTAACTCAAGTAGGCCATCGATAAAATCATCAGAAGTGACTGGTAAAACCGCCGAAGATGTGTCATTCACAGACCATACAACATGTGGCAGATTAAAATCACCAACCACTATCAGGTTATCCATATCTGTCAAAATTACGTAACAATTTGCAGGGCACTCAGATGGGATGAGTAAATGTTAATATCAGATTTAGGAGGAATATAAGAGCAAGTAGTAATATTTTAACACTTAAAAACTCTATGTCCGGAAGATGCTGAGAAAGAATCTGTTCAGAGGAAATACAGGAGTGAGAACACCACCCCCCTTGCAGGAGGTGCGATCTCATCTGTACAAGCTATATTTTGAAGGAAAAACGGAATAATCAGACGTATCGGGTTTTAACCAGGTTTCCGTGAGTGCTACCATATGTGAATCAAATGATAAGCTGTTAACATATAATTTAGAAAGCTTAGTGTTAAGGCCTCTAACGTTTTGATAGGCCAAACTAAGTTGTTTTGTTAGTTTTTGCCACCGAGGTGGAGGCAACAGGTTATTGCTATTAATTCGCCTATTCGTTTATTCCTTAACTACAAGTTGCGGCGGCCAAAACTTTTCAGAGCAAATTGTCGAGAAAAGTTCAGGCGGTACACCCAACTTGAAAGAAGATATACTTCTGGCATGTTTAAATTTATTCTTTTCAACAACAATAAGAGGGGAATCGATTTGACTCTTTACATATGCTGCAACATCATCCGATGACGTATCGGATGCCAGCCTAGAAACAAAAACAAATTTGTTGAGTGGTACAACAACCAGAGGCTTGTGAGCCCCAGTTGTACCTATATTAGGATTAATAGGCACACGAGCTGCTGAGCCAGAGGGCTCATGCAAAGGTTCGGAAGATAAAGTGGTTAGGTTGTTGATAGGATTTCTAGCAGGAGAGCTAAATAACATTAGTGGGTTAGCATTGGAACCAATTGAAGGATTAATGTTAGGCACTAGAAGGGGTTTGGTTGGAAGAACAGGTGGGGCAATAAGTGGATTAGGACCCGAAGTCTTTTTACGCTTCGGAGAGTCGGTAATCACCTTGCCATTTTTGAAATTAAGCTCAAGCTATTTGAATGACGCTTGCAGATTATTAAAAGCTACATGCATAGCTTTAAAGCCAGCATGAGTCTGCCTCATGAACTTGGTCGATTCTTTCACAGCTAAATTGCAGGGCTCGCAGTACCATTTAAGGCCTGTATCTGCAATTAAGAAGTCCCTGATTTTGGGAGTGAAGCCAGCACATTTCATGTGGATCATGTTGTCACACAATCCACACAAAATAAAATCTTGGTTGGTGGTTCCAACCACTTTGCAATTGGTGCTACAGCATGCAAACAAACATGCTTCTGACTAATGACGGCTACACCAAGGTTTTATTATAGAGTCCCTCCTGAAACTAAAAGACCACATGGTCAAAGTGCGAACACTCTCAGTGAAAACGTGAAGCAAGGAATAGTAGTTAAGCTTGCCAATTCCCTCTATCATTACCCTCCCAACCATAATCTCCTAAATAAAATATTTGCACAGAAGACCCCATATGTAATTAAATGTTCATCATTTAATTATGCTCCCATGTCATCGGAAATAATAAAACTTAAACTTCCATATCCAATATTAATATTCCATTTTTAATATACTTATTTTATATTTTTTTTATTTTTATTATTTAATTTTTATACTTCCGTTCATTTTTCAATTCTTATTTGAGTACTTAAAATTAACAAAATCTATCTTAATGTTTTTTTTTTTCATTATTCTTAAAATTTATTTTCTAGAAATTTTGATTTTCTTTAATTTTTCTAAAATAGTTGATTTCATTTTATTAACTCTAAATTTTTATTTTCTAAAAAAATATATTTGTTTTCATTTTTATTTTCCAAAACAATATTTTGTTTCCTAAAAAAATTGTGCATTTAATTTATTTCATTAAAACTTTCAACTCAAAACTAGGTAAAATAAGTCACTAATTATTATTAAATCGTTTTAATAAATATTTGCGTTAACAAACATTACTATTAGTTACCCTGTAATTATGGGTAAGTCTCTTTATTCGCTATTTTGCTTCAACTAACTAAAAACTTGATTAACCACTCGACACAATTACACTTGCTGGAAATAATATTCATGGTTAGAGATATATAAAAGGATATATGTATATATGTGTATAATATATTTTAATACAAGTAGCAAGTGTACTACCAGAAAACTACAAGAATACTTGTGTGTAACGGCAGGTTGTCTAAGTTAAATATTCTTTTTATTTTAAACTTTCATTTTTTCTTGATGTTTTTTTAAAAACAATTTAAATCAATTCATTTTTTATATTATTTTTTTATTGTTAATAATTACTTTACTTTTAGTTGAAAGAAACTTTTCTTATATTTATTTATAATTAATTAAAATGTGTGCAAAAAAAATGAGCAAACAAATAAAATTGCGCACTTAAGGGTGGGTTTTGCCGGCAATTGCAAAGAGAGAGCGTATCACTTACATGCGTGTTCCATCGACGAAAGATCTTTCTGAAGAGAACGACGTTTAAGAGAGCCTTAGGTGTTGATCACCTTTTTTTTTTAAGAGAGTCTTGTGCGTGAGCTTAAAAGCTCCGCATTTTGCACGTGTAATTGGTGCCTATTTTAGGTTAGGCAATAGCTTTTATTTTGTCTCTTTTTTTCTTTGCACTTTCACTTTCAATTTTACAACAGCAATTAAGCCATATGATTTGTCTATCCAGACTGCTGGGGCTTATTGTTGTTGTTTTAACTTTAATTTCATTTAACTTTTTATTGCAGCCAATAAAAATTGTTCTGCATTTTTAACCACTGCACTGTATATTAAATATATATATTTTAACTCCCTTTTTTTTGTCAGCTGCGGTGTAATTGTGTCGTGAGGTTTTAACATTATATATAAGGATTTGCCTATTCTTTATTTTTATACTCGATACCGAAGGTAAAGAGTATATTGGTTTTGTGCAATGTCCGTCATGGTGTCTGTCCGTCTGTCCGTCCGAATGTATGCAAGTTTTTTCCACACCCTTCAAGCTAGAGGCTTGAAACTTTCCAATTCTCTTTATCTATGGGATAGTAAATTAAAGTGGGGGTTCTACGATAACTGGGGGGCTGGCAAATCGATAAATTCGATAACTCAAAACCGATAAATCCACATATTTCGCACATCCTTACAGCTAGAAGTACCAAATTTGGTTAGAAGATAGCTACAAGCAACCCCCAAAAAACTGCATCAAAAATTTTGGAGCCACGCCCCGCCATTCCGCCCCCAGCCCCACTGAATTTAAAAGTCAAAAAAGCATATATCTCCCTCAGATTTGAGCTATAGCCACCAAATTTGGTGCCAAGATAGGTGATGATGACCCCCTAAAAACTGCATCAAAAGTTTGGAAGCCACGCCCACCGACACTGCCCTAGCTACCCCCATCCACCCCAACGCTTCGTCAAAAACGGGAATGCGTGTATCTTCCAGAGTTGTGGAGCTAGAGCTTCCAAATTTGGTGGGAAGATAGCTAGTAGCGATCCCCAAAAAACTGCATCAAAGTTTGGAGCCGCGCCCACCCATTCCGCCCCCAGCCCCCCCGCATTTTGAAATCAGAAATGGGTATATCTCCCAAAGTTTTTGAGCTAGAGCCACCAAATTTGGTGTCAAGATAGGTGATGATGACCCCCTAAAAACTGCATCAAAAGTTTGGATGCCACGCCCACCGATCCTACCCTAGCCGCCCCCATCCACCCCAACGCTTCGTCAAAAACGGGAATGCGTGTATCTTCCAGAGTTGTGGAGCTAGATCCACCAAATTTGGCAGGAAGATAGCTTGCAACGACCCCGAAAAACTGCATCAAAGTTTTGGAGCCACGCGCACCCCTTTCACCCCCCTTTCCCCACTTTTTACAAACTTCGAGCTAGAGTCACCAAATTTGGTATGAAGGTAGCAATTGACATTCCACATAGATCTGCAGCAAAAACTTGGATGCCACACCCACCCATATCGCCCCCAGCCCCCCTCTCCCCTCTTTTACAAACTTCGAGCTAGAGTCATTAAATTTGGTATGAAGATAGTTTGTGGCATCCCCATTTGCATCAGAAAATCTTTAAGGCAGCGTACACCCCTGCACTATCCGTACCCCTTTGCAATCAGGCCTGTTTTACCGGTTTTAATAGTGGTATCGAGTATACAGCAGTCGGTTGCGTCCGACTGCAATGTTTCCACTTGTTTTAAATTCATTTAGTGATACAAACTCGAAGATTTGTTCATTTGGTGACAGCCGTAAATTAATGATTTTATGTTCTCCGGCTTCTGAATTAAGCCTTTGAAAGAATTGACCTAAGTCGAACCTTTCATTAGAATATAAATCATTAATGGAAAATTGTGAAATGATTCGTTTCTTCTTTTTAACAAACAATTATTATTTACGAATTTATTTTCACAAATTTTCTTTACATCATTATTGCTAATGACTTCATAGACACTGGGCTCTTTAATTTCTTTTGGCAATTTTGGTTTTTTATCAGCGCAGATATTTTCCTGTCTTTTTGATGGTCTTGTTTGGACCATCATTATGTTTCTATTTATTTGTATTATTATTATTATTTATTTCAATAACTTTATTTTCACATCAAACACTGTGCAACTCTGTGTTTACATTCTATCGGAATAAGGCAAAACAAAACTAGAAGAAAAATTCACGACTTAACAAGTATTGAATTTTTGCTTGAATTTTTACACCTCTACTCCCCTTGCCATCAAACAAAAGATTCAGAGAGAAAATTCACGAAAAAACTTCAGCGTGTAAATGGGGTCTAAATGAATAAGTGCATACACAATTGAGTAACAATGCGCTTGAAAATAATTTTCATAACTTTATGTACTTGTATCACTTCGCACAGTGCACATTCTTTTTATACTCAATACTACGATAACTGGGGGCTGGCAAATCGATAAATTCGATAACTCAAAACCGATAAATCCATATATTTCGCACATCCTTACAGGTAGAACTACCAAATTTGGTAAGAAGATAGCTAGTATCAACCCTCAAAAAACTGCACCAAGAATTTTGGAGCCACGCCCACCCATTCCGCCCCAGCCCCCCGCATTAAAAAATCAGATATAGGTATATATCCCACAGTTTTTTAGCTAGAGCCACCAAATTTGGTCCAAGATAGGTGATGATGACCCCCCAAAAACTGCATCAAAAGATTGGATGCCACGCCCACCAATACTGCCCTAGCCGCCCCCATCCTCCCGAACGCTTCGTCAAAAACGGGAATGCGTGTATCTTCCAGAGAGAGTGTCTAGCTATGTAGTCTCTGAGATCCACGCGTTCATACAGACGGACAGACAGACGGACAGACGAACATGGCTATATCGTCTCGGCTGTTGATGCTGATCAAGAATATATATACTTTATGGGGTCGGAGATGCTTCCTTCTGCCTGTTACATACTTTTGCACAAAACCCTTATACCCTTATTTACCCATTTTATGGGTTAAGGGTATAAAAATTGAGCTTAAAGATGTCTTATACTGTCCAGAAAAACCAGAAAACATCATATCTGTAAAAAAGATGGAGGAAGCAGGCCTTACCATTGTATTTCATCCAGGAGGTGTAACTGTTAGTATCAATACAATGAATGGAAATGTTTGGGAAATGTTCCAATAATTAACTTATTTTCTAATATATTAGCTTGTGCTGCAAATGTAAGCAAAAGTAATAGTTATAGTTTGTGGCATGAGAGGCTAGGTCATATGAGTAAAGGGAAATTTTTAGAATTAACAGCTAAAGACATGTGCTGTCATACAAGTTTATTAAATAGCATAAAAAGGGAGCAGGCAAGATTAAGTTTTGAAAGTTTAAAAATAAAGACCATATAAAGCGACTATTATATGTTGTACACTCTCATGTGTGTGGACCAATAACAGTTGATTTTAAAAACTATTATGTTGTTTTTATGGATGACACTGACATTATTGCGTAACGTATCTGTTAAAGTTTAAGTCAGATGTTTTTGCTGTGTTTCAAGACTTTGTAGCAAAAAGTGAAACTCTATTTAAATCAAAATTGGTTAATTTATATATTGATAATGGTCGAGAATATCTATCGAATGACATGAAAGAGTTTTGTGTTCAGGCCTAAGCTATCACTTAACTCTTACACATACTCTACAACAGAATCCGAAGAGATGATTAGATCTATAACGGAAAAAGCTCGCACTTCAGCTATAGGGGCAAATCTAGAAGTCTTTCTGTGGTGAGGCTTTGCTAACAGCCACATACTTGATAAATAGAAGCCCAATTAATGCATTACGTGAATGCAGCTAAGCACCATATGAAATGTGGCACGGTAAAAAGCCATGTCTCAAGTAATTGAGATTGTTTGGTTCGACAGTTGTCGTTCTCAATAAAATGAGAAAAAGAAAGTTTGATGAAAAATCATGGAAAGGTATGCTTGTCGGATATGAACCAAATGGATATAAAATATTGGATTTGTTACCGCAAGAGATGTTTTGTTTGACGAAAAGTCTTGAACTGTGGTTGTTGATAACAATATAGATTTCCACAATTAGGTGGAAAATATTGAACCAGTTTTTCAAGACTACGGTCTGGTGGAAATGGAAATGGTTCAGGAAAAGTCTAATACAGAAGTATTAGAAGTACAGCCTAGTGAGGTGGAAAATGAAGTGGAAAATGCCGACCCAGATATATCTGGAATTTTAATTGATAAAGAATCAAGTAACTCTGATAATTTTGTTTGGCAATGCGATCGATTAAAAGAAAAACCAAAATGTCATACAGAGATATGATAAAAAACTGTGTCATGCATACGCAAACTTTTATTGGTACTGCCACAACATCGTTTGAGGAAATTAATAATAGAAGTGATAGAACACAATGGGAAGAAGCTATTAGAGATGAGCTTAGTTCTGATGAAATAAACAAAACCTGGTCACTGATAGAAATGCCTGAAGGCAAGAATATAGTTGATTGTAAATGGATTTTTACAATTAAACAGAATGAGTTTGGTAGACCAGTAAAATATAAAGCAAGGCTTGTAGAACATTTGCTCCTGTGGCTAGAATTTCAAGTTTCAGACTTATAATGTCTATTTCAAACCAATATAGCTTGAGAGTGCACCACATGGATGTGAAAACTGCTTTTTTAAATGGCAATTTAAAGGAGGAAATATATATGAGAATTCCTCAAGGGCTGTAATGTAATAGCAGCCAAGTATGTTAATTGAACAAAGCAATTATGGTCTCAAGCAGGCAGCGAAGTGTTGGTCTGATGTTTTTGAGAAAACTTTGAAAGATACTGGGTTTACAAATTCACCTGTTGATAGATGCATATATATTCTTGAAAAAGGTGACATATTGGAAAATATATATATTTTGTTATATGTTGATGACTTAGTTATATGTACAAGTAAAATTCAGACTATGAATAAATTTAAGTCATACGTGATGAGCAAGTTTCAAATGACAGATATAATGGAAATTAAATACTTCATTGGTATTAAGATTGACAGATCAGATAATCGAATGGAATTGAGTCAATCAGCCTACATAAAAAATGCTTTGTTGAAATTTAATATGGATCAGTGTAATCCTGTCAATTCTCCACTTGCAACTAAACTAAATTTCGAGTCATTGAGCTCGGATGAAGCAACTGATGCTCCATGTCAAAGTCTAATGGATGTCTTATGTATGATATGCTATGTACAAGACCAGATCTGAGTATATCTGTGAATCTGTTAATTCGATATAGTCAAAAGAATATATAGTATTAAGGTATCTAAAAGGTACTATCGACTTAAAGTTAACATTCACTAGAAATGAGAACTATGACAATTTCTTTGTTGGATTTGTTAGAACAACCAATACAGATCTATGACGATAATCAGGGTTGTATTAGTATAGCGAATAACCCTTCTTGCCACATACGTTCTAAACATATAGATATCAAATATCATTTTTCACGTGAGCATGTTTAAAATAAACTAATAAAACTTGAATATATTTCCACAGATCATCAACTTGCTGATATGCTTACAAAACCATTATCAGCACCACGTTTTGTACAACTCAGACAGCAACTTGGTCTGATTGACTGAGATTGATGGTTGGATATGTGCGGATGACAATTACGTTCATTTTGATTATTTTTATTTGATAGTTTGATTACTTTGATAACGAATGATATTTTGTAACTTAATAATTTAATAATAAACTCTAAATGAATTTGAATAGATAAACTTTAGTTATTTTTCAATAAGATATGATTTTTTTTAATATTTAAAATGAATTTGAATTCTTATGTTATTAATGAGATTAATCATGAATAGTTCCTACTAGCAAGAGAGTTTGATAAAGAAGATAGATATAACTCTTTATTGAATAATTTTGTTGATTTAAATTTTGTTACCTAAATTTTGATCTAATTGGGTTTTACTGGGTTTCCCCTATTCATGCAACAAATATTGGATCATTATGCACTCCCAGAGAAAGCTCGACTTATTACTTTGATCATGTATATCTTTTAATGTAAAATGTAAAATGTATGAGCATAGCACTTTTGAGGAGGTGTGTTGGAATTAGCATCAATAAGTACAAAACTATATCGATAGTTTTGTTGTACATGCAAAAGAACTCTGCCTATTGATCTATGAACTCTAAAAGAGTAAGTTTTTATTCTATGAACGATTGGTTCGTTTTTCTATATACTAAGAATTGATCAAAGTGAAAAGACGTGTCTGAAATTTAAAGAGAAACAAGTGGAAACGTTGCAGTCGGACGCAACCGACTGCGGTATACTCGATACCAGTATTAAAAATTTTGATGCCCATCCATGTGGGATGTTAATTGCTTTCTTCATACCAAATTTGGTGACTCTAGCTCGAAGTTTGTATAAAGTGGGGAAAGGGGGGCTGGGGGCGGTATGGGTGGAATTGCATCCAAATTTTTGATGCAGATCTTTGTGGAATGTCAAATGCTATCTTCATAACAAATTTGGTGACTCTAGCTCAAAGTTTGTAAAAGTGGGGAAAGGGGGGCTGGGGGCGGTATGGTTGGGCGTGGCATTCAAATTTTTGCTGCAGATCCTTGTGGAATGTCAAATGCTACCTTCATACCAAATTTGGTGACTCTAGCTCGAAGCATGTAAAAGGTGGTGATAGGGGGGCTATGGGGCTTGGGGCGGTATGGGTGGGCGTGGCATTCAAATTTTTGCTGCCGATCCATGTGGGATGTCAATTGCTATCTTCATACCAAATTTGGTGACTCTAGCTCGAAGTTTGTAAAAGTGTGGAGAGGGGGGCTATGGGGCTGGGGGCGGTATGGTTGGGCGTGGCATCCGAATTTTTGCTGCAGATCCTTGTGGAATGTCAAATGCTACCTTCATACCAAATTTGGTGACTCTAGCTCGAAGCATGTAAAAGGTGGTGATAGGGGGGCTATGGGGCTTGGGGCGGTATGGGTGGGCGTGGCATTCAAATTTTTGCTGCCGATCCATGTGGGATGTCAATTGCTATCTTCATACCAAATTTGGTGACTCTAGCTCGAAGTTTGTATAAAGTGGGGAAAGGGGGGCTAGGGGCGGTATGGGTGGGCGTGGCATCCAAATTTTTGATGCAGATCTATGTGGAATGTCAATTGCTATCTTCATACAAAATTTGGTGACTCTAGCTCAAAGTTTGTAAAAAGTGGGGAAAGGGGGGTGAAAGGGGTGCGCGTGGCTCCAAAACTTTGATGCAGTTTTTCGGGGGTCGTTGCAAGCTATCTTTCTGCCAAATTTGGTGGATCTAGCTCCACAACTCTGGAAGATACACGCATTCCCGTTTTGACGAAGCGTTGGGGTGGATGGGGGCGGCTAGGGTGGTATTGGTGGGCGTGGCATCCAAATTTTTGCTGCAGATCCTTGTGGAATGTCAAATGCTACCTTCATACCAAATTTGGTGACTCTAGCTCAAAGTTTGTATAAAATGGGGAAAGGGGGGCTGAGGGCGGTATGGGTGGAATTGCATCCAAATTTTTGATGCAGATCTTTGTGGAATGTCAATTGCTATCTTCATAACAAATTTGGTGACTCTAGCTCAAAGTTTGTATAAAGTGGGGGAAAAAGGGGCTGGGGGCGGTATGGGTGGAATTGCATCCAAATTTTCATGCAGATCTTTGTGGAATGTCAATTGCTATCTTCATAACAATTTGGTGACTCTAGCTCAAAGTTTGTAAAAGTGGGGAAAGGGGGGCTGGGGGCGGTATGGGTGGAATTGCATCCAAATTTTTGATGCAGATCTTTGTGGAATGTCACTTGCTATCTTCATAACAAATTTGGTGACTCTAGCTCAAAGTTTGTAAAAGTGGGGAGAGGGGGGCTATGGGGCTGGGGGCGGTATGGTTGGGCGTGGCATCCAAATTTTTGCTGCAGATCCTTGTGGAATGTCAAATGCTACCTTCATACCAATTTGGTGACTCTAGCTCGAAGCATGTAAAAGGTGGTGATAGGGGGGCTATGGGGCTTGGGGCGGTATTGGTGGGCGTGGCATTCAATTTTTGCTGCCGATCCATGTGGGATGTCAATTGCTATCTTCATACCAAATTTGGTGACTCTAGCTCGAAGTTTGTATAAAGTGGGGAAAGGGGGGCTGGGGGCGATATGGTTGGGCGTGGCATTCAAATTTTTGCTGCAGATCCTTGTGGAATGTCAAATGCTACCTTCATACCAAATTTGGTGACTCTAGCTCAAAGTTTGTAAAAGTGTGGAGAGGGGGGCTATGGGGCTGGGGGCGGTATGGTTGGGTGTGGCATCCGAATTTTTGCTGCAGATCCTTGTGGAATGTCAAATGCTACCTTCATTCCAAATTTGGTGACTCTAGCTCGAAGTTTGTATAAAGTGGGGAAAGGGGGGCTGGGGGCGGTATGGGTGGGCGTGGCATCCAAATTTTTGCTGCCGATCCATGTGGGATGTCAATTGCTATCTTCATACCAAATTTGGTGACTCTAGCTCGAAGTTTGTATAAAGTGGGGAAAGGGGGGCTGGGGGCGGTATGGGTGGGCGTGGCATCCAAATTTTTGATGCAGATCTATGTGGAATGTCAATTGCTATCTTCATACAAAATTTGGTGACTCTAGCTCAAAGTTTGTAAAAAGTGGGGAAAGGGGGGTGGAAGGGGTGCGCGTGGCTCCAAAACTTTGATGCAGTTTTTCGGGGGTCGTTGCAAGCTATCTTCCTGCCAAATTTGGTGGATCTAGCTCCACAACTCTGGAAGATACACGCATTCCCGTTTTGACGAAGCGTTGGGGTGGATGGGGGCGGCTAGGGTGGTATTGGTGGGCGTGGCATCCAAATTTTTGCTGCAGATCCTTGTGGAATGTCAAATGCTACCTTCATACCAAATTTGGTGACTCTAGCTCAAAGTTTGTATAAAATGGGGAAAGGGGGGCTGGGGGCGGTATGGGTGGAATTGCATCCAAATTTTTGATGCAGATCTTTGTGGAATGTCAATTGCTATCTTCATAACAAATTTGGTGACTCTAGCTCAAAGTTTGTATAAAGTGGGGAAAAAGGGGCTGGGGGCGGTATGGGTGGAATTGCATCCAAATTTTTGATGCAGATCTTTGTGGAATGTCAATTGCTATCTTCATAACAAATTTGGTGACTCTAGCTCAAAGTTTGTAAAAGTGGGGAAAGGGGGGCTGGGGGCGGTATGGGTGGAATTGCATCCAAATTTTTGATGCAGATCTTTGTGGAATGTCATTTGCTATCTTCATAACAAATTTGGTGACTCTAGCTCAAAGTTTGTAAAAGTGGGGAGAGGGGGGCTATGGGGCTGGGGGCGGTATGGTTGGGCGTGGCATCCAAATTTTTGCTGCAGATCCTTGTGGAATGTCAAATGCTACCTTCATACCAAATTTGGTGACTCTAGCTCGAAGCATGTAAAAGGTGGTGATAGGGGGGCTATGGGGCTTGGGGCGGTATGGGTGGGCGTGGCATTCAAATTTTGCTGCCGATCCATGTGGGATGTCAATTGCTATCTTCATACCAAATTTGGTGACTCTAGCTCGAAGTTTGTATAAAGTGGGGAAAGGGGGGCTGGGGGCGATATGGTTGGGCGTGGCATCCAAATTTTTGCTGCAGATCCTTGTGGAACGTCAAATGCTACCTTCATACCAAATTTGGTGACTCTAGCTCAAAGTTTGTAAAAGTGGGGAGAGGGGGGCTATGGGGCTGGGGGCGGTATGGTTAGGCGTGGCATCCAAATTTTTGCTGCAGATCCTTGTGGAATGTCAAATGCTACCTTCATACCAAATTTGGTGACTCTAGCTCGAAGCATGTAATAGGTGGTGATAGGGGGGCTATTGGGCTTGGGGCGGTATGGGTGGGCGTGGCATTCAAATTTTGCTGCCGATCCATGTGGGATGTCAATTGCTATCTTCATACCAAATTTGGTGACTCTAGCTCGAAGTTTGTATAAAGTGGGGAAAGGGGGGCTGGGGGCGGTATGGGTGGGCGTGGCATCCAAATTTTTGATGCAGATCTATGTGGAATGTCAATTGCTATCTTCATACAAAATTTGGTGACTCTAGCTCAAAGTTTGTAAAAGGTGGGGAAAGGGGGGTGGAAGGGGTGCGCGTGGCTCCAAAACTTTGATGCAGTTTTTCGGGGGTCGTTGCAAGCTATCTTCCTGCCAAATTTGGTGGATCTAGCTCCACAACTCTGGAAGATACACGCATTCCCGTTTTTGACGAAGCGTTGGGGTGGATGGGGGCGGCTAGGGTGGTATTGGTGGGCGTGGCATCCAAATTTTTGCTGCAGATCCTTGTGGAATGTCAAATGCTACCTTCATACCAAATTTGGTGACTCTAGCTCAAAGTTTGTATAAAATGGGGAAAGGGGGGCTGGGGGCGGTATGGGTGGAATTGCATCCAAATTTTTGATGCAGATCTTTGTGGAATGTCAATTGCTATCTTCATAACAAATTGGTGACTCTAGCTCAAAGTTTGTATAAAGTGGGGAAAAAGGGGCTGGGGGCGGTATGGGTGGAATTGCATCCAAATTTTTGATGCAGATCTTTGTGGAATGTCAATTGCTATCTTCATAACAAATTTGGTGACTCTAGCTCAAAGTTTGTATAAAGTGGGGAAAGGGGGGCTGGGGGCGGTATGGGTGGAATTGCATCCAAATTTTGATGCAGATCTTTGTGGAATGTCAATTGCTATCTTCATAACAAATTTGGTGACTCTAGCTCAAAGTTTGTAAAAGTGGGAGAGGGGGGCTATGGGGCTGGGGGCGGTATGGTTGGGCGTGGCATCCAAATTTTTGCTGCAGATCCTTGTGGAATGTCAAATGCTACCTTCATACCAAATTTGGTGACTCTAGCTCGAAGCATGTAAAAGGTGGTGATAGGGGGGCTATGGGGCTTGGGGCGGTATGGGTGGGCGTGGCATTCAAATTTTTGCTGCCGATCCATGTGGGATGTCAATTGCTATCTTCATACCAAATTGGTGACTCTAGCTCGAAGTTTGTATAAAGTGTGGAAAGGGGGGCTGGGGGCGATATGGTTGGGCGTGGCATTCAAATTTTACTACAGATCCTTGTGGAATGTCAAATGCTACCTTCATACCAAATTTGGTGACTCTAGCTCAAAGTTTGTAAAAGTGGGGAGAGGGGGGCTATGGGGCTGGGGGCGGTATGGTTAGGCGTGGCATCCAAATTTTTGCTGCAGATCCTTGTGGAATGTCAAATGCTACCTTCATACCAAATTTGGTGACTCTAGCTCGAAGCATGTAAAGGTGGTGATAGGGGGGCTATTGGGCTTGGGGCGGTATGGGTGGGCGTGGCATTCAAATTTTTGCTGCCGATCCATGTGGGATGTCAATTGCTATCTTCATACCAAATTTGGTGACTCTAGCTCGAAGTTTGTATAAAGTGGGGAAAGGGGGGCTGGGGGCGGTATGGGTGGGCGTGGCATCCAAATTTTTGATGCAGATCTATGTGGAATGTCAATTGCTATCTTCATACAAAATTTGGTGACTCTAGCTCAAAGTTTGTAAAAGGTGGGAAAAGGGGGGTGGAAGGGGTGCGCGTGGCTCCAAAACTTTGATGCAGTTTTTCGGGGGTCGTTGCAAGCTATCTTCCTGCTAAATTTGGTGGCTCTAGCTCCACAACTCTGGAAGATACACGCATTCCCGTTTTTGACGAAGCGTTGGGGTGGATGGGGGCGGCTAGGGTGGTATTGGTGGGCGTGGCATCCAAACTTTTGATGCAGTTTTTGGGGGTCATCATCACCTATCTTGGCACCAAATTTGGTGGCTCTAGCTCAAAAACTGTGGGAGATATACGCTTTTTTGACTTTAAATTGCGGGGGGAATGGGGGCGGAATGGGTGGGCGTGGCTCCAAAATTTGGATGCAGTTTTTTGGGGGTTGCTAGTAGCTATCTGCCCACCAAATTTGGTAGTTCTAGCTGTAAGGATGTGCGAAATATGAGGATTTATCGGTTTTGAGTTATCGAATTTATCGATTTGCCAGCCCCCCAGTTATCGTAGAACCCCCATCTTGACACTTTAATTAACTATCCCATAGATAAAGAGAATTGGAAAGTTTCAAGTCTCTAGCTTGAAGGGTGTGGAAAAAAGTTGCGAACATACAGACGGACAGACGGACGGACACCATGACGGACATTGCACAAACCCAATATACTCTTTACCTTCGGTATCGAGTATAAATATAAAAGAAATATAACCAAATAAGTGGATTGTTTAATAACAAGAATATAAGATTTAACTATTGCTGGATAAATATATTTGGATGTTATTGCTGCTGCTGTTATTGTTGGGTTTGGAAATACAGACGCCGGCTTGAGCGTCTGTCTCACACGCACACTAGTACAAGTGAAGCGTAATATTTTATAAACATCTTAGTTTTTTTTTTAACTCAATACTGAATGTCTACGAAAAAGAAAATTAAACTTTTATTTAAGCCAAGAGATCTATTTTTCTTTACTTGACAAACTTATCTTTTATCAAGCAGGAGAGCTAGAGCTTCAATTTTTGGTATCTTTTCGGCTTTATAATGTGTCAATGTCTGACGAATTGATCTAGCACGAAAGCTACATCGGCCTTTCCTATTTTTTCGCAGCCACGCTTGCTGATTGAATCAATAAGCTTATATTCCCTCCCTCTGCTATTGCAAGATCGGCAGCTTGTTTGCGACGCTCCCTACGGATTTTGTTACTACAGTGCAGAGAAGGTCGCCCAACCGGCTTACATTTTGCGTTGATAAGTATAATTGTTTCCGAGCTGAACCAATCTGCAAATCTGTTTCGGAAGTAAGCCAAATTTCATCTGCATTTATTCCACTTAAGGCCTCTACGCAGATGCTAGTACAACGCCCCGTACCGTAGAAACTTCATATAAAAAAAACAGTCCCGTACAGCGCCCGTACCGTGTTACGAAATAGTGGTATGCAGCTCTGTGAGTCACAAGCAGTAGCTTAGTGTTGAAATGTTAAACAAAAGCTGTGCTGTTGTTACTGATGGAATCAATGTTCAGTAATTGTTTACGGGCCTTAAAAGTGAAACAAGATGTCAGCAAACAGAAGTAGGTTTGAAAATTTTAATAGCGAATAGGAGTAAATTGCTCAAATATAGGCAATGGAACGTCGGCCAGTCTTGTGGGACATTACGAGCAAGTTGCACTTTAATAACGTAGTCGTTACATTTGCGTGGGAGGAAATTGGAAATTGTAGGGCAAGAGCCGGCATGTACATTTTGGGAAAATTGTAACAAAGTTGACCTAATTCAGGCTACAATAGAGCCATACTTATTGTTTTGGCAGACAATGCTGCGCAAGAAGTATTGAATAAAAATATACTTATTAATTAATAAGATGCAATTTAAATAATATATAAACTGGATTGTACTGCCACTGATCTATCATATTAGTAAGGTGAATTTGCTTTGAGTCTTTTGAGTGGCTTCAGTTATGTTTAGCATAATCTTTGGTAATCTCAGCTCTGCCCATCAAACATGGGTTCACTAAAATGCTTTTTGGTTTTGCAGCCTGCTTTTTTCACAACCGCCAGTTGCAGGGCGTAAGTTGTACTCAAACACAGAAGAAACGCGCCTTGGTCGTGAATCCTTATTTTTAATTAAGTGTACAAAACACAGCTGCATTTCCGATTTATTAAGAGAAATTATTAGCCTACCGCCACAATATGTGCATTTTTTAACACTGCTCGTTAAGGTCAGTAAAACTCATGTATACGGTACGGGAGCTGTACGGGGTCGGAGCTGTACAAAGAGTCGTAAGAAACGAATGCATAGGTTGAGCCGTAAAGGCAAAAAAATGCGTGTAAGGTCCGAGTAATCGGATTGCCTCTGACTATTCTTTAACACATAACTGACGTAAACAAATTAAATACCTAATATGACACTTAAAAACTGAATTAAATTTGCAAAATATTTTTCGAAAACAAAAATAGGTGCTTTAGTAAAAAACACACAATAAATTACCACTTCAAACAAACACCGTCCGAGTTCTTCTTCAATTACACAATAAAATTATTAACAAAATAAATAAAAATAAAATACATGTATGTATATTACAGAATAATTGTTTGCAATAAAACATTTATGGCAGGCTCTTACCTCTTTTCAATGAAAAACCCTTCATCAAAATGAACAAGAATGAGATTAGATTTAGAAGAATACCAATTCACAATAGAATACCTCAAGGGGAAAGACAATCATATAGCAGACGCATTGTCAGGAATTTATATTGAAACACTAATACAAATAAATAGAAACATAATGATGGTCCAAACAAGACCATCAAAAGACAGGAAAAGAGCCCAATGTCTATGAAGTCATTAGCAATAATGATGTAAAGAAAATTTGTGAAAATAAAATTCGTAAATACTAACTGTTTGTTAAAAAGAAGAAAACGAATCATTTCACAATTTTCCATTAATGATTTATATTCTAATGAAAGGTTCGACTTAGGTCAATTCTTTCAAAGGCTTAATTCAGAAGCCGGAGAACATAAAATCATTAATTTACGGCTGTCACCAAATGAACAAATCTTCGAGTTTGTATCACTAAATGAATTTAAAACAAGTGGAAACGTTGCAGTCGGACGCAACCGACTGCGGTATACTCGATACCAGTATTAAAAATTTTGATGCCCATCCATGTGGGATGTCAATTGCTATCTTCATACCAAATTTGGTGACTCTAGCTCGAAGTTTGTATAAAGTGGGAAAAGGGGGGCTGGGGGTGGTATGGTTGGGCGTGGCATTCAAATTTTTGGTGCAGATCTATGTGGGATGTCAATTGCTATCTTCATACCAAATTTGGTGACTCTAGCTCGAAGTTTGTATAAAGTGGGGAAAGAGGGCTGGGGGCGGTATGGGTGGAATTGCATCCAAATTTTTGATGCAGATCTTTGTGGAATGTCAATTGCTATCTTCATAACAAATTTGGTGACTCTAGCTCGAAGTTTGTATAAAGTGGGGAAAGGGGGGCTGGGGGCGGTATGGTTGGGCGTGGCATTTAAATTTTTGCGCAGATCTATGTGGGATGTCAATTGCTATCTTCATACCGAATTTGTTGACTCTAGCTCGAAGTTTGTATAAAGTGGGGAAAGGGGGGCTGGGGGCGGTATGGTTGGGCGTGGCATCCAAATTTTTGCTGCAGATCCTTGTGGAATGTCAAATGCTACCTTCAACCAAATTTGGTGACTCTAGCTCAAAGTTTGTATAAAGTGGGGAAAGGGGGGCTGGGGGCGGTATGGTTGGGCGTGGCATCCAAATTTTTGCTTCAGATCCTTGTGGAATGTCAAATGCTACCTTCATACCAAATTTGGTGACTCTAGCTTAAAGTTTGTATAAAGTAGGGAAAGGGGGGCTGGGGGCGGTATGGTTGGGCGTGGCATCCAAATTTTTACTGCCGATCCATGAGGAATGTCTATTGCTATCTTCATACCAAATTTGGTGACTCTAGCTGAAAGTTTGTAAATGGTGGGGAAAAGGGGGCGGAATGGGTGGGCTTGGCTCCAAAACTTTGATGCAGATTTTTGAGGGTCACTGCCAGCTATCTTCCTACCAAATTTGGTGGCTCTAGCTCCACAACTCTGGAAGATACACGCATTCCCGTTTTTGACGAAGCGTTGGGGTGGATGGGGGCGGCTAGGGTAGGATCGGTGGGCGTGGCATCCAAACTTTTGATGCAGTTTTTATGGGGTCATCATCACCTATCTTGGCACCAAATTTGGTGGCTCTAGATCAAAAACTTTGGGAGATATAGCCATTTCTGATTTCAAAATGCGGGGGGGCTGGGGGCGGAACGGGTGGGCGCGGCTCCAAAACTTTGATGCAGTTTTTTGGGGATCGCTACTAGCTATCTTCCCACCAAATTTGGAAGCTCTAGCTCCACAACCCTGGAAGATACACGCATTCCTTTTTTGACGAAGCGTTGGGGTGGATGGGGGTAGCTAGGGCAGTGTCGGTGGGCGTGGCATCCAAACTTTTGATGCAGTTTTAAGGGGGTTGCTAGTAGCTATCTTCTTACCAAATTTTGTACTTCTAGCTGTAAGGATGTGCGAAATATGTGGATTTATCGGATTTGAGTTATCGAATTTATCGAGTATAAATATGGTCAGTAAATGTTTAAGTAAATTAAAAGTAGCGCTACTAACAAGAGTGACACATCTTGAACATAGCCTCTGTGAATGGCAAAACTAACAGTTCCATAACTATTATTAAAGTTTGACCTTTTTTTTAGTTTATATGTACGGTCACACTTTTCTAAAACTTTCTCTTACGTTTGTGAATCCAAAGTGGCAGGTTGTGCACTGAGATATAAACTTAAAATAAATATATAAATAATATAAAACGACATTAACTAAACTGGCTTGCGTTCTTATTTAGACTGCGTTTTAAAACAGGTTATGGGCCCAGGCTACGCATGATGCAAAGACTACCAGATGAGGGATTGCGCATGTCCGCCATATTGCTTTTTATCAGCTGACCGTTTTTTACGTCACGATAGACTTGCTGTGGTTTGTTTACATTTATATAATTTGTGAAAAGAGTTAAAAGAACAAAAGAAATTATGCGTTGTGCTGTGTTTGGGTGTGGAAAAAATAATAATGTTAAATTGCATTCATTTACATTCCCTAAATGCAAAAATCTAAGGGCACTGTGGACAAAATACTTAACAGTGGAGTTTAGGTTTGGTAAGTTGAGACTGCTGAATGCAACTGCTTGTCCAACTATTTATTCAAAGGTCGCTCAAACAGAAAATATTGCCAGCAAACTGCTCGAAAAGAGACGCTTGAACGGGTGGCTACACTCTTAAAAGACAATAATAGTCTTAAGCGAGCAAACCAACATATAGAAAATGTTAGTCGTTAGCGAAAATACCGAAAAATAATAACATAAATAGTAAATCTTTATATATATAAAAGTGTTTGTCCTGACTAGAATGGAAGAGCCACAGCCTAAACAAAAAGAGCTAGAAGGCTAAAATTTTCACACAATTTTCCATGCAGAAAGGAGGTGAGCACTAAGAAGGGAATTTTTATTTGGACAACTCCTTCAAGTACCTCCCATACGATTTGGAGCACTTTTTACCCTTTTTAAAAAAACAAATTACAATTACTGATCGCGAGCGAAAATACAAAAACAAAACAAATGCGCAGTGACGCCTTCGCGTCGCACAAGAAAAGTCATAAAAAAAGGTTCTTACACTTGCAAAAAAGAAACGGATTTCAATAACTTTATTTTCACATCAAACACTGTGCAACTCTGTGTTTACATTCTATCGGAATAAGGCAAAACAAAACTAGAAGAAAAATTCACGACTTAGCAAGTATTGAATTTTTGCTTGAATTTTTACACCTCTACTCCCCTTGCCTTCACACAAAAGATTCAGAGAGAAAATTCACGAAAAAACTTCAGCGTGTAAATGGGGTCTAAATGAATAAGTGCATACACAATTGAGTAACAATGCGCTTGAAAATAATTTTCATAACTTTATGTACTTGTATCACTTCGCACAGTGCACATTCTTTCATACTCGATACTACGATAACTGGGGGCTGGCAAATCGATAAATTCGATAGCTCAAAACCGATAAATCCATATATTTCGCACATCCTTACAGGTAGAACTACCAAATTTGGTAAGAAGATAGCTAGTATCAACCCTCAAAAAACTGCACCAAGAATTTTGGAGCCACGCCCACCCATTCCGCCCAGCCCCCCGCATTAAAAATCAGATATAGGTATATATCCCACAGTTTTTTAGCTAGAGCCACCAAATTTGGTCCAAGATAGGTGATGATGACCCCCCAAAAACTGCATCAAAAGATTGGATGCCACGCCCACCAATACTGCCCTAGCCGCCCCCATCCTCCCGAACGCTTCGTCAAAAACGGGAATGCGTGTATCTTCCAGAGAGAGTGTCTAGCTATGTAGTCTCTGAGATCCACGCGTTCATACAGACGGACAGACAGACGGACAGACGAACATGGCTATATCGTCTCGGCTGTTGATGCTGATCAAGAATATATATACTTTATGGGGTCGGAGATGCTTCCTTCTGCCTGTTACATACTTTTGCACAAAACCCTTATACCCTTATTTACCCATTTTATGGGTTAAGGGTATAAAAATTGAGCTTAAAGATGTCTTACACTGTCCAGAAAAACCAGAAAACATCATATCTGTAAAAAAGATGGAGGAAGCAGGCCTTACCATTGTACTTCATCCAGGAGGTGTAACTGTTAGTATCAATACAATGAATGGAAATGTTTTGGGAAATGTTCCAATAATTAACTTATTTCTAATATATTAGCTTGTGCTGCAAATGTAAGCAAAAGTAATAGTTATAGTTTGTGGCATGAGAGGCTAGGTCATATGAGTAAAGGGAAATTTTTAGAATTAACATGTGCTGTCATACAAGTTTATTAAATAGCATACAACCAGAAGATGAGTTGTATGAAGCTTGTGTAAAAAGGGAGCAGGCAAGATTAAGTTTTGAAAAGTTTAAAATAAAGACCATATAAAGCGACCATTATATGTTGTACACTCTCATGTGTGTGGACCAATAACAGTGATTTTAAAAACTATTATGTTGTTTTTATGGATGACACTGACATTATTGCGTAACGTATCTGTTAAAGTTTAAGTCAGATGTTTTTGCTGTGTTTCAAGACATTGTAGCAAAAAGTGAAACTCTATTTATATCAAAATTGGTTAATTTATATATTGATAATGGTCGAGAATATCTATCGAATGACATGAAAGAGTTCGTGTTCAGGCCTAAGCTATCACTTAACTCTTACACATACTCTACAACAGAATCCGAAGAGATGATTAGATCTATAACGGAAAAAGCTCGCACTTCAGCTATAGGGCAAAATCTAGAAGTCTTTCTGTGGTGAGGCTTTGCTAACAGCCACATACTTGATAAATAGAAGCCCAATTAATGCATTACGTGAATGCAGCTAAGCACCATATGAAATGTGGCACGGTAAAAAGCCATGTCTCAAGTAATTGAGATTGTTTGGTTCGACAGTTGTCGTTCTCAATAAAATGAGGAAAAAGAAAGTTTGATGAAAAATCATGGAAAGGTATGCTTGTCGGATATGAACCAAATGGATATAAAATATTGGATTTGTTACCGCAAGAGATGTTTTGTTTGACGAAAAGTCTTGAACTGTGGTTGTTGATAACAACATAGATTTCCACAATTAGGTGGAAAATATTGAACCAGTTTTTCAAGACTACGGTCTGGTGCAAATGGAAATGGTTCAGGAAAAGTCTAATACAGAAGTATTAGAAGTACAGCCTAGTGAGGTGGAAAATTAAGTGGAAAATGCCGACCCAGATATATCTGGAATTTTAATTGATAAAGAATCAAGTAACTCTGATAATTTTGTTTGGCAATGCGATCGATTAAAAGAAAAACCAAAATTGTCATACAGAGATATGATAAAAAACTGTGTCATGCATACGCAAACTTTTATTGGTACTGCCACAACATCGTTTGAGGAAATTAATATAGAAGTGATAGAACACAATGGGAAGAAGCTATTAGAGATGAGCTTAGTTCTGATGAAATAAACAAAACCTGGTCACTGATAGACATGCCTGAAGGCAAGAATATAGTTGATTGTAAATGGATTTTTACAATTAAACAGAATGAGTTTGGTAGACCAGTAAAATATAAAGCAAGGCTTGTAGCACATTTGCTCCTGTGGCTAGAATTTCAAGTTTCAGACTTATAATGTCTATTTCAAACCAATATAGCTTGAGAGTGCACCACATGGATGTGAAAACTGCTTTTTAAATGGCAATTTAAAGGAGGAAATATATATGAGAATTCCTCAAGGGCTGTAATGTAATAGCAGCCAAGTATGTTAATTGAACAAAGCAATTTATGGTCTCAAGCAGGCAGCGAAGTGTTGGTCTGATGTTTTTGAGAAAACTTTGAAAGATACTGGGTTTACAAATTCACCTGTTGATAGATGCATATATATTCTTGAAAAAGGTGACATATTGGAAATATATATATTTTGTTATATGTTGATGACTTAGTTATATGTCATTGAGCTCGGATGAAGCAACTGATGCTCCATGTCAAAGTCTAATTGGATGTCTTATGTATGATATGCTATGTACAAGACCAGATCTGAGTATATCTGTGAATCTGTTAATTCGATATAGTCAAAAGAATATATAGTATTAAGGTATCTAAAAGGTACTATCGACTTAAAGTTAACATTCACTAGAAATGAGAACTATGACAATTTCTTTGTTGGATTTGTTAGAACAACCAATACAGATCTATGACGATAATCAGGGTTGTATTAGTATAGCGAATAACCCTTCTTGCCACATACGTTCTAAACATATAGATATCAAATATCATTTTTCACGTGAGCATGTTTAAAATAAACTAATAAAACTTGAATATATTTCCACAGATCATCAACTTGCTGATATGCTTACAAAACCATTATCAGCACCACGTTTTGTACAACTCAGACAGCAACTTGGTCTGATTGACTGAGATTGATGGATGGATATGTGCGGATGACAATTTACGTTCATTTTGATTATTTTTATTTGATAGTTGATTACTTTGATAACGAATGATATTTTGTAACTTAATAATTTAATAAGAAACTCTAAATTAATTAAAATAGATAAACATCTTAGTTTTTTTTTTTAACTCAATACTGAATGTCTACGAAAAAGAAAATTAAACTTTTATTTAAGCCAAGAGATCTATTTTTCTTTACTTGACAAACTTATCGTTTATCAAGCAGGAGAGCTAGAGCTTCAATTTTTGGTATCTTTTTCGGCTTTATAATGTGTCAATGTCTGACGAATTGATCTAGCACGAAAGCTACATCGGCCTTTCCTATTTTTTCGCAGCCACGCTTGCTGCTTGAATCAATAAGCTTATATTCCCTCCCTCTGCTATTGCAAGATCGGCAGCTTGTTTGCGACGCTCCCTACGGATTTTGTTACTACAGTGCAGAGAAGGTCGCCCAACCGGCTTACATTTTGCGTTGATAAGTATAATTGTTTCCGAGCTGAACCAATCTGCAAATCTGTTTCGGAAGTAAGCCAAATTTCATCTGCATTTATTCCACTTAAGGCCTCTACGCAGATGCTAGTACAACGCCCCGTACCGTAGAAACTTCATATAAAAAAAACAGTCCCGTACAGCGCCCGTACCGTGTTACGAAATAGTGGTATGCAGCTCTGTGAGTCACAAGCAGTAGCTTAGTGTTGAAATGTTAAACAAAAGCTGTGCTGTTGTTACTGATGGAATCAATGTTCAGTAATTGTTTACGGGCCTTAAAAGTGAAACAAGATGTCAGCAAACAGAAGTAGGTTTGAAAATTTTAATAGCGAATAGGAGTAAATTGCTCAAATATAGGCAATGGAACGTCGGCCAGTCTTGTGGGACATTACGAGCAAGTTGCACTTTAATAACGTAGTCGTTACATTTGCGTGGGAGGAAATTGGAAATTGTCGGGCAAGAGCCGGCATGTACATTTTTGGGAAAATTGTAACAAAGTTGACCTAATTTAGGCTACAATAGAGCCATACTTATTGTTTTGGCAGACAATGCTGCGCAAGAAGTATTGAATAAAAATATACTTATTAATTAATAAGATGCAATTTAAATAATATATAACTGGATTGTACTGCCACTGATCTATCATATTAGTAAGGTGAATTTGCTTTGAGTCTTTTGAGTGGCTTCAGTTATGTTTAGCATAATCTTTGGTAATCTCAGCTCTGCCCATCAAATATGGGTTCACTTTTTCACAACCGCCAGTTGCAGGGCGTAAGTTGTACTCAAAAGAAAAGTTAAAGCTTTACTGTCACTATTGACAGAAGGTTCTTTGTTTGGAAGCGTGCAATGTTTCATGTACTCTGTGGAATGGCAAAAGTGGGGTTTACCACATATACATATTCTGCTTTGGTTAGAAAATAAAATAAGACCAGATAAAATCGATAAAATTAACTGTGCCGAAATACCAAACGCAGATGAGGATCCTTTGTTCATTAACATTGTTAAGTGAAAAATGATTCATGGTCCTTGCGGTTCATTTGATAATAAATCGCCATGCATGAAAAATGGAAAATGTAGCAAAAGGTTTCATCGACAATTACTTAAAGAATTTGTGAGAAGAATTTATATCGTAGAAGAGCGATAGAAGATGGTGGTAATGCAATTAATATAAATGGTAATTGCATAGATAATCGTTGGGTTGTGCTTTATATCTGTGTACTATTGAGAACATTTGAAGCTCACATAAATCACAACTCACAATTTCGCAACACACCGCTTCAGTTTTAACGTTCACACTTACAATTAATAATCAATTCGAATCAAATCAATTAAATTACTCAGTTCAGTATCACATACCGACTTGTGCAAAAAACTATCTCCAGCTGGGGCTCCTGTGAACTACACATACACATTATCAACTTTAATTTCACCACATTGCGTCGCATATACATAACCTCAACATGTCCGATGTCGAAAATTATGTAGATGCACCGGCAAATGTGGCAAACAACAACAACAACATGGAAGAAGCAAACAATGTAAATTCGGTTTTCGCAAAAATGCCGTTTCCTCAACTAAATTCAATAACTAGCATTGAGACGTTTTTTACAAAACTAGAAAGTTGGTTTTTGTTACAAGGACTAGGCTCACGGAAGGAACATGAAAAATACGTCGCTGTTATAGCTTATGCGGATGCAAAATATCTCGACCAGGTTTATGATCTCATTCAAAATGAACCTCAAAGAGATCCATACACCACACACGCAAGCCATCCTTGCTAAGTTCTCAGAATCTGAGATGGTACGCCTAGATAAGCTTGCAACCGGCATTCAACTTGGTGACGGTCGTCCCAGTCATTTGCTCACCCAATTACAACAAACAAACGCAACCAGTGACGAGTCAGTCAAACGCCGTTATTGGATCATGCGCTGTTATCACAGGCATTTTGGAGAGCTCACCAAACATATCAATTTCCAAGCTTGCCACTGCTGCAGATTCCGTAATAGACTCTCTCAACTACAACAATGATAATATCTCAGCATTTTCGCACACAAACACTGGTACATCATCATACAACGATCGCATCGCCAAAATAGAACAACGTTTGGATTATAATGACAAAGTTCTACAACAAATCAACAGCAAACTTAGCCAGCTTCTCAGCAACAATCGGCAATCACGTAGCCGCAATCGCTGGCAAAGCAACGAAAATCGTAACACATCATCACCAACTCAGCAAGCAAACCAACTCTGCTGGTATCACGCTAAATTTGGAACTGATGCTCAACGCTGTCAAATTCCATGCTCCTTCAAACAAGCAGCCAGCACAAAAAACTAAATACAACCGTCGAAGGTTTACAAGGCAACTCCGGCGGACAATTCATCAGGGCCTTACAACACAATTTCAATCTGTACATCTTCAATATCTCTAATACTAACCGCTTGTTTATAACAGATAAGAAATCTGGAAAAAAAATCTTATCGACACTGGTGCAGACGTTTCTGCCATACCAATCTTATCAATCAATCAACGCATCTTTCACTGCAATACCAACTCACTATTTGCAGCAAATGGCACGCAGATCAAAGCTTACGGTACAACTTGTATCACCCTTGATCTCGGCTTACGACATCCATACACTTGGAGTTATATCATCGCAGATATCACTAATCCAATCATCGGATCTGATTTTTTGTACCACTACAATTTGCTCGTCGATGTCAGGCAAAGCAGATTAGTCGACGCTCAAACACTTTTATCCAGTCCCGGTACCTGCTGTCTACAATCAATTAGTCAACTCAAAGCCTTCAACACATCTTGTGAATTTGCTCGACTCTTGGAGGAATTCAAGGATATCACGCAACTAAACGTTTCTGCACCAAAACCAACAACAGCCGAGGTGACTCACTGCATTGACACAAGAGGACCACCAACATTCGCATAGCCAAGGCGCCTCACACCCGAAAAATTTCAAGCTGCAAGAGCGAGTTTGATTTCCTGCTCAAGATTGGCGTGTGTCGTCCATCGAAAAGCTCATATGCATCACCTCTGCACATGGTACGCAAACAAACCGGCGAATGGCGTCCATGTGGCGACTATCGCGCACTCAATGCTCAAACAGTTCCTGATCGGTACCCACTACCTCATATTCAAGACTGCACACATATTTTCTACGGAAAGAAAATATTCTCAAAAATTGATCTTAACCGTGCATATCATCAAATTCCAATCGAACCTAGTGATGTTCCCAAAACAGCTATAACCACGCCATTCGGATTATTTGAATTCACGCACATGACATTCAGCGATATATGCACACCGCTTTCAGGGATTTGGATTTCACTTCTGTCTACATAGACGATATCGCCATAGCATCTGACAGTATTGATCAGCACAAAATCCATCTCCGTCAAATATTTGAACGACTCCATCTCACCATTAATCCAAGCAAATGCTGCTTCGGTCAAACATCGATTGAGTTTCTAGGACATCTAGTTGACTCCAGTGGCATCACCCTTGCCATCCAAAGTTAAAACAATCGCGGATTTTCCATTGCCCAAAGTTGTAAAGGAACTCCGGCGATTCTTGGCAATGATCAACTTCTACAGGAGATTCTTACCCAATGCAATTCAACATCAAGCTCCACTGGTCAAGCTCATCCCAGGCAACAAAAACAAGAGGAAACGTTGCAGTCGGACGCAACCGACTGTGGCATACTCGATACCAGTATTAAAACAGGTAAACATAGGCCTGATTGCAAGGGGTACGGATGGGGCAGGGGTGTACCCTGCTTTAAAGATTCTCCGATGCACATAGGGATGCCACCAACTATCTTCCTTCCAAATTTGGTGACTCTAGCTAAAAGTTTGTAAGAGCTGTTCAAAGGGGCGCTGGGGGCGGTAAGGGTGGGTGTGGCATCTAAATTTTTACTGCAGATCTTTGCGAAATGTCAATTGCTATCTTCATACCAAATTCGGTGATTCTAGCTCGAAGTTTGTAAAAGGTGGGGAAAGAGGAGCTAGGGGCGGTATGGGTGGGTGTGGCATCCAAATTTTTACTGCAGATCTTAGTGAAATGTCAATTGCTATCTTCATACCAAATTTGGTGACTCCAGCTCGAAGTTTGTAAAGAGTGGGGAAAGGGGGGCTGGGGGCAGTATGGCTGGGCGTGGCATCCAAATTTTTGATGCAGATATGTGTGGAATGTCAATTGCTATCTTCATACCAAATTTGGTGACTCTAGCTGGAAATTTGTAAATAGTGGGGAGAGGGGGGCTGGGGGCGGTATAGGTGGACGTGGCATCCAAATTTGTGATGCAGATCTTTGTGAAATGTCAATTGCTTTCTTCATATCAAATTTGGTGACTCTATCTAAAAGTTTGTAAAAGGTGGGGAAAGGGGGGTGAAATGGGTGGGCGTGGTTCTATAACTTTGATGCAGTTTTTGGGGGTTGTTGCCAGTTATCTTCCTACCAAATTTGGTGGCTCTAGCTCCACAACTCTGGAAGATACACGCATTCCCGTTCTTGACGAAGCGTTGGGGTGGATGGGAGCGGCTAGGGCAGAATCGGTGGGCGTGGCATCCAAACTTTTGATGCAGTTTTTGCGGGGTCATCATCACTTATCTTGGCACCAAACTTGGTGCCTATAGCTCAAAAACTGAGGGGCTGGGGCGGAATAGTGGGCGTGGCTCTAAAATTTTTGATGTAGTTTTTTGGGGGTTGCTAGTAGCTATCTTCTTACCAAAATTGGTAGTTCTAGCTGTAAGGATGTGCGAAATATGTGGATTTATCGGTTTTGAGTTATCGAATTTATCGATTTGCCAGCCCCCCAGTTATCGTAGAACCTCCATCTTGACACTTTAATTTACTATCCCATAGATAAAGAGAATTGGAAAGTTTCAAGTCTCTAGCTTGAAGGGTGTGGAAAAAACTTGCAACCATACGGACGAGCAGACGGACAGACGGACAGACACCATGACGGACATTGCACAAAACCAATATACTCTTTACCTTCGGTATCGAGTATAAAATCGACTCATCACAAATCAACTGGACAGAGGACACGATACAACATTTCAACGAATGCAAACGATCGCTAGCCGACTCTACGCTCTTAGTTCACCATGCTCAATTCGCTCATCTTTCACTCAGTACAGACGCCAGTGACATTGCAGTGGGTGCAGTACTACATCAAGTCATCAACAACGAGTTTCAGCCAATGGGATTCTTCAGTGTTAAACTCACCGACACGCAACGCAAATACAGCACGTACGATCGTGAACTATTGGCCGTTTACCTCAGCATAAAACATTTCCGTTGTATGTTGGAAGGACGAATTTTCGACATTCGCACAGATCACAAACCATTGGTATATGCATTCAGCCAGAAGCCTGAAAATGCATCACCACGTCAACTCCGCCAATTGGATTTCATCAGTCAATTTACAACAACGATTCTACATGTGTCGGGCATCGAAAATACAACTGCAGACACATTATCACGCATAACAGCAATGGAATCATGCTCTTGCTTTGCATCGCAACGGACGTGTTTTTTTTATGCGCTTCGCTTTTTTGACTATTGTGCGTCTTATTTCTGCTATTAATAGACATTAAATTAACGATTTAATTTGCATTTGTTTTAAAGTGTTTTCCAAGCACAACAACAAACTGCAGTCCAGCATACTGAAAAATTTGCTCAACTTGCTGCCGCCTGCTTTTGTTTTGTTTTTGTGCTTTTACGCTCACTCTCTCACTCTTTCTCTCTATTTCAGTGCTTGAAACCGTTTCTTGATCGTTTACTCTAACGCGCTCTTTTGTGTTGGTGTTGGTCGCGGTCAAACTTTTCTCCGTTGCTTGTTGCTTTCGGTGGTCGCGCTCGCGCCGTTTTTGTTTGTGAAGCTGTGAAGTAAGTTTTGTTTGTAGCTTTACTATTTGCAATTTAGGGTGGACCTGTATCTTAATAATAACAATTTTCTGCAGAGATTTTTTTATTTTTTTTTATTTATTAATTTTTTACTTTTATATTATTTTAATAAATTCAATAAAATGTCTGTTTGCTGCTATGCGAATTGTCAAGTCCGCGCTAACTCAAAAATGGGTTTTGTCTGCTGCTGGATGTGCACAAATGTTGCTCATGAGCAATGTGCTGGCATTAATGGCCGTATCTCAGACCTCTTGCAAGTCTTGCAGAAAAAAAAAAAAAAAAATTGCAAGCTTTATAGAAACTCTACTTGGCTTAGAGGGCGTTTTCCGTCAGTTGAATAAACTGTGTGAAAAATTCTCATCGGTTCAGAGAAACCTTAGCGAGAAAAATCTCGTACAGGATTCTCCAAAGCGTAAAAAGGCCAACGTTGGGCAGTTATCGGGCTCTGTGACGTTGGAAAATACTCCAAACGCTCTGATACCACAGGGTAAAGTAAATAAAAATCTTCATGTCCCTTCTACTAAAGTTATCGAGAACTTAGATGATATAACAATAACTCCCATGGATATTGTCTTATCTGATCCCGATCCTTCGGTTCCTTTGGTGGTTAGTAGTGTTGATGTTAATCAACAAAAAAACTCTATCAAACCTAAAGAGCCAAATATTCAATTATCCGAGACTGAGTCTTCCAAACCAGCCTCAGTGGAGGATATAATTAAAAAATTTGTTGCTGTCCCACCTAAAAAACAAATATTTGTTTAAAGGCTTCCCCCTGATTTAATATCAGATGATGTCAAGGTCTATATCAAATTTTTTAAACTGCAAACCGATTTCGCAAAAGATCTAGCAGAGACCATGCGCGAAATTCAACCAACGCAAACAGCACACCACGACATCTCCAAGCCATTCGTTTTTCGTGAATTAGGCAATGCAACTCACGTCTTTTTGCGAAACGACACTGTGCGTGGCTCACTTCAACCGCCCTACGATGGAACATTTGCAGTAAAATTATAACAAAACAAACATTTCACCATAACCGTCAATGGCCGTGACATGAAAGTATCGATCGATCGCCTTAAACCAGCTTTCATTGAATCTCACCAATCATCACCACCACCAACCAACATCGTCAGTAAAGGATCACAGCCATCACAGCAGCAGGATAAGGTAACTAGCTCCACATCACAGATGCCATCGCCACAACAATCGACCAGGCCTCGTCGAACAATTAGACTCCCGTTCGCTTCGCAACGTGAATTCTAGGAGGGGTACTGTGGCAACCTGGTCACACTAAAAATATACTTTTTTGCAGACCAATACTCTGGTCACACGATATATAAAATTAACCACCATGGATAGGATACACAGCGAACAAGCTTAATCAATATAATAGTTAATTATCTTAATGTTTACTTATGGACGAAATAATGTAAATATAGATAAAAACTATAAAGTGTGTCCATAATTCCATTTAATTTGATTCATTTAGAAACACCACATTGCTCAATTTCAAAACAATCTAATATTGCTGCTGTGCTCAAAGATTGCAAGCTTATTGTTTGGGATGAGTGTACTATGGACCATAAAGGTGCTTTTGAAGCTGTAGATCGATCTTTGATAGACATTCGAGATAGCGAATACCTAATGGGTGGCATAACTCTTCTCTGAGCTGGTGATTTTCGAACACCTCTTCCAGTGATCCCCAGAGGAACAAGAGCAGATGAAATAAATGCGTGCTTAAAGTCTTCAATTTTGTGGCCTACAATACTGAAAATTGCATTAATGAAGAATATGCGAGTGCACTTAAAAGGTGATAGCATAGCTGGTGAATTTGCAGAAATGCTTCTTCAAATAGGAAATGGATTATTTGCAACCCATGATGGAAAAATAACTTTACCATCCACTTTGTGTCATGTTGTGAAAAGTATTGAAGAGCTAACTCTAAAAATATTTCCGGATATAACAAATATCTCTCAAAAATCACTCGAATGGTTTTCATAACGTGCTATTTTGACTGCGAGAAATGACAATGCTTTGGAAATAAACGAGTTTTATTAAAATCATTTCAAAGTGAAGAAATGACATATAACTCTATTGATTCTGTGACTCAAATCGAAGATGCAGTTCATTACTTGCTTTAATATTTTGTGAAATATTTCTTATTTATTATTTTGTATTGTAGTATACACATATATTCATATATATTCAAATGTAATAAACAGCAACACTTTGTTGTTGTCTAAACATTAAATCGAGCAACGACACTTTGTCGTTGCATAAACAATAAGCCAAGCACCCAGTGCTGGTAATATGATCGCGTAAGAATGCAACGCGCACAACGATGCCGCGTCAGCGTTCTCACGCTTTGACCATGTACTATACATATGTGTATCATCTCACTCTCTTTACATTATATATTAAACTATGTACGGCTCTCGCGCTGACTTCTCTGCTGAAGCAGTGGCCAGCCTTAAAAACTTAGAATCAAAAACTGAATTCATAAAATAAAGATACACATAACTGCCCAGACGTGGCACCGCAAATTACTATACTTTATACGTTATACATGGCGACCGTGACATGTGATTTCGAATATATAATAAAATATTAGTGCTTGTACGAAAATGAAATGAAGTGGATGTTAATACATTCATGATGAGTTAAATACAACAAAGTTAAAGTGCAATCCATTTAAAATAAAAACATTTAACTAAATTAAAAATTAACAACATTGAGTGGTGAAAAAAAAAATGCGAAAAGACTTAAATAACTAAATATGCAAATCAACAATAACAAAAACAGCAGCAGCAACAGCAGCAGCAACATTTACGCACGCGCAATTGAAAATCACAGCAGCAGCAGCGAAAAAAAATCAACGCAACACTTTCAACAATAGTAATGAAGACAAGCCGAAGACCACAACAGCAGCAGCAACAATAACAAAAATAAATAACACATATATAAAACTGATACAGATTTTTTCTCTAAAGAAACACATCTATGAGCGACGACCTCGCCTTCGTAAACGCTGCTCCCGTTGAGCAAAGGGACGCACCGACGCTGAAAGAGGCGCTTGAGGTGTGTCCAACTGATGGACCACGGCCGCTCACAATAGCTGAGTACAAGGCCCGGAACACCAAGAAGCCCCCAAAGAAGACAAAACGGGGAGGCAGAATCAAAAGACTACTGCAACAGAGACGACTGGAGCGGGATATGCTGCAGACGTATGCAGACAAGGAAGAACAGCAAAGGTGTCAACAACGCATAGATGACATCACGGCACAACTTCGCCAAAAGAGCGAAGTAACGCAAAAGAGCTGCTAATGCCAAGCTCCACTTTGCCTTTATTTTTAATACCTACCAAAAAACAACTTGTAGCACCGAAAGGTGCAGATTGGAATATCTAACATCTGATAGGCTTTAACTAACACCATATGATTGGTAATTACTGTAAACCAATCATATGTACACTACACTCAAACACTTAATACCACAAAAATGGGAAATTAAAAATAAAAAAAAGAATTTTTAACAAATACACAATATTTCCAGAAATCAGAAAAATTCACAGAATTCTTGATCAGGCAGACTTTCATGTCAGTTTTCAATACAGTTAACTTAGACATATTCAGGGAAAATTATCATTTGCCAGAACCAGTCATGGGTCTAGTAGACGTCAAGTCTGTGGACTCGACAGCCAACGTAATTAACAAAGTTGACGTGTCGTCCCCAGATTTGAAGTACATGCTGATCTTGGTTCTAATTATTGTTATACTCATGGTTTTGAACACAGTGTCAAAACTATACAAAAGTCACAGAAGGAATATCAAGAGGAGGTATATGAGCAAAGCAATAAGTAACGCAGCAGAGTTAGAAAAAATTTAAATTGTCCCTCATAATTTTCATAATTTTCAAACATGATAGAAAACAAAATAGATGCTATTTACAATAGATACCCTAATTTTCGTATACAAGCTATACAAATACTTTCCGGATTCCATGAATATATCTCCGTTTATAAGTTCGAAAATGAATTTATAGAAAGATATAATATCTCAATAAGTCCATTATACGGTTGCGATAAGACCGAAAAGGCAAAAGTTTTAGAAACCTTACCGTATGTCCATGTAAAAAGATATGTAGAACAACATCGCATTCTTGGCCCTGCCAACATTTTATTGTGCGTCTACATAGGTAATAAAACTTCAAAAAAAAAAAAAATCATCATGGTAGAACTCAAGCTATTAACTAGATTTATTCCGTTCTTGGTGTTTTTGGTCGATAACGGACCAACCCATCCGAAAATAAAAATTATCCTTCAGTGGATAATCTCCAACAAGTCCGTTAAATTACACATGTACAATCAAATACAACGTATACTATCATTGCAATATAAAAATTTGCTACGAAAAAACGTTCGCTTACCAAAATCGATAAATGATTTGTTCATAAATCAAATTATCAAAGCAGAACTATTGAGCTCCGAAAGTGACGACTCTGACGTTCAAATAATTGATTAAAAAAAAAAAAAATAAAAAAATAATCCAAAACTATACCAAATGGCAACAACTTTTTTTTGAAAATTCCAATTAACAAAAAAAAAAATGTAGAAGGAATATGTATGAGTTGGCAAGAAATAGAAAACTTATAAAACAAAAATTCGACAAGTCATATAAATGTGTCAATAAAAACACAACAATAAAAGTCGAAACGTTGTCGCACCATATTACAGTATTAACGACTGAATATAACACACTTAGCGAATTAGCATCTTCACTAAAGAGCAAGCTAACGAATGCGCACAACGAATATTGTTTAAAAATATTACGACAATTAGCTCAAAAGTTAGAGACGATAAGTGTTCGTCGTGATATTAAACTAACTATTAACAAAAACCCTTATTTTCCAATTGAGTTTGACGAAAGTCAACTCCAGGATTTAAACGAGTCCAAGCCAACAATTGACTTTGATGAGTCAGAACAAGAGTGTTCCGATTCAGATAACACCAACAAAGAAATACAAAAACCAGACATGACAGACACAGCAATTGCCAACAGGGCATATATGAGGGAGATATCCTCCTCAATCGCAGAATTTGACGGGAAAAAGTTAAATTTACAAAGATTCTTAACTTCGTTAAGACTGATAAATTTAACAAAAGGCACATTTGAGAACATAGCCGTAGAAGTAATCAAGTCAAAAATAATTGGCTCAACCTTATATAAAGTCCAAAATGAGACAACCATAGATGCAATAATAAAGAAATTGCAAGAATCTATTGTCGGCGAAACATCCGACGTGGTAAAAGCCAAAATGGCTAATGTCTATCAAAAGGGTAAAACTGCCACGCAATTTACCAATGAAATCGATAATCTACGAAGATTACTTGAATCTTCGTATATCGATGAGGGATTGCCAGCAGAACTTGCTGATAAATTCAGCACAAAAGAAGCAATAAATGTCATGATTAAAAACTGCGATCATGGCAAGCTAAAAACAATATTGGAAGCAGGTACATTCCCAACAATGAATGACGCTGTAAGTAAATATATACATTGCAGTACAGAAATTACAGGATCGACAAATGCAATCCTAGGAGGACACCCCAATCGAGGTAATTTCCGAGGAAATTATCGAGGTAGAGGCAATTACCAAAGTTATAATAATAATTATGGTAATTATAACAATTACTATAATAATAATAACCGAGGACGCGGAAATTTCCGAGGAAATAACCGCGGCCGTAGCAACGCCAACAGGGGATACCACAACAACAACTATAACAATAATAACAATAATAGACAAGATGGTAACGTACGATACACTCAGAGTAATTCGGAAAACCAACAAGCACCCTTAAGTACTCCCAACCAATAAATTCAACAATTCACGTCATCAATCTTAATCTCAACATTTTTATAAATTTACAAAATGAGTATACGAAAACAATGTTGACGTTACTCATAGATACTGACGCAGATATCTCAATTTTAAAAGAACAGTCCGACATTTACCAAGAAATAGATAACAATACAACCACAACTATCAGCGGAATTGGAGAAGGTTCAATCCATTCCACTGGACTAACTTTCGTTGAATTAACAACAGGTAAATATATAATTCCACATTATTTTCATTTAGTAGACACAAATTTTCCTATTCCATGTGACGGAATAATCGGTATGGATTTCATAAAGAATTCAATTGTCAGCTAGACTTCAAAGCAAGCGAAGACTTGTTTATATTAAGACCTCAAAATTTAAATTTTCCAATAACTATCCCCATAGTTCATACCACTGACAATAATACCACAATCTTACCTTTACGATCCGAAGTTGTCCGACAAATAAAACTAGATACAAAAGATGATCATATTATGATACCATGTCAAGAAATTGAGAATGGAGTATTTATAGCAAGCTCCATATCCAATTCCAAAAACACATTTGTCCGAATTCTGAATACAACAAATTCAAATAAAGTAATTAACCTAGACAAAGTCAGATTTGAACCACTAACTAGTTACGAGATTTTCAATAAAAATCATCTATCAAGAGATGAAAAAATTATATCTAAGTTAAGAAAAAATTGTCCGCTACCATATAAAAAAATGTTAACCGAACTCTGCGTCAAGTATACAGACATATTCGGACTAGAATCCGAAGCAATAACCACGAATAATTTTTACAAACAAAAATTAAGATTGAAAGACAATGAACCAACATATATCAAAAATTATAGAATTCCTCAAAGTCAACAGACAGAAATAGCCAAGCAAGTCGAAAAGTTAATAAAAGACAATATTGTAGAACCTTCTGTATCAGAATACAACAGCCCCCTGCTCTTAGTACCAAAAAAATCATTACCTGATTCAAATGATAAAAGATGGCGTTTAGTAATTGATTACCGCCAAATAAATAAGAAACTGTTAGCTGACAAATTTCCACTTCCAAGAATAGATGATATTCTTGATCAACTAGGCCGAGCACAATTTTTCTCGTGTTTAGATCTAATGTCAGCATTCCATCAAATAGAACTTGAAGAAAATTCAAGAAATATAACGTCTTTTTCAACGAGCAATGGCTCTTATCGCTTCACGCGATTACCTTATGGTTTAAAAATAGCACCCAATTCTTTTCAAAGAATGATGACAATTGCATTTTCTGGTCTTGAACCATCACAGGCATTCCTTTACATGGATGACCTAATTGTCATCGGTTGTTCCGAACAACATATGATTAAAAACCTTAAAAACGTTTTTGACTTATGCAGAAAGAACAATCTAAAATTGCACCCAGACAAGTGCACATTTTTCATGCATGAAGTGACCTTCCTAGGTCATAAGTGTACTGACAAAGGTATTCTCCCAGATGACAAAAAGTATGATGTCATTGAAAACTACCCAGTCCCTACGGACGCAGACAGCGCTATAAGATTTGTTGCATTTTGTAACTATTATAGACGTTTTATTAAAAATTTTGCAGAATATTCACGTCAACGGCTTGAAAGCAGAGCCGGTGTACACGATATACGAAATATAATTAATTTCGAATTAAAAATAGGAGATACAGTTTTACTAAAAAATGAAACTGGCCATAAGCTAGACTCAGTATATTTAGGACCATTTAGCGTAGAAAAAATAGAAGATAAAGATAATATAATTATAAAAGGTAAAACAATAAAAAACAAAAAGTTCATAAAATAGGTTAAAACTATACAATAACTAAAAACTTTCATGAAAGCACAGTCTGATCAGCTGTTATTACAAAAAACAAAAAAAAAAACAAAAAACATAATCAAAAAAAAAAAAATTTTTTTTTTCATTACTTCCCATTTCAAAAAAAATAACACAAAACAATTTCAATCATTTTTTAATTTTAATACATTTTAGACACATAAATATAACAATATAATTAATTAAAATTAAATTAAAAATTAATTAAAAAACATAAACATAATTACACTATTAAAATAACTTCATATTATTACGTTATTTTCAAAAGGAGGGAGATGTAGTATACACATATATTCATATATATTCAAATGTAATAAACAGCAACACTTTGTTGTTGTCTAAACATTAAATCGAGCAACGACACTTTGTCGTTGCATAAACAATAAGCCAAGCACCCAGTGCTGGTAATATGATCGCGTAAGAATGCAACGCGCACAACGATGCCGCGTCAGCGTTCTCACGCTTGACCATGTACTATACATATGTGTATCATCTTACTCTCTTACATTATATATTAAACTATGTACGGCTCTCTCGCGCTGACTTCTCTGCTGAAGCAGTGGCCAGCCTTAAAAACTTAGAATCAAAAACTGAATTCATAAAATAAAGATACACATAACTGCCCAGACGTGGCACCGCAAATTACTATACTTTATACGTTATACAGTATCTATTTCTATTGCTAAAATTTATATTAACTATCCGCGCAGCGAAGTAAGCGGGCCAGTTACTAGTATATGTATATGTATAATACGAAAATCAGAATATTGAAAAACTCACTGATTCAAAAAGTTACTTTCGATTTTATTATTATCCTTAATATAAACAATATTAAAAAATTCACAGAAATGAATATTAACTTTCTTTGTTCTTATTAAATATGAACTAAAATGCATAACCAATTCTCTTATTCCTCTTAGCAACAGACACCGAGCTCTAACATACAACGCTTGCACTTAAGAGCTAGGTATGGGTGGTGTAAACTAGGCAATGCCATTCCTTTAACTGCAGCCTCTTAGTTATGGCAAGCTTAGCTAAGTGAGCGCGGAGGAGATAGGGATATTAAGATTTATGTTTGACATGCAGAGCGCGCGCATAAACAAAAGCCCATATAAAATAAATATATTCTTGATCAGCACCAACAGCCATGTCGATATAGCCATGAACTTCTGTCCCTCTGTCCGTCTGTCCGTCGTCCGTCCGTATGTATGAACGCGTCAATCTCTAAGACTAAAAGAGATAGAAACTTCAAATTTGGAACTTAGCTTCTCCTAAGCCATAGGCAAATCAACTTTATTTCAAACTAGCGATAACTATTCTTGCTTTCGATATACATATGGAATCGATAACGAAAAATCTCGAATTAAGAAAGTTTAAAAATAGAAGTACAAACTATGGATAACTTCCATGAAAATTTGATCCAAATCGGTTAAGAAACACTGGAGACATTTTATATTAAAGTTAAAGTCAAGAAAAACTCACTCTGCAAGTCATTTTAATACACTGGTTCAGGGTATCTTTAAGTCGGGATTTCTCGATTAAAACCTTCTTACTTGTTTTGAGATTCGCTCGCGCATCGCTCTTCATGTTCGGCGCTAGATGACAAATTATTTTTAAATCGCGCCTTCGTTGTTGGCTATTTCGGCTAACTCTCTTATGTATGCGCGCGCTCTGCAAACAAAGAGCGTAGTATCGCTACCTTCTTCACACGCACTGAATCAATGCAAAACATATCTAAGAGGCTGCAGTTAAGTGAATTGTATATTGCCTATAGATTAAGTTTAGTTTGTGTGAGGAGGAGCTAGGGTTATTTAACATTATGATTGACATGCAGAGCGCGCACATAAGGTAGAGAGTGAACGTAAATGAGCAACAACAAAGGAGCATGATCGGAGCGAGATTTCAAATTATCTGATTATCATAAGAGCAACACACGCGCTTATGTGAACGCCCTTTGCTTATTCGAAATTGTATATCAATAATATATCAATAAATGTTAGTGTGTTACGTTTTGTCTAAGTCAGCAAGTAGGCGAAATTTTCTAGACGCACCAAGTTTGTTATGTTGTTATTGTTTTTTTTTTTAAATCAATGACACCAACAAAAAGTAGCAGTTTGGGCCCAAAAACAAAACTGACAACAACAACAAACGCTACTTGGGTCGTAAATCAATTGTCAAAGTCACACAAATTTGACATAAACAAGTGGAAACGTTGCAGTCGGACACAACCGACTGCGGCATACTCGATACCAGTAATAAAACCGCTTAAAAAGAGGCCTGATTGCATAGGTGTACGGATGGGGCAGGGGTGTACGCTGCCTAAAGATTCTCCGATGCACCAACTATCTTCCTTCTAAATTTGGTGACTCTAGCTAAAAGTTTGTAAGAGCTTTGGAGAGGGGGGCTGGAGGCGGTATGGGTGGGTGTGGCATCTTAAATTTTATTGCAGTACTTTGCGAAATGTCAATTGCTATCTTTATACCAAATTTGGTGACTCTAGCTAAATGTTTTAAAAGGTGGGGAAAGGGGGGCGGAATGGATGGGCTAGGCTCCAAAACTTTGATGCAGATTGTTGGGGGTCGATGCCAGCTATCTTCCTACCAAATTTGGTGGCTCTAGCTCCACTACTCTGGAATATACACGCATTCCGTGTTTGACGAAGCGTTGGGGCAACATATGATTAAAAACCTTAAAAACGTTTTTGACTTATGCAGAAAGAACAATCTAAAATTGCACCCAGACAAGTGCACATTTTTCATGCATGAAGTGACCTTCCTAGGTCATAAGTGTACTGACAAAGGTATTCTCCCAGATGACAAAAAGTATGATGTCATTGAAAACTACCCAGTCCCTACGGACGCAGACAGCGCTATAAGATTTGTTGCATTTTGTAACTATTATAGACGTTTTATTAAAATTTTGCAGAATATTCACGTCAACGGCTTGAAAGCAGAGCCGGTGTACACGATATACGAAATATAATTAATTTCGAATTAAAAATAGGAGATACAGTTTTACTAAAAAATGAAACTGGCCATAAGCTAGACTCAGTATATTTAGGACCATTTAGCGTAGAAAAAATAGAAGATAAAGATAATATAATTATAAAAGGTAAAACAATAAAAAACAAAAAGTTCATAAAATAGGTTAAAACTATACAATAACTAAAAACTTTCATGAAAGCACAGTCTGATCAACTGTTATTACAAAAAAACAAAAAACAAAAAACATAATCAAAAAAAAAAAAAATTTTTTTTTTCATTACTTCCCATTTCAAAAAAAATAACACAAAACAATTTCAATCATTTTTTAATTTTAATACATTTTTAGACACATAAATATAACAATATAATTAATTAAAATTAAATTAAAAATTAATTAAAAAACATAAACATAATTACACTATTAAAATAACTTCATATTATTACGTTATTTTTCAAAAGGAGGGAGATGTAGTATACACATATATTCATATATATTCAAATGTAATAAACAGCAACACTTTGTTGTTGTCTAAACATTAAATCGAGCAACGACACTTTGTCGTTGCATAAACAATAAGCCAAGCACCCAGTGCTGGTAATATGATCGCGTAAGAATGCAACGCGCACAACGATGCCGCGTCAGCGTTCTCACGCTTTGACCATGTACTATACATATGTGTATCATCTTACTCTCTTTACATTATATATTAAACTATGTACGGCTCTCTCGCGCTGACTTCTCTGCTGAAGCAGTGGCCAGCCTTAAAAACTTAGAATCAAAAACTGAATTCATAAAATAAAGATACACATAACTGCCCAGACGTGGCACCGCAAATTACTATACTTTATACGTTATACAGTATCTATTTTCTATTGCTAAAATTTATATTAACTATCCGCGCAGCGAAGTAAGCGGGCCACTTACTAGTATATGTATATGTATAATACGAAAATCAGAATATTGAAAAACTCACTGATTCAAAAGTTACTTTCGATTTTATTATTATCCTTAATATAAACAATATTAAAAAATTCACAGAAATGAATATTAACTTTCTTTGTTCTTATTAAATATGAACTAAAATGCATAACCAATTCTCTTATTCCTCTTAGCAACAGACACCGAGCTCTAACATACAACGCTTGCACTTAAGAGCTAGGTATGGGTGGTGTAAACTAGGCAATGCCATTCCTTTAACTGCAGCCTCTTAGTTATGGCAAGCTTAGCTAAGTGAGCGCGGAGGAGATAGGGATATTAAGATTTATGTTTGACATGCAGAGCGCGCGCATAAACAAAAGCCCATATAAAATAAATATATTCTTGATCAGCACCAACAGCCATGTCGATATAGCCATGAACTTCTGTCCCTCTGTCCGTCTGTCCGTCCGTCCGTCCGTATGTATGAACGCGTCAATCTCTAAGACTAAAAGAGATAGAAACTTCAAATTTGGAACTTAGCTTCTCCTAAGCCATAGGCAAATCAACTTTATTTCAAACTAGCGATAACTATTCTTGCTTTCGATATACATATGGAATCGATAACGAAAAAATCTCGAATTAAGAAAGTTTAAAAATAGAAGTAGAAACTATGGATAACTTCCATGAAAATTTGATCCAAATCGGTTAAGAAACACTGGAGACATTTATATTAAAGTTAAAGTCAAGAAAAACTCACTTCTGCAAGTCATTTTAATACACTGGTTCAGGGTATCTTTAAGTCGGGATTTCTCGATTAAAACCTTCTTACTTGTTTTGAGATTCGCTCGCGCATCGCTCTTCATGTTCGGCGCTAGATGACAAATTATTTTTAAATCGCGCCTTCGTTGTTGGCTATTTCGGCTAACTCTCTTATGTATGCGCGCGCTCTGCAAACAAAGAGCGTAGTATCGCTACCTTCTTCACACGCATTGAATCAATGCAAAACATATCTAAGAGGCTGCAGTTAAGTGAATTGTATATTGCCTATAGATTAAGTTTAGTTTGTGTGAGGAGGAGCTAGGGTTATTTAACATTATGATTGACATGCAGAGCGCGCACATAAGGTAGAGAGTGAACGTAAATGAGCAACAACAAAGGAGCATGATCGGAGCGAGATTTCAAATTATCTGATTATCATAAGAGCAACACACGCGCTTATGTGAACGCCCTTTGCTTATTCGAAATTGTATATCAATAATATATCAATAAATGTTAGTGTGTTACGTTTTGTCTAAGTCAGCAAGTAGGCGAAATTTTTCTAGACGCACCAAGTTTTGTTATGTTGTTATTGTTTTTTTTTTTTAAATCAATGACACCAACAAAAAGTAGCAGTTTGGGCCCAAAAACAAAACTGACAACAACAACAACGCTACTTGGGTCGTAAATCAATTGTCAAAGTCACACAAATTTGACATAAACAAGTGGAAACGTTGCAGTCGGACACAACCGACTGCGGCATACTCGATACCAGTAATAAAACCGCTTAAAAAGAGGCCTGATTGCATAGGTGTACGGATGGGGCAGGGGTGTACGCTGCCTTAAAGATTCTCCGATGCACCAACTATCTTCCTTCTAAATTTGGTGACTCTAGCTAAAAGTTTGTAAGAGCTTGGAGAGGGGGGCTGGAGGCGGTATGGGTGGGTGTGGCATCTTAAATTTTATTGCAGTACTTTGCGAAATGTCAATTGCTATCTTTATACCAAATTTGGTGACTCTAGCTAAATGTTTTTAAAAGGTGGGGAAAGGGGGGCGGAATGGATGGGCTAGGCTCCAAAACTTTGATGCAGATTGTTGGGGGTCGATGCCAGCTATCTTCCTACCAAATTTGGTGGCTCTAGCTCCACTACTCTGGAATATACACGCATTCCCGTGTTTGACGAAGCGTTGGGGCAACATATGATTAAAAACCTTAAAAACGTTTTTGACTTATGCAGAAAGAACAATCTAAAATTGCACCCAGACAAGTGCACATTTTTCATGCATGAAGTGACCTTCCTAGGTCATAAGTGTACTGACAAAGGTATTCTCCCAGATGACAAAAAGTATGATGTCATTGAAAACTACCCAGTCCCTACGGACGCAGACAGCGCTAGAAGATTTGTTGCATTTTGTAACTATTATAGACGGTTTATTAAAAATTTTGCAGAATATTCACGTCAACGGCTTGAAAGCAGAGCCGGTGTACACGATATACGTGAACTAAAAATGGCACCGAATGATATAATCTTTGAACAAGTTTCAATAGAATTATTCAAGAAAATGGGCAATCATGTATTAAAATTATTAAGAGTAGCGCTACTCAAGCCGGTGACCAATATATCAAATGGTATAGAAAAAGAAGCTATACTGTCTAAATTTCATGATGATCCAATACAAGGAGGTCACACTGGCATATCCAAAACTTTAGCTAAAGTACAAAGACATTACAAATGGAAAAATATGCGAAAAAACATAATAGAATACATACGTAAATGTCAAAAATGCCAAATGTCTAAAACGACATTACATACAAAGACCCCTTTAACACTGACAGAAACACCAATATATGCTTTCGACAGGGTAATTGTTGACACTATTGGTCCATTAACAAGATCCAAACATGGTAACGAATATGCAATAACGCTTATTTGCGATTTAACAAAATATCTCGTTGCCATTCCGATCCCAAACAAAAATGCTAGTACTGTCGCTAAAGCTATATTTGAATCTTTTATATTGCAATTTGGTCCAATGAAGACGTTCATTACGGACATGGGAACTGAATATAAAAATTCGATTATTAATGAATTGTGCAAAAATTTGAAAATAGACAATATAACGTCTACAGCACACCACCACCAGACAGTTGGAACAGTAGAAAGAAGTCATAGAACTTTTAACGAATATATTCGCTCATACATTTCAGTTGATAAAACCGACTGGGATGTGTGGCTAAAATATTTTGTGTACTGTTTCAACACGACCCCATCTATGGCACACAACTATTGTCCATATGAATTAGTTTATACAAACAAAATAATTTACCCGAATATTTTAATACAGTAGACAATATAAAACCTCTATATAACATAGAAAACTATGCTAAAGAAAGTAAATTTAGATTAGAACAGGCATATAAACGAGCTAGAATAATGCTAGAAAAACATAAGGCTAGGAATAAAGAATATTATGATAGAAATATAATTAATTTCGAATTAAAAATAGGAGATACAGTTTTACTAAAAAATGAAACTGGCCATAAGCTAGACTCAGTATATTTAGGACCATTTAGCGTAGAAAAAATAGAAGATAAAGATAATATAATTATAAAAGGTAAAACAATAAAAAACAAAAAGTTCATAAGAATAGGTTAAAACTATACAATAACTAAAAACTTTCATGAAAGCACAGTCTGATCAACTGTTATTACAAAAAACAAAAAAAAAACAAAAAAAAAAAACAAAATCAAAAAAAAAAATTTTTTTTTTCATTACTTCCCATTTCAAAAAAAATAACACAAAACAATTTCAATCATTTTTTAATTTTAATACATTTTTAGACACATAAATATAACAATATAATTAATTAAAATTAAATTAAAAATTAATTAAAAAACATAAACATAATTACACTATTAAAATAACTTCATATTATTACGTTATTTTTCAAAAGGAGGGAGATGTAGTATACACATATATTCATATATATTCAAATGTAATAAACAGCAACACTTTGTTGTTGTCTAAACATTAAATCGAGCAACGACACTTTGTCGTTGCATAAACAATAAGCCAAGCACCCAGTGCTGGTAATATGATCGCGTAAGAATGCAACGCGCACAACGATGCCGCGTCAGCGTTCTCACGCTTTGACCATGTACTATACATATGTGTATCATCTTACTCTCTTTACATTATATATTAAACTATGTACGGCTCTCGCGCTGACTTCTCTGCTGAAGCAGTGGCCAGCCTTAAAAACTTAGAATCAAAAACTGAATTCATAAAATAAAGATACACATAACTGCCCAGACGTGGCACCGCAAATTACTATACTTTATACGTTATACAGTATCTATTTTCTATTGCTAAAATTTATATTAACTATCCGCGCAGCGAAGTAAGCGGGCCACTTACTAGATATGTATATGTATAATACGAAAATCAGAATATTGAAAAACTCACTGATTCAAAAAGTTACTTTCGATTTATTATTATCCTTATATAAACAATATTAAAAAATTCACAGAAATGAATATTAACTTTCTTTGTTCTTATTAAATATGAACTAAAATGCATAACCAATTCTCTTATTCCTCTTAGCAACAGACACCGAGCTCTAACATACAACGCTTGCACTTAAGAGCTAGGTATGGGTGGTGTAAACTAGGCAATGCCATTCCTTTAACTGCAGCCTCTTAGTTATGGCAAGCTTAGCTAAGTGAGCGCGGAGGAGATAGGGATATTAAGATTTATGTTTGACATGCAGAGCGCGCGCATAAACAAAAGCCCATATAAAATAAATATATTCTTGATCAGCACCAACAGCCATGTCGATATAGCCATGAACTTCTGTCCCTCTGTCCGTCTGTCCGTCCGTCCGTCCGTATGTATGAACGCGTCAATCTCTAAGACTAAAAGAGATAGAAGCTTCAAATTTGGAACTTAGCTTCTCCTAAGCCATAGGCAAATCAACTTTATTTCAAACTATCGATAACTATTCTTGCTTTCGATATACATATGGAATCGATAACGAAAAAATCTCGAATTAAGAAAGTTTAAAAATAGAAGTAGAAACTATGGATAACTTCCATGAAAATTTGATCCAAATCGGTTAAGAAACACTGGAGACATTTTATATTAAAGTTAAAGTCAAGAAAAACTCACTTCTGCAAGTCATTTTAATACACTGGTTCAGGGTATCTTTAAGTCGGGATTTCTCGATTAAAACCTTCTTACTTGTTTTGAGATTCGCTCGCGCATCGCTCTTCATGTTCGGCGCTAGATGACAAATTATTTTTAAATCGCGCCTTCGTTGTTGGCTATTTCGGCTAACTCTCTTATCTATGCGCGCGCTCTGCAAGTCAAACAAAGAGCGTAGTATCGCTACATTCTTCACACGCACTGAATCAATGCAAAACATATCTAAGAGGCTGCAGTTAAGTGAATTGTATATTGCCTATAGATTAAGTTTATTTTGTGTGAGGAGGAGCTAGGGTTATTTAACATTATGATTGACATGCAGAGCGCGCACATAAGGTAGAGAGTGAACGTAAATGAGCAACAACAAAGGAGCATGATCGGAGCGAGATTTCAAATTATCTGATTATCATAAGAGCAACACACGCGCTTATGTGAACGCCCTTTGCTTATTCGAAATTGTATATCAATAATATATCAATAAATGTTAGTGTGTTACGTTTTGTCTAAGTCAGCAAGTAGGCGAAATTTTTCTAGACGCACCAAGTTTTGTTATGTTGTTATTGTTTTTTTTTTTAAATCAATGACACCAACAAAAAGTAGCAGTTTGGGCCCAAAAACAAAACTGACAACAACAACAAACGCTACTTGGGTCGTAAATCAATTGTCAAAGTCACACAAATTTGACATAAACAAGTGGAAACGTTGCAGTCGGACACAACCGACTGCGGCATACTCGATACCAGTAATAAAACCGCTTAAAAAGAGGCCTGATTGCATAGGTGTACGGATGGGGCAGGGGTGTACGCTGCCTTAAAGATTCTCCGATGCAGATGGGGATGCCACCAACTATCTTCCTTCTAAATTTGGTGACTCTAGCTAAAAGTTTGTAAGAGCTTGGAGAGGGGGGCTGGAGGCGGTATGGGTGGGTGTGGCATCTTAAATTTTATTGCAGTACTTTGCGAAATGTCAATTGCTATCTTTATACCAAATTTGGTGACTCTAGCTAAATGTTTTTAAAAGGTGGGGAAAGGGGGGCGGAATGGATGGGCTAGGCTCCAAAACTTTGATGCAGATTGTTGGGGGTCGATGCCAGCTATCTTCCTACCAAATTTGGTGGCTCTAGCTCCACTACTCTGGAATATACACGCATTCCCGTGTTTGACGAAGCGTTGGGGCAGATGGGTGGCTAGGGTGGTATTGGTGGGCGTGGCATCCAAACCTTTGATGCAGTTTTTGGGGGGTCATCATCATCTATTTTGGCACCAAATTTGGTGACTCTAGCTAAAAAACAGTGGGAGATATAGGCTTTTCTGATTTCTATATGCGGGAGGGCTGGGGGCGGGATGGGTGGTCGTGGCTCCAAAACTTTGATGCAGTTCTTTTGGGGTCGTTACCAGCTATTTCCTACCAAATTTGGTGGCTCTAGCTCCACTAATCTGGAAGATACACGCATTCCCGTATTTTACGAAGCGTTGGGGCATCTGGGGTCGGCTAGGGTGGTATTGGTAGGCGTGGTATCCAAACTTTTGGTGCAGTTATTGGGGGGTCATCATCAGCTAAATTGGCACCAAATTTGGTGGCTCTAGCTAAAAAACTGTGGGAGATATAGGCTTTTTTGACTTTAAAATGCGGGGGGTCTGGGGGCGGAATGGGGGGGGGGGGGTAGCTCCAAAATATTTGATGCAGTTTTTTGGGGGTTGCTAGTCTATCTATTGCTATCTTCTTACCAAATTTGGTAGTTCTACCTGTAAGGATGTGCGAAATATGTGGATTTATCGGTTTTGAGTTATCGAATTATCGATTTGCCAGCCCCCCAGTTATCGTAGAACCCCATCTTGACACTTTAATTTACTATCCCATAGATAAAGAGAATTGCTAGGTTTAAAGCCTCTAGCTTGAAGGGTGTGGAAAAAAGTTGCGTTCATACAGACGGACAGACACTATGACGGACATTGCACAAACTCAATATACTCTTTAACTTCGGAATCGAGTATAAAAGAATGTGCACTGTGCGAAGTGATACAAGTACATAAAATTATGAAAATTATTTTCAAGCGCATTGTTACTCAATTGTGTATGCACTTATTCATTTAGACCCCATTTACACGCTGAAGTTTTTTCGTGAATTTTCTCTCTGAATCTTTTGTTTGATGGCAAGGGGAGTAGAGGTGTAAAAATTCAAGCAAAAATTCAATACTTGTTAAGTCGTGAATTTTTCTTCTAGTTTTGCTTTGCCTTATTCCGATAGAATGTAAACACAGAGTTGCACAGTGTTTGATGTGAAAATAAAGTTATTGAAATCCGTTTCTTTTTTGCAAGTGTAAGAACCTTTTTTTATGACTTTTCTTGTGCGACGCGAAGGCGTCACTGCGCATTTGTTTTGTTTTTGTATTTTCGCTCGCGATCAGTAATTGTAATTTGTTTTTTTAAAAAGGGTAAAAAGTGCTCCAAATCGTATGGGAGGTACTTGAAGGAGTTGTCCAAATAAAAATTCCCTTCTTAGTGCTCACCTCCTACCTGCATGGAAAATTGTGTGAAAATTTCAGCCTTCTAGCTCTTTTCGTTTAGGCTGTGGCTCTTCCATTTTAGTCAGGACAAAAACTTTTATATATATAAAGATTTACTATTTATGTTATTATTTTTCGGTATTTTCGCTAACGACTAACATTTTCTATATGTTGGTTTGCTCGCTTAAGACTATTATTGTCTTTTAAGAGTGTAGCCACCCGTTCAAGCGTCTCTTTTCGAGCAGTTTGCTGGCAATATTTTTCTGTTTGAGCGACCTTTGAATAAATAGTTGGACAAGCAGTTGCATTCAGCAGTCTCAACTTACCAAACCTAAACTCCACTGTTAAGTATTTTATCCACAGTGCCCTTAGATTTTTGCATTTAGGGAATGTAAATGAATGCAATTTAACATTATTATTTTTTCCACACCCAAACACAGCACAACGCATAATTTCTTTTGTTCTTTTAACTCTTTTCACAAATTATATAAATGTAAACAAACCACAGCAAGTCTATCGTGACGTAAAAAACGGTCAGCTGATAAAAAGCAATATGGCGGACATGCGCAATCCCTCATCTGGTAGTCTTTGCATCATGCGTAGCCTGGGCCCATAACCTGTTTTAAAACGCAGTCTAAATAAGAACGCAAGCCAGTTTAGTTAATGTCGTTATATATTATTTATATATTTATTTTAAGTTTATATCTCAGTGCACAACCTGCCACTTTGGATTCACAAACGTAAGAGAAAAGTTTTAGAAAAGTGTGACCGTATATATAAACTAAAAAAAGGTCAAACTTTAATAATAGTTATGGAACTGTTAGTTTTGCCATTCACAGAGGCTATATTCAAGATGTGTCACTCTTGTTAGTAGCGCTACTTTTAATTTACTTAAACATTTACTGACCATATTTATACTCGATACCGAAGGTAAAGAGTATATTGGTTTTGGTGCAATGTCCGTCGTGGTGTCTGTCCGTCTGTCGTCTGTCCGTCCGTATGTGTGCAAGTTTTTTCCACACCCTTCAAGCTAGAGACTTGAAACTTTCCAATTCTCTTTATCTATGGGATAGTAAATTAAAGTGTCAAGATGGGGGTTCTACGATAACTGGGGGGCTGGCAAATCGATAAATTCGATAACTCAAAACCGATAAATCCACATATTTCGCACATCCTTACAGCTAGAACTACCAAATTTGGTAAGAAGATAGCTACTAGCAACCCCCAAAAAACTGCATCAAAAATTTTGGAGCCACGCCCCGCCATTCCGCCCCAGCCCCCCCGAATTTTAAAGTCAAAAAAGCATATATCTCCCTCAGTTTTTGAGCTATAGCCACCAAATTTGGTGCCAAGATAGGTGATGATGACCCCCTTAAAACTGCATCAAAAGTTTGGATGCCACGCCCACCGACACTGCCCTAGCTACCCCCATCCACCCCAACGCTTCGTCAAAAACGGGAATGCGTGTATCTTCCAGAGTTGTGGAGCTAGAGCTTCCAAATTTGGTGGGAAGATAGCTAGTAGCGATCCCCAAAAAACTGCATCAAAGTTTTGGAGCCGCGCCCACCCATTCCGCCCCCAGCCCCCCCGCATTTTGAAATCAGAAATGGCTATATCTCCCAAAGTTTTTGAGCTAGAGCCACCAAATTTGGTGCCAAGATAGGTGATGATGACCCCTAAAAACTGCATCAAAAGTTTGGATGCCACGCCCACCGATCCTACCCTAGCCGCCCCCATCCACCCCAACGCTTCGTCAAAAACGGGAATGCGTGTATCTTCCAGAGTTGTGGAGCTAGAGCCACCAAATTTGGTAGGAAGATAGCTGGCAGTGACCCTCAAAAATCTGCATCAAAGTTTTGGAGCCAGCCCACCCATTCCGCCCCCCTTTCCCCACCATTTACAAACTTTCAGCTAGAGTCACCAAATTTGGTATGAAGATAGCAATTGACATTCCTCATGGATCGGCAGCAAAAATTTGAATGCCACGCCCACCCATACCGCCCCAAGCCCCATAGCCCTCCTAACCCCACCTTATACAAACTTTGAGCTCGAGTTACCAAATTTGGTATGAAGGTAGCATTTGACATTCCACAAGGATCTGCAGAAAAAATTTGGATGCCACGCCCAACCATACCGCCCCCAGCCCCCCTTTCCCTACTTTATACAAACTTTGAGCTAGAGTCACCAAATTGGTATGAAGGTAGCATTTGACATTCCACAAGGATCTGCAGCAAAAATTTGGATGCCACGCCCAACCATACCGCCCCCAGCCCCCCTTTCCCCACTTTATACAAACTTCGAGCTAGAGTCAACAAATTCGGTATGAAGATAGCAATTGACATCCCACATAGATCTGCGCAACAATTTGAATGCCACGCCCAACCATACCGCCCCCAGCCCCCCTTTCCCCACTTTATACAAACTTCGAGCTAGAGTCACCAAATTTGTTATGAAGATAGCAATTGACATTCAACAAGGATCTGCATCAAAAATTTGGATGCAATTCCACCATACCGCCCCCAGCCCTCTTTCCCCACTTTATACAAACTTCGAGCTAGAGTCACCAAATTTGGTATGAAGATAGCAATTGGCATCCCACATAGATCTGCACCAAAAATTTGAATGCCACGCCCAACCATACCACCCCAAGCCCCCCTTTCCCCACATTATGCAAACTTCGAGCTAGAGTCGCCAAATTTGGTATGAAGATAGCAATTGACATCCCACATGGATGGGCATCAAAATTTTTAATACTGGTATCGAGTATACCGCAGTCGGTTGCGTCCGACTGCAACGTTTCCACTTGTTTTAAATTCATTAGTGATACAAACTCGAAGATTTGTTCATTTGGTGACAGCCGTAAATTAATGATTTTATGTTCTCCGGCAACTGAATTAAGCCTTTGAAAGAATTGACCAAAGTCGAACCTTTCATTAGAATATAAATCATTAATGGAAAATTGTGAAATGATTCGTTTTCTTCTTTTTAACAAACAGTTAGTATTTACGAATTTTATTTTCACAAATTTTCTTTACATCATTATTGCTAATGACTTCATAGACATTGGGCTCTTTAATTTCTTTTGGCAATTTTGGTTTTTTATCAGCGCAGAAATTTTCCTGTCTTTTTGATGGTCTTGTTTGGACCATCATTATGGTTCTATTTATTTGTAT